>OX352772.1:15229273-15707744 GCA_947095535.1 Poecilobothrus nobilitatus
TCAAATCATTATAATGGCTGAGAAATATGAAGAGAAAAGGAAAAGGGATAAGGGGAAAATTGAACTTAAATTGTGGGAGTGGGATTAAATGGGAATTCTAGCAAATACAAGTTGGCTGACTCTGCAAATTATACAACTCGAAAAACATCTGTGGTGATAATGTGTTCCACAATTTGAACGTAAATATAAGAGCTAGAGTTCCTATATTTCGTTGCTCTAGTTCTAATATAGTCTCAACTATGTAATAATGAGAAAGAGCTGCTCTGCGTGTATTACGTTGGATTGGTTGAAGATTGGGCATGTTACTTTTAATTTTGCCAGAGGTATTTATAAATAATACTAGTAGCTACCACATTTCGACGATTACTTAAAGACGTTAAGTCTTTTGTAATTACAAAATCATTAATGATTCTAATAGCTCTTTTATGAATTTTATCTGGAAATTGTAGAAAAGTGCTGAAAGGACTATAGCAAAGACGTGAGCATTATACTAAAGTCATGGTCATGGTTAAAGTTATACTAAAAGCCGAATGTACATTTTGTATATCAGAAGCAGATTGAAATATGTAAAGTATTTCTTACTTCTGCTTAAAAATCCTACTCATTTTGCGGCAACTTTAGCGACCGTAAAAATTTTGTCGCCCCATGGAAGTTTTCCATTTATTTTCATTCCTAAGACTTTTAAGTATTCAGAGTCTTTAATATTTACATTTCCAAAAATGTTGGACAGAAAGGGATTTCCTTTTGTTAATAACAGGCAACTCTGTGTTTTAGAAGCAATAAAACTTACCCTATTATTTAAAATATATTTTTGAAAGCTGGTAAGTCGATATTTCTGATACAATTTAAATTTTGTATAAACACATACAAAATATAAATCCCTTTTTTTTTAATAATATTTACTGTTTATTTAAATAATTAATTAAAATTAAATTTGGAACATTTTGCATACATTACAAAAAAAATTTTTGTTCTATATAATGGCAAAAAATAGATAGGTATATATTATTGAAAGATATTGATAACGAACTTATTAAAGTTTTTTTTTTTGGATTTGTTGTAGAGATGGATTCCAAAAAAAGGAAACACGTTTAATAAAATTGTAAGTTTTACTTTTCAGCAATGATACCTGCAATTAATTTTATCAAGCATTTTTAAATTTAGAATGCCAACATTTTATATTAGCCATCGTCAACGCACTCTTGAAGTTTAGCAATGTAAAATTGTTGATAATAATCGTCACAATGCCGTTTAAAAAAAAACACCACACATTTTGCAAAAATTTACATATATGTATTTATCATATATGTCTTGAGAATCAGAAGTCGAAACAATGATAGTAGAATACTATAGTGTTACTTATAATATAGGCTAAAGTCAGTGTACGATTGAACAATCTGAGTTAAATTTATTTGTATGAAATTTTTTCACTTACACTTTTTTTTTTAAAAAAAAGTGACACTGTTTGTCATTGTAGAATTCCTGTTGTGCTCCGATGCTCAAAAAAGTGCTTCGTTTGCTTATGGATTAATCCAGCACTGTGCAGAGGGTGTGCTATAAACACACAATATAGTAATTCCCATTTTGTACTAAGCATCTAATAGCACTTTATAACAACTCTTGCGCTTAGTGTTATGGAGTATTATAGATTTTTTAATTTACATTTTTATATTTATCTTAATAGTTGATTATATATAGTTAAATAATTATTTTAAACATTATCACGTGGTTATTTTTACAACGCGTAGAAATTAAACGATTTGAATACTAATTATATATTTATAAGTTTTACTAATGTTAAAATTACAAAATTAATCCTAATAAATAAAAAAAAATTAAAAAATAAATTTTGTATCATAAAATTTAATCGTACCTATGTATATATACTTTAGAAAAGATAAACCATATTATAATGTTCGAAAAAACTTAAAGGAAACACTTTTCAAGAGATTTCTTTGCAGAAATTTCCGGTGACACAGTTTAGTTTTTTTTTTTTTTTTGTTTTTTTTTTGTGTTTTTTATGTTTTTTTATTAACTTTATATACACAAAATGTGAACAATTTTTAATCACTGCATTCGAATTAAAATTCAACTACAACTGTGTCATAAATCACAAATCAATGAGTTGAAAACTGAAATTATTAAACTCAAAAGGAAAATTTAAGTGGTGGTGTGTGATTTTTTATTACATTACATTCTGTTTGTTTGTTTTTTTTTTGGTTTTACTTAAGTATTTTAATCAAAAACACGTGAATTATTTTAAAATTGCATAGTCTCAATAATTTTTGATTATTTAAAGAGTGTTAACTCTCTTTTTTTTTTTTTTTTGTCTGTTCCGTTTAATATTTCTCAACTTATTAAAATTTATTCTCTGATAATGTTCCTTTTTCTTTCAAAAATTTATTTTAAAATTATAATTAAGTACTTAATACTCTTCACCCACTTCCAACACCCCTGTTACGTATCGCAATCACTAACCTAGTAGATATTATCATTTAGTTGTATTCTTTAATTTAGACAGGTCTCAATTTAAATGCTCTTCAATTAAATTTGAAAATACTAAAAAAAAAATTTAATTAATTTTATTAAGAAATTATAATGTATAGGTACTCAGATCTAGTTACGCATTATTTTACTCGTAAATCGTAATACATTCCCCTCTCTGTTATTCTCTTCTATACTCATCGAAATATAACTACAATTTTTAGCTGTTATTTGTTAACCAACTTTAATAGTAAGTACCTCTGGCTCTGATACCTTGGTATTTTTCTTTTAAAAATCGAAATTTGCACAATGTGTGTTGTGTTGTGTTGTCAATACAACAATGACAATCACCTTTTGGCTTTTACGATTAAATCATTTGAATAATTTTTATTTATATTTGATTTTTATATTTAAATTAAAAGAAAAAAAAAAAAAGGTGCTCATTAAAAATTGGTTTTTAAAGAGTATAAAAATTAAATAAAAAAAAAGTAAAAATGAATAAACAGCAATGATTTTTTTTATTTTTGAAATGGGATTCGCGAATTGTGAGAATAACAGAAAATACAACAAAAGAAATAACTCAAAACAGTTTCTTTAGTCGTTTACTTCGGCGGTTACTGTTCAGTTCTTTGACGGTCCCGGGTTCTAATTTTATTCTAATTTTTGTTTTCTATATTTTATATTTTTTTTTTTTTTTGTATCCATTATTAATATCAAAAGAAAATAAAAAAAAAAGTAAAAGTAATTATTTTTTTATGAACAATAATTCTATTACATATGCAAAAAATCGCTTTAAAAAAAAAAACAAAAAAATGTAACCAAATAATGTAAAATTTTTGCAAAATTTTAAGTGATACAAAAAAATCGCATGCGATATTATTTTCGTAAATTTTATGACTTGTCTGGTGTCCAGTCTTTTAGTGAATGACGGTTAGAAAATAAGTTTTTGTTTTATGGTAATTTGGTATAAATTTTGAAGTTAAATTTTTTTTTTTTGTGTTGGTTAAAAAAAAAAAAAATGAGAAAAAAAGGAAAAAACCCGAAAAGGTCGATGTCAGTGAATTGAATTTCATAATCTGATCAAATATGTCAGTAAGAAAGTGACAAAAAATAAAAGTGAAATTTATTTTTTTAGATAGTAGAGTAATCTTAAGATTCTTTTTATTTTTTTTTTTGGTTAATTTAACGAAGATGCTATACATAATGGTGTGATAAGATATATATATATATATAAATGATTTAATATTATGATTTTATGTGGTTCATTGGTTGGTTGGCTGGATTATGGATCGTTGATTATTGGTGCACCAGGTTAAAGCCATATTATATATCCATATTAATATTGTAACTTAGATATTATACTGATTTACACATATATAAGTAAATGATATTTTTTTTATGATTTTTTTTTTTAAATATACACATACATATATATATATTTTATAATGTGTAACGCCACCATGACTTTTAGTCTAATATAGTGGTTGGGGTTAAAAATATTTTATATATTTGAATTTTTGGTTCAAGTTTTAACCAAAAAAAAAACAAAAAGAAAAAAAAATGGTGACTGGATATATGCAGTATATATCACGATTAATAACGTGTGCAATAATTTTGACTAAGAATATTTAGTTTCAAAATTGAAGAAAAAAGAATAGGAAAAAGTGGTTAATTTTTTTTTTGTTTTGAGTGGATTAAAAAGTTATTAAGTGGTTTTTTTGAACACAAGAGAAAAGAAAATATCAAATTTCATATTAAAAAAACAAAAAGGAAAATATGATTTTTTTTTTTTTGAACGAATAATGATTTTAATGAAACAAAATAAAAAAAAAATACTTACAAATTTAATACATATATAAATATTGTTTGAAGCGCCAACTTAAAAATTAATCAATCTAATTAATGATAATAAATTCTATTTTAAAATAATATAATTTAAATTTTTCAGTATTTGAATAATTTTCAAAATATTTTTTAATTCAATTGAATATTTATTATTTAAAAATAAAAATATTAAATTATTATTGTTATTTAAAAAAAAAAACATAAATATATAATTTTGGCACACAAGTATTAATCCGACCCCTATTATTTTCGTCCGTTGCGTTGAAATTCTTATTATTGAAAATTCACAAGATCCTTGCTCTTATTATTACTCTAAAATAATATTTAATACTATAGTGATCATTTTTGTATCTTTTGGGTCCAAAAATATGGAAAAATTCATTCTTTTGGGTTCTGAGTTTTCCGACAATATTATTGCCCACTGAAATCACTCACAATAGTGGTAGTACCGTTAATTAATTAATAAAATTTCAAACTGTTGAAAATTTCCCTAACAGTACAACTATATGAAAGACTTAAGCTAAAGTTCAATTCCAATCAAAAGTTAAAATAAATTCAAATTATTCATTCTAAATTAATGTGAGGTGAAAAATCCCAACTTAATAAATAATATGTTTGTTACGGATTTACATCGAGTAAATATAAAATAAGTATGAATATACTAAGAGGAGGATTAACGTATTCAATCTTAACCTACTATTAAATATCCGTAGTTTCATTTATTATATTGTGTGACCGGTTTAATTTGTTAGGATTTATTCAAACTAAAGAGAATTTAATAAAACAATTAGTCACTGATAGCAAAATAGTAATAATAATAAGGCAAAATAGTAATAATTCATTGTTCCCTTACAGTCCCACTCCCTAATTGAATGTTTCCGGATCGTTGTTTTATATTTTCTTATCCCCACACTCTTTATAATAGTTAATATACTGCATTATTTTTTTTTTTATTGCATTTCTCTGCCACATAAATGTGAACAGGAAATTACACAGCCCTTTCTGTTCAGGCGTGGCAGTAAATGTCGTAAGGGGGAATAACTCTTAAGACGTGTGTAGGATTCGAACCCACACTCCCTCGGTGTTTACAACGTATTTTATACGCTCTTACCCACTAGGCCACCGAGGCCCCTATACTGTAATATGATTTAGGGATTTCATTCATTCAAGGGGGGTATTCTTGATATCTTTCGAAGATTCCGCACTTCTTTTTTTTAAATTTAGTCTAATACAATATATGAATATTTCAAAAATTCGTATGAACTCACAGGTAATCACAGATGATAATATAAAAAAATTTTCTATTTGTGTAATTAAAACTATGATATTAACACATTTCTATCAAAAGTTTATTCAACTTCGTAAACTTTTCCATTACATATCTGTTTCCTAAGATAACAAAATTTTTTTTATACCAATACATTAACAACATAACATTATCATAACAACATTATCCTGTAAATCTGATCAGAACAGATAACATTATCTTTTAAATGTTATCAGAAATAATGTGAAAAATGTTATCATATTCTAATTTATATCAAAGTCCAATATTCAATTCTATTTTTTAGGGTTTTTTTATTTTGTATTGTGCAAGTCTACTTTAAAAATCTTTTGACTTTGACAATATTATAATTTATGATACTTACCTATTTAATTATAATTAAATCAAATATAAAATTTGATTAAAAGTTTTTATTATATTTAAGTTTAATAAAATTTTTATTTCAAAATATTTTTGATAAAAACTTTTGAAAACAAAAAAAAGAAAATAAGTGAACAAAATTTGGTTAAAAATCATTAAATGATCGTCATTTTTAAATATTTCCATCATTGGTGAACAATACACGGATATACAAAAAAAAACAATCAAATTAAAAAAAATTAGTCAATAATAATGAATCACATATCCTATTCAATTAAATTGATTCTTCGATATAAGCATATATATATACATTTATTACAAGAGTAATCGATAATCAAAAATGAAATTATTCACTAAATTTTTATTCTAACCTGGAATATAGAATTTGCCCATCGAAAACATATTGTATACATAATCCATATGTACTTTTTTGAGAAAAATTGTTTTTATCTCTGACAACATAATCATCTTTATACTTTCTAAATTCTAAGCTTTAATAAATAGTTAACATTAGTACCACCCAAAAACATTATTAGAACTCAGATCAAACAGAGAAATTTCAACCGAGATATAGTTTGTACAGTTTCCTACAAACTAACCCCTTTAAAGATGCTCAGATGTCACAATTCCTCACATAAAAATTCTTTTATAATACGTATAACGCGAATATGAAATAGTTTGATGAAATATACCGGTAGTATTTTGAAAATTTGCCAACGATAACGTGTATAATATTGGAAAATTCAAGAAGAACATCAATATCTTTGTTTTAAACAATGCTCCCAACATTCAGTAACTACCCATATTTACTATCTTATTAACATACCAATTTCCTTTATTGCCATTTTCCCCAAGCTTCAAATCAAACTGTACATTGTACTAGAGATTCTAAATTAATGTTTGGTTTAAAAGGGAGGTGACGTTAGAAAGAGAATTTGCGCATTGATCTCATTGGTGCCTTTCGATCCCCACCTATCTTGGCAAAAAAAAACATGTATGTATAATATGTATAAGATGTATCAATATATTTAAAAAATTTTACGTCATTTAAAGACAACTTTGGAACTAATATAATTTGAGATTTCTCTTATGAATGACGACCATGAAATTTAGTTATTGTCGAAATAACTTTAATTTTCATCCCTTAGTGACATCATTAATGTAGGTATCATAAGATACAATAATGGTATCCATATATTTACTTTTTTTCTCCAATCACATTCGTAAAAAACAGGTCTTATTGTATGCGATGTCGTATTGTATCTTATTGTATGCGATGAGACTGTATTTTACATTATCCGATGAGTTAATTGTCCCTAAAGAGTTTATATAAACCGATTTATTTCAGATATATTCCTTTTTACTTATTTTTCGAATATGAAGATATAATTTTTAAATGTTACCAATCATTTCTTCTAAATTTTCAGAAAATGATTTGTAATGACATTTTGTAAAAAATATTTTAATAATAAAATTTATTTCAAAAACGAGATTAGGTGTAGGTAGATATGTTTTTAATTAAGCCTTTCTAATTACATTTTATTGGTATATTGGTATATTCAAAGGTACTGCAATTCTAACGATTGTTTAATATTTTGCTAATTGTTAATCAGGTAATAAAATTTAATAAAATGTAATATAATGCAATTTAATAAATAAATGTAATAAAATGTAATTTAATAAATGTAATAAACTGCAACAACAATGGCAAAAGCAACAAGAACAATAATATATAAAATATAAATGAACAGAAATATCAATTAATTCTTTAAATCTTGTTAAAAATTCTTCTAACTTATACAATCCTATAATGAATCCATTTTAATTTCCATTAAAATTTCTAATGTTTTGCTTTTAAATTAAAATGTCATGTTATCCTTTCATAAATTTTTCTTCTTTATCCTTTTTTAAAAATTTTCTTTGAAACACATTATTTTCTATTGAAAGTAAATTACAACTTAGCCCTTACTTACCCACCCCCATCCCTCTAATAATCTTCCTTACAAAATTTTTTCATTTCAACATCCATACATCCATTTTATTTTTCAACATATTATAATTTGAAATATTTTTCCGTTTAAAAACAAATTGTGCATAATAAAACGAACACATGCACACATAAAAACTTTTTGAAAAAATCCGTTATTATTTTACCATAATATTTTCAAAACAAAAAAAAAAAACAATCAGAATAATATTTTAAAAAATAAATTTGTTTTAAATTTATTCCTATACAACAAAAAAAAGAATATTTACTGTTATGAAAGGAGATCAGTTCATTTTCATATATGTGATTATGTGATTAACACATACAAACATTTATGTATGTTACATATGCATATAAAGAAAACAGAAAATATCTTAAGCTTTTAATATAACAATATATTATTATTTCGCTTGTATAAAAGTATATCTTTTATAATATATATTAGAATGATTTGAGAGTAGATTCATTCAATTTATTTTTTTTTCTATTCTTGTATTCTATTATCAAAATATATATATATATATGTAGGTACATAATATATTTACTACTAAATATAATACATATTATGGTATACATATATATACAAACGTATGTATTTGTCGTGTGTAGCCATAATATCTAATCTATGTTTTAAATTAATTAAATAGATGTGAAAATTATAAATATTTATTTTGTCTGATAATCAATATTTGATATTTTTTTATTTTTATTTTTCTTGTTTTACTTCCTAATTTTGCAAATATATATATACATATATACATATTTACATACTCATATATTAATATTATAATATATGCATATAGATGAATACATACTATCATATAATATATTGTATAGATATTCTCATATGTTAAATACTATATATATATATATATATATATATATTTTTTTTTTTACACAAAATACAGTAGAGAACTTAAGAAGAGATTTTTTTTTGCACAATCAAACAATCAAATTCAAAAAAAAAAAAAAAAAAAACAGAGTATAACAAAAAGCGCAAAAAAAAAAAAACATAAGTAAAAGAGTAAAACAAATAAAAATAAAACAACAGCAAAAAAAAATTAAAGTTTTAGTGTTAATATTATTATTAATATTTGTTGTTCTTCTTATTTTTGTTGCTATTTTATTTTCTTATTATTATTGTTGTTGTTGTTGTTGTTATTATTGTTGTTGTAACGAATATCAAAATTGAATGAATGAATACACTATATCTTTCGTTTGCTATAAATACAACTGTCATTTTAAGATTAATAATTATTGCCACTTCAGTTTTCAAAGAGCTAAGTTAAAAAGAAAAAGAAAAAAAAAAAATTAATAAGTTATTAAATTGTTTTTTTTTTTAATTTAATTTTTATGTTTTTTATTAATTAATTATTAAAAATAAATTAATATTAAAAATAAAGACATTTAAAATAACAATTAAAAAAGTTTAATTTGAATAAATTTTTAAAATAAAGTTAAAAGCAAAAAAAAAAAAAATAAAAATGAGGGAAATTTAAAAAAAAAAGTTATAAAATAAAAACAAAAAAAAACTATTTGAGATTCACTGGTATTACAAAAAAAAAAATAAAAAATTATTTAAATTTTAAGAAAATTATTTGAAAAAATAATAAGTGGAAATTAATTACAATATAATTAAAACAAATACATAAATTTCACATGTTTGAAAATTAAGGAAAAACACAAAAAGGACCTTAAAAATTAAAATATAAACTATTCACAATAATCTAAAAAAGAAAATTGAACAATTCACAATAAATAAAAATAAAATATAATGAACAGAAATT
Organism: Poecilobothrus nobilitatus; assembly: GCA_947095535.1. Classification (NCBI taxonomy): domain Eukaryota; kingdom Metazoa; phylum Arthropoda; class Insecta; order Diptera; family Dolichopodidae; genus Poecilobothrus; species Poecilobothrus nobilitatus. Next base: position 15,239,022 of record OX352772.1, read on the forward strand.
TAAATTTAAAAAATAACTTATATTCAAATTTTAAAGATATATAAAGTATGAATCATTTAAATATTTAAGAATATTTCTTTTGATAAAATGTTATTTCGTTTCTTGTTTTTAATTTTTTAAACTTAAAAAAATAAAAAAAAATAATAAAACAGCGAACAAATTAACAATTTGTTCTAGTGAATCACATTATTAGAAATTAAATACATAAAAAAAAAAAGAAAAACTAAAAGATATCTACAAGAATTTAAAGAATTTAAAATAATAAATAATAAAAAAAAAAAGAATAAAAATAAAAAAAATAAAAAATTAAAAACTTTATTTCAAAAATAAATTGTTAAATTAATTTTTGAGGCATTTTCTTATATTATTTAAGTATTAGATATATTTTTTTGTATTATTTTATATCTGTGATATATGGACATATTTATTAACTTAATATTTATTTTTTTTTAATAAGAATTATTATTAATTATTTAAAATTAAGCAGAATAAAACAAAGAAAAAAAAACCTCCATTTTAATATTGAGCCTGGTATTTAAGCTTGAGCCTATAATTTGATCTGAAAAAAAAAAGGGAAAAAGGAGAGAAATAATATTCAGGTTAGCTGAGTCTTTCTTTTGATTTTTTTTTTTTTGAAATTTTTGGACTTAAAAAGTGTATAATATAATCATACAAGAAAAAAAGAAGATACAATTAAAATGGATTATTTTCAATTGAATAAACAATCAATATCATCATCAATATTAGAATTATCATCTTCACATGTTGTTGGTATGTTAGATCGTGATCAAAGAACAATTTTAACAATATCATCATCATCATCATCACAGTCACAGTCACAGTCACAGTCACAATTACAATTATTAAAAAATAATAATTTTCGGCATCAGCATCAGCATCAACAGTATCAGCAACAGTATCAAAATCAAATTGAATCCAATATTAATATAAATAGTATAATAAATAATAAAAATATTTATAAGACAAATAAAAATAATTTATATATAAGAAATTATAATAAAAATTATATAATATCAAATAAAAACACCTATAATAATATAATGTTTAACAATAATGAAGAACAACAGAAACAGAAAAAGGAACAACAACATAAACAGATACAAAAACAAAAGAAACAACAACAACAGAATATTTTTATTAGTATAAATAATTCATTACAATTTATATATGAAAAATTAAACCAAAAAAATATAAAATTATATGAAAATCAAGAAAAACAATTACCACAACAAAAATTTTTACATTTATTTATTGTTAATTCATTGATAAAATTTGATAAAATAAAAAATTTATTATTAAAAACAGTATTAAATATGCCATTAAATGAATTTTATTTAAATAAAAATATAAATTCATCTGCCATATCAGTATTTAAATGTAAAATATTAAATAAACAACAAGAAAAACGACAGCAGCATCAGCAACAATATAAACAAAAGGAAAATTCTATAAAAAATATGATAAAATATACCAATATATTATGTAATAAAGAAAACGGTGATATGAAAAATTTGAATATTTTATCCTTGCAACAAAATAATAATAATAATATGATATCTGAATCTGATACATTAAAATGTTGCCGTATAAATTTTCAACATAAAAATGATCTTAGCAACAATTTAGATAAAATAAATAGCATAAATAGACATGATTTTGTTAATAAAAATAGAGAAGTAAAAATGAATGATAAAAGAAAAGTATCTGCCAAAAATATTAATAAAATGAGTAAGTTTTAATCTTTTTTTTTTATATTTGTTTTTTTTTTTTTTTTGTATGTAATTTATAATTATTAATTAAATCTTAAAATATCTATTATATATACATAATAATTAAATCAACATTTAATTTATAAAATATTTTTAAACTTAAAATTCCTTGGACCTTGATATTCTTTACAATTTTCTAATATTTATATATTGTTAATTAAATATTATATTATATGAAAATTGAATACGTATTTACTTACATAAATATTTTTATATACCATATACATAACAAAAAATGTTTAGCAACATTTTAAATTAAATGATATGCAAAATATGTAAAGAATGAAAAGACGAAAGACTATCAGAGTGATATTTGTAAAACTTTATTTTTATCATTATTAAAAGTTTTAAAAATTTTTGCAATATATAAAATTAAGTTTGATTGATTGATTGATTGATTTTTTATTAAATATATATAATATATAATAAAATATATTAAAATTTAATTTTTTATCTCTTTTTCTTATCAAATGTGGATCAGAAATTAAATTTTGTTTATAAAAAGAAAAGAAAATTTTTAACTTTTAATAATTAGATACAATTAGACTTATTCAATATATTTAAAATTTATTACTATAATTACTATAATATATAAAAACAAAAAAATTGAAAAGTTAAATAAAACATTTCACTCATGATTTCAAATTAAAATACTTTTGAATAACGGTATCTAAGGTAAAATGTGAATATAAAAGTTTAACGAATTGTTTAAAAATATCGCGTCAACTAAGAATTGAATAATCACATGACATTAAAATCTAATTTTTAGTTATCAGTAATCTGATGTATTTTAACATGCTCCCTTCTGCCGCCCACATATCCAATAGAACATATAAAACTATAAAATATTAAAATATTGAAGATGATTTGCTTTTCAAGCATGTGTCCATACAAAAATAATTCTAAATTTATAATAAATTTGTCATTACGGTTGAGATTGAATTTCTGAGTCAGCTAGTCAGTCTATTCAGATATGTGCGGTCATCATCGTTCATCTTTTAGTTCGCCCCTCCACATGGCAATTCAGAAAATAATAGAGGTAGGATTCTAAAATGTTTACCATTTTATTTTTATATAAATGTAAGTTTTGCTATTCAAATTGAACAATTTCGATCGACGGATTCGATTAGCTGTCGTACAACATCTTTTCTTATAGTTATGATCATAAATCAGTGTTTAATTAAGTTAGATATTTGAAATTAAGTCAAGCAAGTTAAGTTGTAATTGTAAGCCAATAATCTCGAACCAAAGTAACCCAAAACATAATTTAGTTGGTCTAGTGCAATAGGTTTGGAAAGCTATCCTACAACTGTAAAATTTATATTCCATATCATAATAAGTACTGAATAAGTACTTAAGTATATAACGGTTCTTAATTAATTTAGACATTAATTTTGTAAAATATGATGAAATTTTATGGCTAAATTTTTTATAAAATTTTTGTAATTTTTATTTTTGTTGATTCAGCGTAGCGGGTGGGTGGGTTCAAGAGCATCTGTCATATATCTACGAAATTTTAATAAATATAACTCTGTACTGATTTTTTTAAATTTTAAAGAGTTATTCTGAAACATTTTAATCAATTTCAGCGGATTATTCACAATTTAACTGTATATTAGACAAAACTGAGACAATAATATTTATTTTTCTATTTTTTTTGGACAAAATTTTATTAAATCGTTTGTTTTTTTAATATAAATAAAAAAAAAAAACAAAATATTAATTATATGAATGGAATTATTAATCGCATTAAAATACCTTTAAATAAATTTTGTTGGTCAAATATCTCATATATGTATACAATAAGTAAATAATAAAATTTTAAAATATTTTCTGAATGAAAAACAAAATTCCTGAAACGTTTTTTTTTTCCCCATTCATAATTTTCAAAAAAAAAAAAACATTTTTTTTTCATATTTTATCTATTTATAAGGAGCGCAGAGATCGTGCCAAAAAAAAAAAAATGTAACAAAAAAAAAAAAGTTCAGATTATCTCGTGAATGTGAAAAATTTCATATTCATATAAACCAAATGTTCGCAGTAAATTTTAAAATCAAAATATTTTCATTTTTTTTTAATGTTTTTAAAATTTTATATATTTTTTTTTTTTTTTTGTGTTTTAAATCAAAATCAAAACAACAATTTGTTTTTTTTTTTTTAAATTTAATTTTTAAACTTTTTCGCAAAAAAAAACAAAATAAATGAGAAAAAAAATGACCCCCAGTCAGTTCTCCTCATATATATATATATACAAATTATATTTACATATCAAAATTTTATGATTCATTAGAATTAATTCACTTGTTGTGTGCATGATTAAAAAACAAAAAAAAAAATTTAAAAATAAGAAATTAATAAAGAAGAAAATAAATAACGGTAAAAAGAAAATTCAAACTTTTTAAAAATTGGTTGTTTTTTTTTGTAAATTAAAGAAAATATTAACTAAAATGAGAATTAAAATGATTAAAAAGACAAAACTGTCGAAATTTACAAAATTTAATGATCTATATAAAACCATGCACTTGAAGGTTCCCATCATACGATAAAAATTTTTGAACTTTCATCTTATACAGACTGTGTACAAACAGAATTTTTTCATGTTGATATTCTTCATTTTGTTTTTTGTTTTTTATTACTCTACTGTTCTAATGGAAATTTAACATCTTTATTTTGTAGTACTTACACCTCCTTAATAAAAAAAGATAATCATTAAATTTATATTTTGTCAAATTAACAACAATTTATGCCTAATATTTAAAATTCACTACAAGAATCACTGATTAAAAACAAATAATATTTCACAACAAATTTAAATTAATTCTAATCACAATCATATAATAATACATCATATTATCAACATTTTTGTTGATAGTGACGTAAATTTGAACTTTTTGTATACTTACTACAATAAAACATTTCACTTTATTTCACATTATTTTGCATAACGACTTTTTGTCGATAGAGTGGTGGTGTATAATATGAGTCAAATACCGGCTGTTCTATAAAAAAAAAAAAAAATAAATAAAACAAAAAAAAAAAAAAATGAAAAAAAAAAAAGAAAGTACAAAACAAAATAAAAAAAAAAAAAAACATACACGCGCTTATCAAAATTAATATATGTATTCGGTCATCAAAAAAATTCGCAATAATTTGATAGAATATAACAAAAAAAAATTTAATTTTTTACTTAGACAGAAATGTTTATATTTTTTTAGACAATTAAAAAACAAAAAAAAAAAAAGAAACAAAAAAAAAAAACATTTATTGGTACTTAAAGATTTATGAGTAAAGGGCAAAAAAAATTATAAATAATATTATACTACATTAATTGAGTTAATTCCAAGGAAATGTTTATATACATTTTGGTACCTATACATATTGTACACAAGTTTTTTTTCTTGACCGAATTTTTTATTTGTCGATTTTTTCGTAAAAATATAATTTTATATTATATATGAAGTTATAAAAACAGTACTTTGTCTTTACGTTATCTTTTTATATACTCGTAGATTAAAAAAAAAAAAAATTAATTCGAATTTTGATAATTATTTATAGTATTGATTATTATTATTAATTATTAATTGCCACCATATTATAAATATATAACGGGAAAATTTTCAACCTTTCTCTCTTGATTGGGTTATTGATTATTGTGTACAAAGTATATATTGTACAATAATGAACTTAGAAACAGTTTCAAAAAAAACAAAACAAAAAACACTTTACAGGTGATTTAATTAGTCTTATATATATATAGTTATTTGATTGGAAAATTTTGAAAAATTTTAATATAATCAGCATATGTTCAGTTTAAACTAATTTATGTCAAAAATATTTAAAAAAATGTTGGTTTTTTTAATTTTTTAATCATTGTTGAGGGTTAATTAATTTCTTAATCATAAATTCTAAGTACAAACAAAAAAAAAAAACAACCGATAATTACAAAATTTTTATTATACTTTCAAAATGTTTTTAATCATATATTCATGATAATCTCATATGAGGTAAAAGTTTTTTACGTATACCTATTTGGAAATTATTTTACTGAACTGATATTCTATAAGTGAACTGAACTACTGTGAATGATTCTGGTTAGAAATTGTATCTATAAATTTAATTGAAAAGTCGTAACAGAAATTTTGTTTTACTTCTAATTAATTGATTAAAATTTAAAATTTGCAACATTTGATTACACAAATTTACAAATAATTTTACACTTTTTTTTGATTAGAATTATTGCAGTTTAAAGGGCATATAGATTATATTTATTTTCTTTATAGATTACTTTTTTCCATAAATATACCGCGAGTATACCAATTTATACTTAAATAACTTTCTCAAAACGGACATTTCGCCTAATGTTATTTGACAAAAAAAAAAAAAAAAAACTTATAGCAAAATTTAACTTAAAAAAAAAAATTAAAGTGGACACACCCGCAAAAGGACTCTTAACAAAATTGATGCTAACAAAATGAAGAAAAAAATTTTTAACAAAAAAATTTTAGTACTTATGTAAAAAACAAAAGATTCTTTATTGTTGATTAGTTTATATGTATATTAAAAAATTCTTAATCAGTTAGAAATGATTAAGAAGTTTGTTACAAAGTCAAGGTTATACGGTTTTTCCACAGTTTACATACCTATACAATATTTGCAAAGTATATATTTTTTGTCAAATATCTGTTTTTCGAAGTGTGTCTTATTATGCCAAATATGGAAAACTAAAAAATGTATCTTTAGCCAAAGACTATTAACAAAAATGACGTTTTTCAATTTAAAAAACTGTACATAAAGCCACTAAAAAAGCATGAGTTAAAAAATGTTTATGATTGATTTTATTGATAGGGCGTTATGTTAAAGGTTATTGAACTCAATAAAAATATATAAATCATAATAATTTTTCTTTTATAATTAAGTAATCAATTTATAATAAATAAATATAAATTTTAATTTAGAAAAACAAGAAAACAAAAAAAAATTAATTATTTTTAAAAAATCTGATTTTATCTCATTTAGTGGGAATTTCCTAATAATTTAAAATGAAAAATAATTCTTATCAAAAATGCATTATAATTTCAATGAGTTGTTTACAAAATAAATAAAATAAAATTAAATAATTTATTAAAACCTATATATACATAATATATTTATTAATAGTTAGAAACTTATTAATTGCCGACAAATATGGTGAAATGATTGACTATGGGTAATAATGTATACATTAAAGCAATTTAGATTTGTTTTTGTTTTAATTATTGTTTTCGAAAAATTTCAAAAAGTCGATAGTTAAAGTTTTTTTTTTCATAAATGCATTTTATATTTTATTGGAAATTTTCATTGCCTCTACTCACTACTGTTTAGGTATTCTACAATTCGATATATTAACTAAGCGAGCATCATCTCCTAGTTATGGAAAAAATATTATTATGATAAAAAACTGCATTAAAAATTAACTTTTAAAAGTTTTAGTTAAATGAAAATGTAAAAATAATAAACAGAAGACGGGAGCAGAATTTTTAAAGAAATATATTGTATATAATTCTCGGGAAGCTATGAAAAGACCACATTGTTGCGAACCCTGTTTTATTAACTACACTAATCTAACTATTAATCTAGATTGAGTAGTCTTAAGTAATTGTAAACCATTGAGAAAGGTGTCGCCCACTTTTAAGATAAAAAAAAAAACAAAAAATTCCCAATTTACACTACACTACACTACAGTGCAAACAATACTAGAACCGTAACCATAATGACAGGTTTCTGGCTGTTAGGAACCGATTCAGCCAGAATTGATATTCCTTACAACATAAGTACAGTGTATAGAAATTGCAAAAAGGAAGGTATTGAAAATATTTTTCATTATTTTCTTTGTGAATGTTCTAGGATAAGACAGAAAATCAGGAAATTCTCTACCTTTTAAGACATAAACGCAATTATCAGAAAGTAAAATTAGAGAACTAATTTTATTACTGAACTCTACAGGTTATAGAACATAGTTGAAAACAAAAAAAAAATCGGGAAAATTGCATCAAAATGGTATACTAACCTTGTCTGTGCTAGTTGTACTCTCTTTATATATAGTCCTAGTTGTACACTCTTTAAAGTTATCTAAAGAGCAGTCAAGCAATTAGCCATCTAATCTTGAAAAAAGTTTTTAATAAATTTTATTATTTTATTATTCCATTTTACTGTTAAATTAAATTATTCGTAACTGTAATTGAAAGAACAGATTGTAGTTTTTTAAGTTATTTATTTCCCTTTATAAAATTCCAAGTAGCCATTTTGAATCATTACTACTTTTTTTTTTATCTAAACGTTATTATTTGTTTTATTTTTATTTTGTCTGATTATAAAATATTTCTTAAACCTTTCTTTTTTATTTTTTTGAATAAATTAAGATTTAAAAACTCATCATCATCAACACACTGTCGCCATTTTGTACAGAAAAAAATAGTTTATATGTTATCTGAATGAAGAAATTTCAATGCTCATTGGAACATGAAAATATTTTTATTGTATACTAAATATTATATTATAACAAAACGTATACAATTCTTTTAACGAATGCATTCCAATTAAAATAATATAATTTTATTAAGATTATCATAAATACTATAGTTAAGACCAAAGGTTCTTAAAATGTGATCCTCAAATATATATTTAAAAAAAAGATTTATCTGAAACTAAACGAAATCCAAACAAAATATTTACTTGAAATAGAAAGAATTAGATGTCCTTGACATTTAGCTTTGGAAGATGAGTTCATTAATGCAAACTGCTTTTTCAAAAAAAAAAATCGAATTTCAAAAATCAAAAAAGTTTAAAAACCTCTGATAAATCAAATAAATGAATGAAAATTTAGTATCTTTTATAACAAAAGATTGACTGTCATATTGTTAGGTTCATTTTATAATTGTTGATTTTTTTTTTCAACTTATGGTTATACAGATATGGTTTTTTTTTTTTTTGGTTGCAACTTTTACAAAATATATCGATATTAATTTAATTGTGATCTTATCATCCTACCTTCTGCCTAATTATAATGAACTATGAACATGGGTTACTTAGATTTCCTCTCTTTTTTTCTATTTTTTTTTTTTTTCTAGTTCATACCATTGAAAAATTTTTTTTAACTAGTTTAAGAAAATTTTAAAAATGTCGACAGAAAACCGCACACATAGTTTGTAGAGTTTTTCCTTCTGTTTTTACATCTGTGTTTCCTTAAAGAAACAAAAAAAAAAAGAAGAAAAATCAAGTAATGTATAATGATTTTGTCATCATAAACAGTTTAATGAAGATGAACTATTTTTTTTTTTTTTTTTTAATTTGTTGTGTGCAATAATTTTTAATGAAGTGGTGACTTCTTCAAATTCCAACCTCTTCTTTTAATTTTTGTTTTTTTTTTTTTGCTTGTTTTTAAAAAAAAATGTGGATAATGGCGTCGGTTGGTTGTTGGATGTTGTATGTGACATGCGTATAACAAATGAAGAAAAAAAAAACAAAAAAAAATTATTTTTCTACTATATTTTGCGGTTTATTATATTAAAAAAAAAATATTGAATGTACTTTATATATATATATATATAGACTATATAATTATATACATTCTACTAGATTAAGTTTCTTTCATATTTTACATTGATTTTGTTTAATGAACCAATGAACATTAACTTTATTTTGTACGTGTAAAAATTAATTCTACTATTTAATATATATATATATACATAAGTATTTGTAAATTGTTTAAGATAAAATGAATTTTCTTTTTTGAAAGCAGAGGAAAAACAAAAAAACAAAAAAAACAAAAAAATTTAGAAACTTAAATTAATAAGAAAAATTAAATTGAATTTTTAATAAATAAATAAATTTATAATAAAAATTAAATTTTAATATTTATTTAAAAATTGATTTTAAATGTCGTTTTTAATATTCAGCTGTAAAGATATTTTCAAAGAAAACAATAATAAAAGTAAAATATAATAATGGTCCCTAAAAATATGCAATATTCTAACTTATGGATTTTTTTAAGTTCTTTTTTTTTTTTGTATAATCATTTTTTATGAAACTTTTTTATTAAAATATTATCTAAAGTAACTAAAACTTTTTTTTTTCTTCTCGTATATTCAATATTGTTTTATTGTGATTTTCTAACAGTTACCCTTCACATAGCTTTAAAAAGCGTCATAATTTACTTACTAAAGAAAAAATGGAAAAACTTATAAATAAAATTTCTACTGTACATTTTTTTTCTGTTTTTTTTTTTTTTTAATTATTTTCCTTATTTAATTATCTTTTTCTTGTTTCCTCTTTCTTGCTCTCTCTCTCTCTCTTTCTTTTTCTTTTTTTTTCATTCTCACTTACTTTAAAAAAAATTAAAAAAAAGCTGCAATATTTTCACGCATTTTCAACAAAATGTTTACAAAAAATACCTAATATATAATACAAAATTCAGGTTCACTTTTCTCTGTTTGCAAAAACAAAACAAAAAAAAAAAAAAAACATTTTACTATAATTATAAAAACAAAAAAAAAACAACCACAACTATTTATGCCGGGATAATTATTGTTGTTAAATTAAAAACTACATTTTTTCATATCATTTCTATATTTTTTACAATAGTACCGATAGAAAGAGAGAGAAAAACTAGGAGGTATCATTATCAGATTGTATTTCACATTGTGGTGACAAAAAATCAAAAGAAAAATAATAATTAACCATATGTGTGCTTTTCTTTAAAAATCCATCTGAACACAAAATACCTTCTTTCAAGTCCAATTCCAAGTCCAAGTTCATAAAAAAGAAAAAAAAAAAATAATCAAAAGAAGAAAATAAACGAATAATAAGATTTAACTTAATATACGGTAATTCGTATATGTTACAATATATATTGATACACAATATAAATTACTATTAGATATGTTTAAAAGGGTTGTTGTCTATACTACAATATAAAAAGAAAATTTAATAATATTTCAATTATATAAAGTATAGAAAGTTAGTTTGTTTATTATTTACCTTAATATGCATTTATACACGGTGTAACTGTTTCTAATCAAATTTTGTAGAATTTATTATTTTTGGGGATCACAGGACAGAAGCTGCCGTACAATACATTTCTTTTCTCCTATCCTCCTATCCTATATAACTCACTTGCAACTATAATATAACTTGAAAATTTCTAATTGAAGCGAAATTTTAACTTTAGATGATTTTCTATATGTTTTATATGATCTTGAATAATTTCATTTTTAAATTTTATATTTTATTCACTCTTCTGTTTCGAAGAATAATGAATTAAAATACGTAAGTATATGCTAAAAATAAAATATTGCAGTAATTTTTTTTGAATCAATAATTGAATCAAATTTTGGATAAATCTACTGCTTCAATAAAAATAAAAATCAAATCCACCAAAAACAAAAAAAAAAACTAAAGAAAACAGGAACAAAATTTTATATCTAATAGATTAAAATTAGATGCTTCATAATTTCGAATAACAGAAAAATATTACTACCCAATATACGTCCCACTATAGAAATGAGGATGAAGAAAAATCTTGTTTTCATTATTTTTTTTTTTTTTTTTTAATTTGAGTGACTATGAAATTTATAAAAAGATTATCGCGTCTAACACGAAAGACAGAAAAAAAAGCTAAAAAAAAAAAAAAAACTGGCAACCCTAAAAATTATTTATTTATTAATGTACATACTTAAAAATAAACTTTTTATTTTCTTTATTTACACAAATCTGATTATTATACTGAATCTATCTATATATATATATATATATATATTCACATATTATATTATATACATATATATACTATGTCTAGAGATAAATTTCCCTGATTGAATGATTTCTGATTTTTTTTGTGCTTAAATAGAGAATGAGTAACAATAATTGACAAAAACATGAATTAAAATAAAAAATAAATATATACATATGTACTTACTTATATACTTATTTATATAAAAATAAAAATCACAATATAAAAAAAAAAAAAAAAAAGATTTTTACATTTTTAGTTAAAAAAAAATAAAAACAAACAAAAAATAATATTTTATTAAATCTCTGATATTATAATACCACCTGTATCTCTATATATATATATATATGTATCTTAAAATCACTTAAAATGTAGCTGTACAGATATAAATAACTTATGTAATTATTATCTTTTTATTTTTGTTTTTGTTTTTTTTTTTTTCTATAATAAAAAAAAAATTATAATTAATTAAAAGATAAAAATAATTAGTGCCGCTTATTTTAACAGAAATAAAATGTATCTGTACCTTTTTTTTTGTTTCTTACTTTTTTTTTTGTGTATTTTAAATCTCTATTTTGTATCTATTTTGCAAAGTAAATAAGCACACAGAAAAATGTATTGTATACGTATATTATTATACAAGTGTGGGTTTTTAATATTAATTCTAAATGATGTATATATATATGTATATATTGAGTTATTTTCAATGTAAATTTTTTTTTTGAATGATTATTTTATATTGATTTTCGATAAAGAAAAATCTAAAGATAAAGAAAAATTTTTATAGACCTTATTATTATAAATTGTAACATTATCTATTTTAAAATAAAGAAAAAAAAAAAATTATGCATTATTCTCAGGATAATGTGTATGTAGGTAGTTTTTTTTTTGTTTATAATAATCAATTTTAATTGGTATTATGTGTGTGGGTTTATTTGTTCAATTTATTTAATTAATAATGCATTCTGAACCATGAAAAATCTTTTATTTTTATTTGATGATGGAAAATTATTCAGTTTGATGGAAAATTATTCAGTTGATGGAAAATTTTTGTATAATTAAAAATAACTACTTACAACAAAAAAAAAAAAAAATTGTATATTCATTCATTAATGAAAAAATAAAGGAGGACAATTTATTAAGATTATTTTTAGGGAGGTTATTGTAGGTTTTTCTTATAAGGAATATAAGGATTAAAAATAATAAAAATATTTTTTTATTTTTTCAAAAAAAAGATATGAAAATATTATTTTGTTATTATTTTTTAAATATCTATTGTCATAAAAATTTTAGGTTTAGCCATTTTTGTTAATTTTTTAGATTATTTTAAAAGTCCTTTATTTATATCTTTTTCTTTTGTTAGGGAACTTTTATAGATAGATAGTGTTGCAATCTCTTTCAATAATTGTAACTAAATTAAAATAAATAAATAATTAAATAACGATAAAAACAATAATGTTATTGCATCATTTGGGAATGATCAATTTTGTACATGAATTTTTGTAACTCCCATACATACTATAGGCAATCTGTAGTTACTGAGGGATATTAAAAAATACTCTTAAATAGAAAACTGCTACTCATTTTATACTGGTTTTTTTTTTAAACTAGAATAATTAAATTTATTTAGTGAAAGTTATCGTTACCAGTACAGATAACTTTTAGCACAGTGTACTGTGGGTTTCACACACTTTTTTTCTGCCCTTTTAATTTTTTTTCTGTAAACGTTGTGGTAATTTATTTATGTTATACTATCCTTGATTCTGTCTTATATACTTATAAATGTATATAGGTAATTAGTTTTGACGGGATGAAAATAAAACTAACGAAATAGGATCTGACGGGGTGAATCTTAATTTTATATAACCATAACTATAAAATTCTTTCTAATTCAGAACCTTTCATATACATTATATACAAATTTTCTGCAAAAAACGCGTATACATAACCCCGATTATATGTAGTCAACTTTCTAAAATTTCCCGCCGAAATTATTTTTGTACATTAAAAATAGTTGAGTTAACTGCTATACAAATCATTGAAATCCTTATTTTGTAAACAACTCTAAAATCATATTTTTTAACTACAATAAACTTAGAAGTAGTGACTGCCGCCTCAAGCACCCACGAAACAAATTATTGAGACCCTGATTTTAAAATCAACTATAAAAGTACTTTCTAATTTAAAATTTCGTATTATACACATTATATATTATTTTTTATTCCTCCAGAATTAAATTTTTTTTAGAAATTTATAATACAGTTTTATAGACCTTTTTATTTTAATAACTCTAAATCTTCGTAAATTTCGCTCTAATATCCATTCGAATTGGAAATAAAGTTTAATTAGACCATACTTCATTAAATCTTATTGCACTCCTTTTTAGGTCCTTGCTCCAATTCGTGAAATCCATAATATTAATTGAATGCGATATGAAAATTTATTTGGAATCAAATTTGAATAGGAGTTCTGTATAGAGATAATGTTCTTAAAAAAAACAGGATTATGATCCTCCCTTTATTATTTTGATTTAAATATTTATGAGAGCCTCGGTGGCCTAGTGCGGGTAAGATTGTATAAAATACATTGTAAACACCGAGGGAGTGTAGGTTCGAATCCCACACACGTGGTAAGAGTTATTCGCGACATTTACAGCCACGCCTGAACAGGAAAGGCTGCGTAATATCCTGTCCAGATTTATGCAGAGAAATGCATTAAATAAAAAAAAAATATATTTATGGAAAAAAAATTAAAATAATTATATTCGAAAAAAAAATAAGGAAAAAATTTTAAAACCAAATATTTTGCATATACATATATATTATATATTAATTATAAAAATATTTAGAATTCATTTTAAATTAAACATTTTTATTTATTTATTTATTTTTAGAGCTCAGCAACTTACTATTTTGTATTTTAATTTGCTTGTCAGTATTAGTTCAAAGAACATATTCAAAACCAATGGCATTAAATGGTAATCATCATAATCATCATAATATAATGCAAAGACATAATAGTAATAATAATAATAATAAAGATGATAATTGTAAGGAAACTAGATGTTGTCGAATAATTGATTCATTTGATAGAATACAAAAGCAAGCTAATCTTGCATATGATGAAATTCATCGTAATTTAAGTGAATATGTAAGTAAAAATTTATTTTTTTTTTTTTTTAAATATATTGTTAAAAATAACTATCTATAGATATTTATTTAATTTTCTTTTTCTTATTTTTCATTTAAAAAATTTTTTTTTTTAACTTAGAAGTTGTCAATGGATTATTTTTACTATGTATACCTATAGTTTAAATATTAGTCATAATTAATATAAGAGCTGTGTCTTCTTTTTCTTGTTCTTTAACACTATACTTAAACTACTTTCTATATATTTATAACATACAGCCTCACCGAGTTTTTTCTTTAGAGTACAATCTATTGGTATGCTATACCATATGATCTAAGTGTCCATTTATTTATTTAATAAATTGAGTAAGATAAAAATTTTACTCTATCTATCTCTCTCTAGGATAACAATTCTATAATTCTATTTATAAGATGTGAGGCAGAATTAAATTTTTTGGTTAAAACGTTTCCAATGATAAACTATGGTAATAATAAAATCTCCTAATAAAGGAAGATACCTATGGTAAAGCATTTAATATAACGGGATAAAGTTTTTAATAAATCGAAATTGTAGAATTTTTTAAAACTTAAAATTAGACTAATAAAAATGTTAAAGATGAATTTTGTAATAAAATTATATAATATTATAATTATAATTACAATATCTATAAAGAATTCCAAGAATTTATTTAAATCGTGTCTTTTGATTTTTTAGTTTAATTTTTCTGTTTGTTTTTTTTTTTTTTTTAATTTCTATTATTAAATAATTATAAAATTATTTGTATATAAGTAATAATCTATGTATATATATGTACATAATAATATTATTTATTATTTGTATTTGATTTGCTCTAAGATGCTCTAAGATATCTTTAAGATATATGTTAAATATCTTTTTCTTCATTCATCGTCTATAATTAGATTTGTTGATTTATTAAGTATTGTAATTTTTTATATAATAAGAAAGTTTTTAATTTTTATTTTTTTATTAAATGTATAGAATTATTTATGTCAATCATAATAATTTTTGTATAAAATGTTAATGTAAGAGAAACTATTTTATTTAAAGTTATCTATTCTATGAAATATGTATATCTTATGGTAAAAATTTTTAATTTGTCCCTAATAACTCGCAGATGTTTTAGAAATTCATTAAAGCATTAAGATAAATCAGAATATTAGGCAGGATCAAAAAAAAAAATTCAGGAGTTGTCTAGACAATTTTAACATTATATTGCTTATATACTGATAATATTAGTAATATTTAAAAGCAAGAGTGTTCGTCTTAACATATTCTTTAAAAATATGTAAAAGCTACACTAAACATTTGTTTTTTTAAAAGCAATTATTGATATATTTCTTTTATTTACTGCTTGTATCAGTCGATAGTATAATCTACATTCCGAATTCCAAATTCTAAATTATTACAAACTAATATCTTTTTACTGTACTATAAAAGGTTACCAATGTGCTGCTCTCTTCTTTTATTCTTAATGCTAACAAATGTTGAGAACGACTGTTATAAATTGTATGAAGGGCATTCTATCTGTAGTGTGGTGTATTGAATATAATATTGTAATTATAATAATAACTGCCTTAACTGTATTTATGTATTGTATTCTTATTTATTTTCCGTGATGGTTGCATATTATATCATTACTATATGCGAAAGTATTATATTTTGCTTTTGACAATACGTATAGTCGCTACTTTGATCATATCAAAGTATTTACTTCGTTTAAATATGTAATCTTTATTTGTAAGTAAATTTTTTATTAAGGAAAATCCTTTTTTTTCTTTCAAAAATTTATCTATTGATAGATGTTTAGTTTTTAAAGTGCTTAAATATTTTTTCAGAAGTTTATAGAAATTACAGACATAGTCGCCGAAGGAGGAAGGATATAAATATTAAGTATCTGTTGTAAGATTAGAATTAATTTGTTTTTAAATCATTATGAAACATATAAAATTTGAATTGAATTTATAAGTCCTTATAAAAAGAGAGCTATACTTTTACAGAGCTGTATGTACTTTACAAAAATCTTATTTCAGTTAGTACTAAATTATATGAGGTTCGTTATTATATACACGACAACTTTAAGAGTGTTTTTTATTTTTTTATTTTTTTTTAAATCATTTCTCTGCCACATAAATGTGGACAGCAAAATTACACAGCCTTTCCTGTTCAGGTGTGGCTGTAAATATCGTAAGACGGAATAACTCTTAGGACGTGTGTGGGATTCGAATCCACACTCCCTTGGTGTTTACAGCATATTTTATACGCTCTTACCCACAAGACCACCGAGGTTCCACTTTAAAACTAACTTATGATTATTAATTTTGAAAGGATCATTTCTTCTGCAATCATAATTTTTCAAAATGGATACCTACCGTAGTATGTATGCATAATTTAAGTAAATTTTTATTAGTAGTAAATTAATCAAAAGTAGAAAACGGGGATTATATTAAAAAAAAGTATTTTAAGATATATTTATTGTTTTTTTTTTTTTTAGCATTATAAATAAACCATAATCAGACATATGAGCGTCATTGTTAAATCATAATCTATCTATGTATATATAATATTAATTCTATAGATACTATTATAATATTATGTTGGTGCAATGTAAAAGAATGTTTAAAATAGCAAAACAAAATATATATATACATATAATTATATTAAGTAAATACAGATACAGAAAAAACGTTTAAAATATTTTTTCCAACTGTGTGTTATATGCGACTATAGATACAAAATTTAATTTTTACACAAAACAATTGCATCATTTTTATATTTCGTAATTTGTTTTTTGTTTTCGCTTCTCTTCTTTTTATACACACATTTTACCTGGACATAGTAATATTTTTGTCTCTTTTTTTTTTTTTTTTTAATTTCAACACTTTTAAAAAAAGAAAATCATATTTAGAATTTAATAAAATTCTCTAATATATGTTTTATAAATATTCATATACATACATATATACATATATAATAAGTGATCAGGGTATCGATCATACTATATATCATATGTAATTTACATTACTTTTTAATTTGGTTTTTTCGTTTTTTGTTCGTTTTTTTATGAATGAAAAAAAAAAAAAAAAAATTTTTTTTATTGGAAAGTTTTTTCTACGCAAACCAAATCAAATGTTTTTATTATTTTGTGTTGTTAATTTATTATTATGAAAGTGTTGATTTTTCAAAATCACCATTGACTGTGTTCACTTACGTACGCGATTTTTCTATTTCTTTTTTATTTTTATATTTTGATTCATTTTATTATTATTTATTAGTTGATCAGGTGAATGGCATTTTTTCATATTATTTTTGGAATATTATTAAAATGTAAAACTTTTTAAATAAATTGTTGTTGTTGTTGTTGCTTTTTCTATTAATATTACATAAAGAATAGAATTGAGGTATAGGAAAAAACCGAACAACAACCCTTTGAGTCACATCATATAATACATTATGTATATTCACATTATTGTCTATGTATACTTATATAGTTTTTATTTTGATTTTGATTTTTTTTTCTTTTTTTTTTTGTTGTGAAGGTCGGTTATTTACAACAATATTATTACATAAATGTAATATAATATGCATTTTAACTTATATGTATGATTGTAACGAAATATATACATATGTATATATGGTATATTCAGAGCAATTAAATAAATTAATGAATCATTTTTTAACTATGAAAATGACAAAAAAAAATATATATATGTATGTATATATAAAACATTATAATTAAAATTTAACAAAAAAAAAAAGAAAAATAAAATAATTGTTAAACTGTGATAAATTGTGGAATTTTTCTTTTGTTTTCATTTTTCGTGTTACTTAGTATTTTGTTCTTTGTCAAAACAAGCTCCAAAGGAAAATTTCAATGATGATGCATTTATAACCTGAAAAAAAAAAAAAAATATTCCATTTATAAAAAAAAAGAAAAGTCT
Source organism: Poecilobothrus nobilitatus (assembly GCA_947095535.1). Lineage (NCBI taxonomy): Eukaryota > Metazoa > Arthropoda > Insecta > Diptera > Dolichopodidae > Poecilobothrus > Poecilobothrus nobilitatus. Next base: position 15,257,666 of record OX352772.1, read on the forward strand.
AAAGATTTAAATATAAATCAAGATTTGATTCATTAAATATAATTTAAATGATCTTTTTAATATTATTGAATACATTAAGTATATTTTTCTTATAATTATTTCAAAGTTTTCCATTTGCTATTTAGGAAAATATTTAAAATAAATGACTTTATGAAAATGAAAAGTTTTTTTTTTTTTTTGTATTGTTGAAGATTAAGCTAAGACGTCAGTAATTACTATAGACTCTCTAGGTCCATAGTATATATACCTTCAAAACGTAGAAGAATTTATTCGACCAGAGTTGGTGTTATAGTTTCTTTAGATTTATGACATGGTCATACCACTCTGACAAGCTTTAAAATCACATTATTTATATTGTGTTCAACAAAAGTTTTATATCAGAGATAAACAATTTGAATATTAATTGAGTATTTTTTAGAACAGTTTTTTTTTTCTTTAAAGTTGAGTGGTCCTAAATTTAAATAAATCTTCTGTTCCTCTTTTTTTTAGTTTTATTTTATTTATTCAATTTTTATTTAAATATAACATTTTCAAAGGAAATGTTAGTATATTATGTACTAAATTAGTTCTAAGTTCAAATTTACGACTAAATTTTACTTTAGGTCCTGTTTAGGTAATTTTAGGTCCTGTGTCAGATTGATTGCAAGGGCTATTTGAAGGGCTATTTGATACCCTTAATGATGTCAACGCTCAATGAAATCCAAGCCTAACATTTTTAATCATGTCTAAGCATCTTTGCATTAAAGTTTGGAATTGATCCGACATGGGACCTTAAGAAAAGTATAGACCGAATTTTTTATTTTGAATTTTCTTATTCTGGACCGTTGTTTAGTTTTCTTCCTTTTCTTCATTTGTTTCCTTTTATATATTACTGTATAAGCCGAGTTTAATGTTTAACTAGACAAAACATCAGGTTAAGCTCACCCGAAAGTAAGCTAAACTATTTGCAATTATAGTATTTTTGAGAATAGTGCGTTTGTTTTTTTTTAATTGAAGAACAGATAAAGCATGAAATTTAGAAAACTCAAGAAAACAGGAAACTATTTGATTACATAAATATCAATAATGATAAATTAAGACAAATTATATGACATTTGATTAATGTAAGTGACCTCAGTGATAACATCTGATTCGGCTAATGCGCTTTTGCTTATACTAATAATAACAACTATCTGTTACACAAATACTAATAGTACTTATAAAAACTGTTGTCAATTTTTAAACATATAACTCTCTTTCGTTTGATTATTTTTACCCAGAAAAAAAAATCTATTGTAGTAAAAACAAAAAAAAAACATTAGGTTCTTTTAATTTAAGTTTTAATTCACCGAATTCACCGACATCAAAATGTACATTAAATTTTGTCATATTTTTTATATATGTATATGTAAATACTACATATGTATATTAAATATTTTTTATGAATTTATCTTTTGGATCACGTTTCCCAATTTTTTTTTTTTTTATGTTTTTATTAGCAAACTATTTTAATGTTCATTACTTATTATTTTAATATCAAAATTCTTGTCATTATTAAAAAAAAAAATTGTTTTTTTATGCATTTTTGACCATAAAAGAACTAAAATGCCGACATTGAAATTATATCTTTTTTGTGTTTATTTTTTTTTTTTTGATTTTTTTGTTTTTTTGTAATTCATCTGATTGTATCGAACATAAATAACTTTATTTTTTTTTTTTTTTTGTATTCTATAACTAATATTCTTTTTCCATACCATCATATTTAAACATTTAATTTACAATACATATAGCTACTAATTTTCTACTCCTACATCATCGCCGGTAATTTAACAAAATTTTATTTTGTATTTTATAATTAAAACAAAAATATCCTTATTTGTCCCGAAAAAGGGTGGCCTATATGAAATACATATATATATATATATATACATTTTTAAAACAATAGTCTGTAAAATTTTATTTCATATAACTAATATAAAAAAAACTATAAAGAATATTTTTTTGTTTTAATCTGGTTTATGGGGTGGTGTGGAAGGGAAGGGGGGGGGTTGAAGAAGGAAAGGGATAATCAGTAAAACGCGCGCTCATAATCAGTTATTGTTTTTAAGTAATTATTATAGATAAAATATATATATACCTATATAAAAATTCATTTTATTATCATATTAAATTTTGATTATACATACCCCCCAATCATCGATTAAATTTTCAGTAGTTTTAACAAAAAAAAAAAAAAAACAGAAACAAAAACAAAAACAAAAAAAGACAATAAAAAAAAATAAACAAAATAATGAGAAAAATTTTAACATATTTTCGCGAATATTCACAACTTCCTTTCGGAAACTAACCAGACACTTATTGAATTCTTTTAATGTCGCGCGCGAATTTCATATACATTTTGCATTCTATATACAATATACTACACATTAACATGTTTGTGTGTTTGTATATTATATGTATATAGGTATATGCAATGAATTCATATTAAGAAGTTGAACACAAGTTTATAGAAAAAAAATGTGATACAAGAAAAGAGTTATATTATTGCTTTCTAGCTAAAAAAAAAAAAAACAAAAAAAAAAAAAACAAACCATAAAAAAAGAAAAGCAAAATAAAAACGTATCGTGAATAGAATATAATCAGTTTCCTTACCAATGAATGAGTTAATGAATGAATTAATGATATGAATGAAAAATCAAAAAAAAACAAAAAAAAAAACAAAATCATAAATACTTTTAGTTTTTAATTCTTAACTTTATTTTATTATTATCATTTATTTTTTTTTTTTGTTATTTTCTTTTTTTTTGTTGTTATTTCACGTTAAATTTTTGAATCTTTATTAATTCTTTTATGGTATTTTCTTTTCGTTTTTTTTTTTTTTTATTATTCGCAAGTAATTTTTTTTTTTTTTTCGAGAATTTTTTTGAAATTAAATCAGGAAATATAGGATTAATATAAACAAAATAGGAGTGAAAAAAGTCTTCGTTTCAATCCCTACTAAAAAATTAAGCCAGTCCAAATATATCTTTATATCTTAGCCAGTTTAAATATATCTTTTAATCGGGATATTTAAAAGCGTAGGTATAGTGTGCAATAATTTTTCAAAAATGGGGTTAATTTTTTAATCGTATCGGCTTTTGGTCGAGTTTTTTTAATTAGGAATTTAATTTTTCTTCTATAAAAATCGTCATATTAAAGTTTTATTTAAAAATGGGACAAATACATAAAACACTGAGCTTTAAACTCAAATTTAAATTTTCGTTCTGAAGTTCGAAGTTCGAAGAAGTTCGTTCTCAAAAATTAAAAGTTCATTCTGAGCCTTAAATTTTTATTTGTGAAAATTTAAACAAAATTGAGTTTTTACTTATTATAAATTTGAGTTTAAGCTTCAGTTTTATGCATTTGAAATGTATCTTCAACATTTTCCATAAATTAAAACTACTTTAGGCCGAATGTATAAAACACGCTTTTTAAGCTTTGAACCCAAATCTCAATTTTTTAAATAAAAACTACATCTGAACCATGTAGTTCGTAGTTTGTGTTTGAAAATGTGAGATTTAAATTGAAGCTCAGTTTTATGCATTCGAATCTTTATATCTATAAGATAGTATTGAAAATATTATTGAACAAAATATTATTTCAATTCCTTAACAGTTTTTTGTTTTTTGCATTTCCGAGTACAATATTCTTTTATTAATAATATTTATTATTTTATATAATTCTGATTCGTATTTTGTTTATTGAAAAACAAAAAAAAAAAAAAAATTATACTAAAATGCAACATAGAAATCATCATATCATTTAAACAATTTTAACTGATTTGAAAACATAAATCATATATAGAGAAAGTTTATAATATTTTTTGTTTATTTATTCGTTTGTTATGTTTTTGTCTTTTTTTTTTTGGTTAGAAATTACTAGTAGAATATACTCGTACTTATGCTTATACCTATTCAAAAAATGATTTTATGATCAGAATAATTCATAAAATACCAAATGAATTTATTTTATTTATTTATAGATTTTGCAACCAATGCATTGAATTATGAACATAGAATATATAAAAAGAAATGCAATTTTTTTTTTTTTTTGTTTTGGTTTTCGGATTTGATATAAAATTTAACCCATTAAAAACTATTTTTAAATTAATTTAATATATAATTTATGTGTTGGGATCAAATTCAAAATTATTTTTTTTAGTTCAATTATTTTAGTGACTTACAAAAGCATATTATTTTAAAATGACCCCTAAATTTTGTAATATGTTTAGTATTGAGAAGAATTTCAAAGCAATTTTAGAAATTTTTCAAAATGTTTCATGAAAAATTTGAATTTTTTAGGGTTAAGATTGGTATGAGTTTTTTAGGGTTAAGATTGGTTAACATTAGTATTGAGTGGTATACTACTATATAGCATAGTAGTATAGTATAGCCTATATATATGTCCCAACTAACAATGTCGTCAAAATGTACTATAGAACTTATAATGAGTTAATAATAAAAATATATATATTATATAAATACAAAAAAAATAAAAAATAACAAAAAAAAAAAAACAAAGAAAAATAAATGTAGATTTCTTTCACACTTTATGGGTCTAATTATGTCTGCTGGCACAGCCACACAGTATTTTAGACACACAATTCAATAATTTTTTTTTTTTTTTGTTTTTTATTATTATAATTTAAAAATTTTAGCTGAACTTAGAATTTTTTTTTTTTTTTTGTGATACAAGCAATTGATAATAATATAAAGAATAAATTGAAAAATTGTTGTAAATATCTAGATATTTTGTAGATATATATTACTGATTATAATAAGATATAAAGTTTGTGTGTTTGATTCTATCTATCACAAATGCCACATAGAATATAAAACAGTTGAAACGTTTATTTTTTACAATTATTTTTGTCCTTTTTGTTCATGAGAGATGGTTATGGTGGTTATATTATGATCATTTTCATTTAACGTATAAAAAAGTTTCTTTTTTTTTATTCTTTTTTACATATAAATATGCTGATATAAATTTGTGATTATTAAAATATATTAAAAAAAACCACCTTTCGTATCGATACAGTAAAATTACAATAAGTACATTAGAATGAGTATATGAATGATGGATAGGTGGGTGATTATAGTAAAATTGAATTGCAATATTTTGCTTTAAACTTATAAAATATATGAACATACAAATATTATATACATATATATAATTTATATATACATTTAGTAATAAATGTTAAGATATTGGTTTTGAATTGAATTCACAGGTAGAAAGAAATGAGTGTACAAAATTATTATTAATTATTTAACTTCCTTCCTTCCGATTTTTTTTTTGTTTTTTTTTTTTTTTGTTTTCTTTATGTTTTTTGCACTTTATTATTATTGTATATGTATTTAAATATTATATACCTATGAAAAAAATTTTTTTTTTGTTTTTTTGGTGGTGAAAAACGATAAATTCTGCATTCTGCACTTTTTTATTGCACGTTTGATTAAGTTTTTATAATTTAAAAAAAAAAAAAATTGATTAGGGCAAAAAAATATATTGTAATATATTCTTTTAAGTGAAATATAATGAAAAAAAAAAATTATATGCAGAATATTGTATAATTGAAAATGTCATAAAATAGTTTAAAAATTAATTTTAAGGCGGATAAAGTTAATTATACAAATTATTTTAATAACTTGTTATTTATTCCTTGGGAAACAATTTTGTTTTTTTTTTTGCATAAAACATGATATTTTTATTAATTTCCCTTAGTTTTTGATTATTTTGTATGGTTATTTCTTTAAATAAACAACGAAAAAAAAAACTTTATAATCTTTTTTTTGCTATTACTTTTATTATTTACAATAATTTAAAAATTTGGAACATACATATTTATTATGATAATAAAATTTATTTCTAAAGCAGTTATTATTAGTAGTTTATTAAAGAAAAACAGAATTATTTTTTTATAATGTTAAAGAACAACCTTTAAAAAAAGTTTTAATTTAATTTACAATATATCTGCAAAAAAGAGACAGAAAAACAAAAACAAAATTATACAAAATATTGATCTGAACAAATCAAGTTTCTCGTTTAAGTCTTCTGTTTTAAATGAAAAAAAAAAATAATATTTTAACATAATAATAACTTAAAAGTTTCCTTTGTTTAATTTTTTTTAATTGTTAAAATTTTACTTCTGAATTAGTTCTGAACAAATTTAAATGGAAAAATTAATTTTAAAATCTATACTATAGAAGAATAATGTCATTTTTGTTAATATTTTTAAATTAATTTAACAAATTTTATGATACCATAGGATTCTAATTTTGTAATATTAATTTATTCCTTTTTTTAATTCTTTATGAAAATACTTTTTGCAAAATAATTGTAAAATATTTCGTTTAACATGAAAATAATGAAAAAGTCAAATATCAATCAATATTAATTGGTGTAAATTTATAGTATCTGAAATTTAATACGTCAGAAGATATGACGAAAAAAATTCTGACGACAACATTCTTATAATAATTCATTTATTTATTTTTTTTTTATCTGAATTTATATTTTCAGGAAACAAAAAAGTCATTTACCTTTTACAGTTATTTTAATAAATTCAATTATATAATAATAATTATATCATTCTTAAAAAGAAAATATATGTAGTGTTGAATAAATTGAATTGTGTGTTGTCGTTGTCGTATTGTTGTTTTAAATTAAATCACAATCAAGAATATTTTACTTTAACAATCAAGAATATTTTTTTTTATTTGAGATCATTTCAAACAAAAACAATAGCAAAGTTATAAAATAAAATATAGTAAGGAACATTTAAAGTGCAATAAAACATCTTATAATTAAATTGTTTGATTGATTGATTGATTAATATTCAATTACGTAAATATTTATGTGTAATATTTTCAATCTGACCTTCTTCTTATTTATTAAGAGTTCATTTAAAATTTTAATTTATTTCAATAAATTTATTATAAATGATTATAAAATAAAAAAAACTTAATATAAATTATTTTTTTTATTTTTATTACAGGTTGATGCAACATTTAATTTAACCCCAGCTGAACAACATAAAGAATGGATATTAACTGATCGTACCTGGTTACATCCAAATGATACAAAATATCCAAAAGTACAATCAAATAATACACATTATAATAATTATACTGATAAAATACCAGTTGAACAATTAGATCATTTATCTGATATAAATAAACAAGTGGTAAGTTTTAAATTTTTCTTTAATTTATTTCAATCAAATTGATTGGTAAAATCAACAGATATTTTTTTTTTTAATTTGAATAAAATTGAAATCTCTTCGAGTTTAATTAAATTTTTATGTATATTAAGAATAATCAAAACTATGATTAGATGAACGATTCATTTTTTTTTTTTTAATTTAAAATGTATTAAAAATATTTTCGTTATATGATTTAAAAATTCTTTTCTACATAAAATAATTTTCGCAGATTTTTATATTAGACACAATTAATTTTAGTAGTATGCAATAACGTCATTTTAATATCTTAAGAAATCTCACAGTTTCTTTTAAATTATTTAAATATATGAGCTTTTAAGGTATAAATTTAGCAGATGTCTGATAATCCTTGTTTTGATATCACATTTTAAAGTTTTTTAAAATCGCATTCTTGCTACATTAGCTTGGCTTGGTTTTCATCCAAAAATTTAAGATAGTTAGATATTCAGTCCCACAGTTACTGGTAAATATAAAAAAAATTTGCGTTAACTCCCACGTGTATTACCGGTGAACATTTGTAAAAATAAAAATAAGTGCATTAAAATGATTCGGAATATTGAGGAAATTTAGTAATGTTTACCGGGTGATACACGTGGGACTCAGTAGATGTGCTTTTTTTTTTTAAATTTTTTATCTCAAACCGATCTTATCCCTTATATTATATTTATTTTATATATTTTCTATATAATATTAGATTGAAGCATATTTAATATTTTAGATTGAAGCTCGCTCTGATTTCAACAAATTCAAATTAATTTTTTTTAATCTTATTTCACATACATAAACATTTTAATTAAAAAAAAAGACAACCATCTAAAAAAATATAATATTAATTTTTTTTATTTTTTTTTTTTTATTTATTTTCAGTTGGAAAATGAATTAATAGTATTATTTAAAAGAATGAAATTAATTGCAATGACTGCTAGATGGATTAAAGATAAAATTGAAAATGAAAATCCAAATTTAAAACAACATAAATATGGACGTGATCATCGTTCTGTACAAAATTATTTTGAAACACAAGAAAAAATGGCTAAAGATGTTATTAAAGAAGTTGAATATGCATTCCGACAAATTGGTTTACAATGTCCCGAAATAATTGTACCAAATGTAACTGATAAAGAATTACAAGATACAATAACACATTGGGTTGTAACACGTGAACATTTAAAATTATTAAATTATGTACGTAGTGCATATCCACAAATTCATAAAAATGATTGTTGTTTTGTTTGTAGACATTTAGAAAATCTTTCAGTAACCATTTAAAAAAACAAAAAAAAAACAAAAAAAAAAATATTAATAAAATATATACATATACATATATACCTATAAATATATATATATATATATATATATACAAAAACAAAATACATATACTATATTATAAATAAAAATATAAAAAAAACAAAAAAAAAAAAACAAAAATATCACAAAGAATCTTTTAAGTTTAATTTAAAATAATGATTAGTAAAAAAAAAAAAAAAAACAAAAATAAATAAATAGAAAAATTAAATTTACTGTACTTAATAAAAAACAAAAATTATATGCGCAAATTACTTAAAATTACTTTTAATGAAACAACAAAAAAAAAAAAAAAATTTTTTTTTTAAATTAAATTATACACGTGTACTTAACAAAACAAAAATGAAAAAAAAACACAAAACTTTTACACAGAAAATTAAAATTTTTCTTCTTCATCTTCATTTTTTTTTTCTCCTTCAAAAATAACATTTAAATTTTATTGTTTTTTTTTTTTGGTTATTTTTCATTAATCAAATTTTCGCATGATATGGAAATTTAGAAAGCTAAATTTGCCTAAAACTATATATTTAAATATATTATATAATAATAATTGTTAATTGTTTAACATGTCAATTGCGATAAAAACTATAAAAAAAAAAAAAAAAAAAACAAGTCAAAAAAAAAAATATATAATACCTACGTTTTTTTCCGTTTTTTTTTTCTCTCTCTTTTAATTGCATATACTTAGGGGTATTAATATGTATAAATTAATATAATAAATAATATTCAAGGAAATATTATTTTACATTTAAGATTAGAATCAACAAAATTATTGTACGCAGTTAACGTGTTAAAAACAAAAAAAAAAACAAAAAAATTGTAAGAAATTCCATTTAAAATATTATATGTATATATATATATATATACAGATAATTATATTGTCCTGTTAAACACAAATTTTAATGAAAAGAATATACATAAATATATATTTATAAATGTGTATATTATATACATATTAGATGTATTAATATTATATACATTTTATTTCCTTTTTAAATTACAAAAACAAAAAAAAAAAAAAAAAAAACAAAAAAAAAACAAAACAAAAAAAAAGCCTTATTAAAAATTTTAACAATTTTTTTTTTTTTTAATTTTTAAATTAAATTTATTTTTAATTTAATTTTTATTTACTTTTTTTATTTTTTATAAATTACTTAATTTTTTTTTTTTTTTGTTAAATAAATGTTTATTTTGTTAAATAGTTTTTTTTTTTTTTTTGATTTTAATTTTAAATTATATTAAATTAATTAATTAATAATAAAATAAAAACACAAAGAATCAAAATTTTTGAGTAATAAAAACAAAACAAAAAAAAAAACAAGAAACAAAATATTAAAAATATTCTTATACTTAAATTAAATATTTAAATTATTGATTTTTTTTTTTTTAAATATTAATTGCCATTTTGTTTTTTTTTAATATATTATATTATATTAATAATAATATTGATATCATTTTTTTTGATTTTAATTTATATATTAATTTTATATCATTTATTATTCATTTTATATAAAAATAAAACAAAAAAAAAAAAATTGCTCACATTTCATATTTTTTTTTTTTTAATTTTTATTTATTTTTGTGAGATTGTGTGAAAAATTGTATTTAATTTTTTTCTTTTTTTATTAAGAATTTGAATGAAAAAAAAAGAAATAACTGAAAAAAAAAGTATTATTAAATAGAATAATTTGAAATAAAAATTAAAATTGGATATAAAAAAATTATTAATTTTTTGTTTTTTTTTTTTTTTTTTCTTTTCATACATTTTTTAATTATTTTTACTCTATTTTTTTTTTTTTTTTTCAATTTATTTATTTATAAAACCAAGGATTTTAGGATTCAAGGCTATCGTTATAATTAAATTAAAAAAAAAAAAAATTATTAGCTTGTGATAACAGCAGTTAACTCTTAATTACCTTAATTAATAATTCATAAAAAATGAAATCTATTCTATTATCATCAGAAATTAATATAATTATAAATGTTTTTAAGTTTAAAATGTGTAAATACTACAAGTGAGAATTTATATCTTGAACAGTTTACAAATATTATTGATAATAGTTATGATTTCAACACACCATAATATAATTTCATCATACACGATTTTTGATTTGTAATATTTATTTATTTCAGTGATTCCATCAACCCCATTTTCAAAAAATAATACATACATATATTAATTCTTTTTATTTTCTTTTTCTGAAATATTATATTTCTTACCTTTTTTTTTTTTATTATTAAATTGAAATCTTTTCACATTTTTATTAATAATATTAATAATATATTTTACAATATAATGATATATTGGCAATGATATTAAATGTATAATTTCAGTTGATTCATTTCTTAAAAAAAAAAAAAAAAAACAAAAACTTACATTTTGTGAAAATTAAATTGGCGAAGGAAAACGAGCGTACGCGCGCGCGTTCTCCCCTTTTATAAAACAAACGTAATTTGTAAAAATTTATTAATACTGTACTGTATAATTTACAAATTAATTATCATGTTTTACATTTACAATTAACATATTTACACAATAAATAATTAATCAATAATAAAATACACAAAATATATTTATTAAAAAAATTCAATTTATCATTTTTTTTTTAAAGTCAATAAAAATTAATAATGTTATTTTATATTAATAATCTTGTATAATGTTATTAATAAATAAATTTTGCTTTAAACTTAACATTATACAGTTTAATTATTTAATCATTTAAATAAATTGATTTAAGCTTTTTGTGCTCACGTTCGAACCGCTGAATTAATTAATGAAAAAAAAAAAAAAAAACATATACAGTCGAGATATGATAAGAATAAAAATGATTCATAATAAATAATACATAATATTAGTAAACATTTAATATATATATATATATATATGCATATATTGTAAAGTATAGAGTATTTTTTGTATTAAAATTTTGATTATTTATTTATTTATATTATAATTATTATAAAGTAGAAAAGTAAATATTTATTTTAAATCATATAATTTATTTTAAGATTTTTTTTTTAAAATTAAATTCAATATAGGTATATATTATATTTAAATATTAATATTAATATGTATATTATAAAATGATATTAATATAAACAGCGGTATGCAAATAAATAAAAGTATATAATAAATCTTATTAAATAATATTAATTTTTGATTTTATATATTATTTTCACACAGTTTCATTTATAAAATAACAAAAAAAAAAAAAAAAAATAGATAGATACATCAACAAAACAACTAAATTAAATAAAATATATATAAATAACAAAAATAAAATTACTTTAATATTAATATTTATTTATTATTATTATATTTTTTTCTTTTTACTCTCTCATCATTTTTAAATTAAATTAAATTTCATTAATTTATTAATTTTTCATTTATTTTATTTTTTAAATATTTATATAATCATTCATTAACAAAACTCAACATATTGGCTGAATTAAAAAATAATATAATATAATATATAATTTATTTTTATTAATTATTAATATTTATTTAAAAAACGAAAAAAAATGAAATAAAATCAAAGAAACAACAACGATTCAATTAAAATTTAAAATTTTTATGAAAGATTTATTTAAGGTTTTATAAAAAAAAAAAAAACAATTTATTTAATAAAAAAATAAAAAAAAAAAATAATATATAAAAGAAAAATAAATTATTAATTATTATTGTTATTAATAAGAAAATATATACGTAATATATATGTATGTATATTTGTATGTAGTTCAAATAAATATTAATATAGGTTATATTAATTAATTAATTAAAAAATATTATTTAAATCAAAATATATAAATATTAAAAAAAATTTATGAGAAACAAAAAAAAAATATATATATATATATATATATATATGTATTAATAAACAAAAGATGTTGAAAATTTTAAGAAAATCATTTAAGAAAAAAAAAATATATGAAAAAGTTGAGATGCTTGAAAAATTATCTGCTGAAATTATCAGTAATAAAAAAAAAAAATAAATAAATAAAATAAATATATATATATATATATGTATATATAAATTTGAATAAGAAATTTAAATTCAATATAAATATATTATTTACATGTATAGTGAAATAATACAGGATGAAAGAAACAAAAAAAAAAAAAAAATTAAATAAAAAAAAGTGTTAAAATAAATAAAAAAAAAAAAGTTTTAAAATAAAAACTCAAAAATTAAATATAAATTGCAAAATATAAATCTTTAGGACGTTTTATTTATTTTTATTGTTTTTTTTTACTTTGTGGGAGTAGGTGGGAATTAGTGAAGGTGGGAATTAATACGCTAAAAAAGGAAGGTAACAAGAACAAATCAGCTGTTAAAGTATTCCAACAAACACAACCTCCATTTTTAACCAAGCAATAAAGACCTATATGAGACCTATATACTGTTGTATTGTTTGAACAAGAGAAAAAATCTATGCTATGAAGTAAAAATTGGTTTAAAGTTTGCAGGAATATGATACATGAATATATTGATGTTCTCCTTAAAACTACTTAAATTAAAAATATTATCATTCACAATTTTAGCGAACCAATGAGTTGGTAGATGATTCTATATTCGCGATATTTGGGAGTCACAAACGAGTTACAATTATTACAATTATTTAATCTGCTATTACCGATATTAATATTGGTTTTTAATTTACAAAAAATAAAAATTATTTTTAATAGAAATCTCTTTTTGGGGAATTTTTTTATCATTGGCATTCTTTTCCTATAAAACTGAGAGAAAAACGTAGAGGGTCTTTGACTTACATTTAATATACCAACTTTCAGTTGTCGAAAATACACTGTGCAATATTTCAATGTAATTTCCACGTGAAAATACAAAATAACAATTTTGCTTGCCTTGTTTTTAACGGCAATGTGACGTTTTCTCACACTAAGCAGAAAGAAAAAACTAAATTTATTGTCATGACCCACTTTTACATTATTATTGCATGAATAATTTAATTTAATTTTGGCACCTACTTTTTATACTATGATCCAGAACAATTTCTTCAAATAGTGCTCTTTAGATTTTTTCAAAAATCGACAAAAATATTTCTCTACAACCATTTCATCTATAAACGTTTTCAATTTTTCTTTCATTTTGATTTCGGATGTTATACGTGTCACAAAAGTTACTAATGTCCAACGATAATAATAATACAACTTGTCATAAATGATCAATCTTTTGTTGAGTAGAAAAAACATTATTATATCTTTGAGTTTTTTCACCCAAGAATTATATATATATATATACATAAATATTTTCAAATAGATATAATTTTCAAATACTGTCTTTACAAGACGACTATTAATGTAGATTGTTTCTGAAAAAAAAGCTTCAACTCTTGTGATCCAGAAAAGTTGCTAAAAGAGAACCTATATTTTTATATAAATTTCAAATATTTACCTGTTAGTTATTCAGCAAATTAATCTTAGCTAGAGGATAGTACTGTTAGGATAGGATAGAATAGGAGAGGATAGTGCTATGTTATTCAACAAAGTACTATCCTCTAGGTAAGATTAATAAATCCTATTTTGTGATAGATTCATTTTGTAGAAAGGTATCTAAATAATAGTTTTTTGAGTAATTGTACGTTCTATAGTCAATTTACATGAAAACAATTTATACCCGTTCGTTCTTTCTTTTTAATCCTGTAATTAATCTTACTTCTTAACTAAAAATGATAATCTTTTCTATCACTTTTTTATTCCTCTCTAACAACTCCCATAAGAAGCATAGAATATTGACTAAGTAATTTATTCATATTTCACTATTACTTTAGTTTCTGGAATCATCAGTTATACTCGACTATAGATTTTGTAGAAAACTGTGAAACACAAATATTTTTATTTATGCGCCATCTATTATAGTATTCAAGAAGTACTTCGGTTTTATTTTGTAAGATAATATTAGCATTTCTTGGTGTTTTTTAAAACTTCCACCTTCCTCAGCAAAAAAAAGTAAAGAACATATTAATTTTTCACGAAATATCCGTCTTTTCTTTTTTTAAAGTTTATATGCTTAAGAAAATACTCAAAGTAAGTAAAGGTTCTAACCACATTTTTAAACCTAATGAATAAGTGTAATTGAAAATAGTTTCAAAAAAGCGAACCAACACAAAAAGTAAAAAATCTAATAATAAATAGGACGGTATTGTATTATTTAATTTTATAAAGAACATATCATGAATTGTCAATTTTGAAGTAAATAAGAATTTAAAAACTTTTAAATTCCTCTTTTTTTTTTCTCTAATTTTTAAAATTCACTTTTAAAATAAAACCGAAAACCAATTAAATAAACTGTAAGCATTTTAAATTTTGAATCTAACGGAATGACTCATATAACAGGCATCACATTAAAATTATTAACGGTTCAAATTGGAAAGTAAAAAAACAAAACAAAAACTTCCATTAAAAATCAATAGATGGCAGGACATATGTAGCATATAGGTATGTGTATAAATTTTTATATTTCCGTTTTTTTGTTGTTGTTATGGGTTCTTTTTTTTTTATTACCTTTCGTTTGTTTGTTTTTTAAATGAAAATGAATTTCAACGTTTATAGTTTGTTTATAAAAAAATGTTTAAAAGAACAAAAAACAAAAAGAACAAAAAATAATAAAATAAAAAAATATTGTTGAGTACATTTCGTTGATTTTAGTACACTATTCAGTTAAGATGTAGTTAGTAGAATGGTTTTTTTTTGTCATTTATCACATTAATTTGTGGTGTACGCTTACTTAAGGAATAAAATCAAAAAAAAAAAAAGGTTCCCAAATATAAATGTATATTATTAATAGTTAAAACTAAAGTTTTAAATCAGCTAACAATAAATTTAAAACTGCAATTTCAAAATAAGACAATCCAGTTGCTAACAAAATGAAATTGTAAACTTTGAACGAACGAAATATACATAAATGTCAACATATACGTAATATAGTTGACTGGATTTTAACGTCATATTAATGCGAGAAAACATCGCTTCCTAAATAAAACATTTTTGAAGAATAAAAGTTTGAAATGGAAGTTAAAACGCCAAAGTTATTTCTATAAACAGAGGCGAATTGTATTGATAAAGTCTGACAAAAAAAAAAAAAATTCAAGAATATATGAAAAATCTGTAAGATAAAAAGATTTAAACAGTAAAAAGTTATACAAATACCAGAGGAATCTATAAGTATCAAAAGAAATGGTTTAAGAGATTATTATCCAAATTTAAAAAAAAAAACAGAATGTAAGGCAAAAAATTTTTAAATAAGCACAAAAAAGCATTAAAGAGGATCAAAATTGTTTAGAATATTGAGACATCCAACAAAATTTTTAAATTTTCTTAGATTTTTATATATAAGACCAAATTGTAAATATTCAAAAGAAATATAATTGTAAATATTCAAAAATATATATTAATATTGACTTATAAAGCTAAAAAACTGATCTGTCGTATTGGCGTTTTTAAATTGAAAAAATGTTAAACAGAACGTCCTGATATACACATTTGAAAATACGGCTTTTTGTTATTTTAAGGATATTTAGCACCGTAATGATTGAGCCTACATACAAAATTTGTTCCACATTGTAAATTCTTCTAAATTTAACGGTATAGATTTTTTCTAAGCAGGTGGACGGAGACAGACGCCAGAAATTGACAGAATGAAATTGATAAGTAAATTTTTGAAGATTTTTTTAAAAAATACGCTAGTATAAGAAAAAGGGAGTATAAGATTAAAATAATTTCTTATAAGTATTTATTTTTTTCAAAATTAACCCATTTTCTTTTCTTAAACTTCACATAATTACTCTTTTATAGGACGCACCCTATATTCTTTCATAATTAAATTGTTTATCAATTTTTTCTTCCCCATAATTATTATAAAAAAAAAACTCAAACTATACTTTAAAATTTAAATCGACAATTTTTTTTTATTAGAAATATTGCTGAAGAAAGCAAAATTTATTATTTTGTTTTTATTTTCCAAGTACCCAATAACCCCAGTATATTGTGCAATTTTTATTTATTTAAATGTTTTCTTTTTGTTTTTTTTTTTTGATTATTATGAAATTTAATTCTATATGCAAAGGTTAAATTTCTATTTATTAAAAAAATATATAAATGCAAAATTATAATACATGACAAATTTAATATTTTTAAAAAATCTAATAGAACATTGAATGTAGGTGGGTTTAATGACATGGTTCTTAATAACGGTACTTGAATTTCAAAAGAGAAGGTTATAATAATAAAATGTTCATATTACAAAACAAGAAGTATATTATAGCATTAAACAAAATATGATGATATTAGACGTGATAATTAAATTATGTATTATAATTTTTTTAGTAAACATTAATTTTAAATACATTATGACATATTTCAGAATTAAGTAAACAGGTGGCCATTATTGGTAAGAAAATAATGCATGTAATGAATAATGAATAATAATTATATGTATAAAATGTGCAGCATATTAAGGTTAAATATGTATGTATTACACTTCTCACTTTTATTGTTACATTCAACTCAAACTGGACTGGATTATAAAAGATATTACAACTGTCACAAAATACCCCAAAAAAAAAAAAAAAAACCAAAAAATGATAAAGCAGTCAATTCGATTTTTTCTTATATTTAAAACAATCATGTTATAATGAATTTACTTGTTAACTTTTTGAATAAGTAATTAAAGGCAAGTTATTAAATATTTTTGTACTCCGAACATGAATATAACACGGTTATTAAAAAATGTCAAAAGTATTTTTTGTTATTCTACTACAATTTTATTATATTAAAAACAGAAAAATTAACGTAGCAATTCTGTTGAGGAGCCTCGGTAACCTAGTGGGTAAGAACGTATAAAATATGCTGTAAACACCGAGGGAGTGTGGGTTCGAGTAAGAGTTACGACATTTACAACCACGCCTAAACGAGAAAGGCTGTGTAAGTTCCTGTCCACATTTATGTGGAGAGAAATGCATTAAAAAAAAAAAAAATTCTGTTGAGTTACTTTTTGACATGACGTACCTATTAGACTTGATATACCAATCTATGTTTCAGACGAGTGATTGAAAAAAATGACAGGAAACAACGAGTGACTTTCGCATTTAAAAACATTCAAGGATTTTTTTCCCCTTCTCTATGCTTTGTAAATGACTGACACCATCGAAAGAGACGCTATATATACTTAATGATTTCATATTCCTTCGTAAAAGGATTAAGGGTCGTCTAAAAGTAGTTTTCTAAATTTTATTACTATATAAAATTTTTTTCAATGAATATAGCTATATTTACGCGTTAGATTCAGAAAATCGCTCAGTTAAGATATTTTTAAATTTATTTTAAATACTTCATAATTATTTTAAATTATTTAATATTATTAAATTTTGGAACATTTTTCATTTTCCTTCTCTTTCTCTTTTTAATTATGTCGTTTTTTTTTTTTTTTTTTTTTGTTGTTTAATTTAAAGGTCAAAGTCAAAAATGTATAGCATATTAAATTGAAGTTACATTCCAAAAGAAAAAAAAAAAAATAATAAGAAAAAACAAACAGAAAATAAAAGGAGAAAAAAAAAATCCCCGAAAAACATAAAATGAGAACGACACCGACCGAATGTGTGTGGTTTTTATTATTATTTTCTTACTTAGATTATTATCGCGTTTTTTTTTCTTTTTTTTTTTTGAAAAAAGAGCGAACATTTTTTAACAAACAAAAGAGGAGCATGATATGTTTCAAAGTTATTTAAAACAAAACTTTATTATATTTACATAACATGTATATAATATACCTATATATATGTATATATATATTTTGTTTCTTTGTTTATTACATACTTAAACATGAGAAATATTATTAGGTATTACAAAAAAAAAAAAAGAATTTTAAGCTCTACAAGCTTTACAATCTTTTTCATTTCTTTTCAGTATGTTAAAAATGGGGTATTATAATTTTGGCTTCATTTTCGATCACAAGTTATTTACTATATAAATTTTACACTAATAATCACAAATCACAAATCATAACTATTTTAAAAATATAACTTTTAATTTTACTATTATTTGCACTGTTAAAATTTATTTTGATTTCTTTAACTACTCCAAAAGATGATTTTCTAACGATTTAAATTTTTTTAAGATTCAATGAGTTTGGTATTATTTGTTTGTTATCAATCGCCTAGGTTGATTTGGGATCGTCAGTTTCAAGGATTAGGTTTTATATTCTATTCGTTTTTCGTAATAATTTCATTAAATAAATTCTTTTTTACTGTAAGTTTCATTCAAGTCTCTTCAATATTTTTATAAGGTATATTTAATTTCAATTGAATTGGATTTTGATTTCCTTTGACATACTACATTTAGAGATAATCTCTATAACAGCTTCTATTAGTATTTTTTACGTAAAGTTAACGATTATAGATTTAAATGTGTCTCTACACTATTGTATGAAAGACTTCTGATAGAAAAAGATAACTGGACAGCAAAAAAGACATAGATATTCTGAAATTAGCAAAGTAATAGTATTAAAAGCACACGCGGAAATAATTGGTAGAGTTGAATTGGTAGAATTTGAGGTAGAGGTAGAATTTGAGGTAGAATTTTGAAGGAGAAGATGTTTGGGTTAAGAACGGTAGAAGAACTTAAAGTTTTCGACCAGTGAAAATCTATACTATTTTTTAAAGTCAATAGATAGTAGATTATTTCGATAAAGTGTAATGAGACTACTTAGAATATTGATTAGTAAGTAAATTTTAGATTAGTATTTTTTTCAGTATTTCAGTAATAGTAAGCATATTTTTCAGTATTTCAAGAACAATATTCTAGAAAATCGGATTTTGTGAGTATCCAACATCAACATACTTGTTTATAAGTAATTTGATTAAAAACTTAAATATAATTATTTTATTTATTAAAATGTTATTGGAGATATTTTGGTTATTATGTTTGGTACTTTGAATAAATAAAGTAAATTCTTCAATTTTTTTTCTAATAAAAGTAAAAAATATTTTTAAAGGAATTTTTTTTTTTTTTTCTTCTTCTCACTCATTTTTTATACTTTATTTATTTATATCAAAACCCTCTTAGTGTCATACAAAAATATACATGATATTCATATATACATTTAGTTGAAAAATTAATTTACACGTAATAACACAATTTTTTTTTCTTCCTAAAGGATATAGTTTGATAGTCTCAAATTTTTACTCACTAAACGTCCATTGCAGTGTAGTCATAGTATAGAATAAATACCCCAACGAAAACGGAAAACGATAGGTACGAACATATTTTTTTGGTGAAGAATACGTGAAATAGTTTTCAAATGGGAAATTAGGAGAGAAGAAGTTGACATTATTATTTATTTCTATTATCCTGTAAATTATATATATTTCGTGTACATTTATTTCTATTTTTCAAAGTTCTTTTTCACTGAATAGCTGGTACTATTTCAATATACTTTAAATTTTCAGAAATTTTCATGTTTCAAAACTTCTGGTGACAAACTGTAGTAGCTACTAGTACTAATCAATTCTTTCCAACTGTATTTTTAAAAATTTATTTTTGGCAAACCATTAAAAATATGGAACACTGTTTTGTTTAAAACATATTTAAAATTATTTTCAATACTTTTTTTTTTTATATTATATCGTCCAGATATAAATATCTGCCCTTTTGCCTCTAGCATGTGGGCCATCTCGGTACAAGTATTAAATTATATAATTATATTAAATATTTTGTTTACATTATTTTATTATATTTAATATATTATTTTTGACCTGACCGGGGTTTGAAGCCGAGATCTTTCGCCCGAAAGACCGGTGACTTAAGCACTGCATCATCGGTCAGATAAATACTTTTTTGCTGAAATATTTATTATGTACTAAAATAATAATTATAGGAGGGATTTTAGAGTTGCATCCAAAATCAGAGTTTCAATAATTTGCTTTGCAGAGGATAATTTGGGCAACCTAGAATTTAAATATTTTTGACGGGAAAAAAATATTCTAATGATTTTTAATGCATTATGAGCTACTTATATATACAGTCCGAAACAAAACGCATAACTGAATAAAACGCTTAACTGTACACGATTCTAAAACACAATCAATAAGTGCAATAAGTGTAAAAATCGGATAAGTGCAAATTCTCATAAGTGCACAACATTTTCAAACCAGAAAATAATTTTTTCGTTGATTTAAAAACGTATAAATGCAATTTAACAATTTTTTGGTTGAGAAAATTATTTTACAACCAATTAGTAACACTATTACATACATATAAAAAAAAATTACATTGTAATTATTACAACCCTCTTTTAATCTGATACATAAATTTAAGTTTTGACGTTTTTGGTGGTTGATAAATTGAAGTTTTGACGTTTTGCTGGTTGATAAATTGAAGTTTTAACGTTTTTGCTAGATATTATTTATTTTTTTTTTCAAATCTATTAAAAACTTAAAAACAACTTTGTGTGAAGTTTTTGTTTTATTGATTACCTACATTATTTATATAATAAATAAATAATTATGTAAAGATAAATACAATATGGACAGATAAAAACACTTTTCTTTTTTTTTTTTGTGAAATTCAAATATTTTGTTTACCTGTCTTATTCTTTGATATTATTTATTATGTGCAACTATGTTCAATTGTGCAACTATGTGCAACTGTGCAACTATGTGCAACTGTGCAACTATGTGCAATGTGTGATATTATGTGCAACTAGTGCAGATTAATGGAAATATTAGTTTGAGTTCCTTTTACACGAAAAGAGTAGTAGAGAGTAGTTGGGAGTAGTTTGTAAATGGAACGTTAACTTAACATAATCGTATTTACTCCTATCTACTCTTCCTCAAAGGTTGGTGTAGTTGGGAGTAGTTGGGAGTAGAAAAGAGTAGTTTATTCTGTAAAAAGAACGCAAACATTATGTGCACTTACAGATTAGTGCAACTGTGTATACTTACATGTGTAAGAAACAATTTGGCAGATTGTGTGTGCATTTATCCATTTCCAACTGTATATATATTTCATAATTTTGATGTATGTGTTACGAAGAGTCCTTTTTTGTGCCGCCTCCTGTTTAAAAGTTATTTAAATATTCAATTCAAAAATTTTAACATTTTTTTTTATACGAAATTTTCAAATTTCGGTGCAAGTCACAATTCGAAACAGTTTTTATTAACTTTTGGAAATGTGCGCTTTTAAAAACCGTTGGTTTATATTCTGCCTTGTTTTGGTGTTTTGTAGATCGAGCAGATTATGTAGAACGAGCAGTTATCATAAAAATGACAACAAACTTTAATTTAATGAATAAAACCTAATTAACTATTAAATATTTAAGATTAGTAACAGATAATTTAACCAAATTTTATAATTTTATATGATTTTCATTTTATGTTCATATAATACTTAATATTCATTTAAACTACCAATATTGGGTCAGTAGCTCATAAGACCCAAGGTAAATAAAGTGTCTCTTAAATATAATTGTTATATATAATGATTATATATAGAGTGAAAAATGTAAAAGTATTTTATAGACTCTAAAGATAGGTATGTTCATATTATATTTATGTATAACCAACAACGAATAAATTTATTATTGCAATAATTTTTTATTTAAAATAATTGTCATCATGGCTAACATAATGGAATTTATTTTATTTTTTTTATTTTTATAAAGATTTTTAGATAAGTATTTTTTATAAAAATAATTTATTTATATGAAAAAAAAAAATGTTTTTTTTTTTTGTTTTGAAATTCAGGAACCTTTATGACATCTTTAATATAAAAAAAGAGAAAAGAAGGATAAATTTTTTTGTTTATTTTATTAACATAAAAATGAAATTTTTAAATATTTTTTTTTTTTGGTTTCGTGAACCCTAATGTTTTTTTTTTCTGTATACTTTTAATGAACAATACAAAAACGAAAAATTCTTTTAACTCTTTTCACACAACAGGGGGCCCCAACCAACGAAGGATTCAATGAACAGTGGATGAACAGTAGATGCGGTAGCCTTTTTATTTGTTTTTTTTGTTTGGTTTTTGTTGCTTTCAGATTTTGTCACTATATATAATTTTTCTTAAAAAGGTGAATATATAGGTAACATATAGGTTCAAGTTAGACCCCTTAACTTAATGTCTATAAGCAAAGTGGTAATCATATAAAGTTAACATTTATTCGATGACTGTATTTAATTTATTTTTAGTTTAATTTTATTGTTGAAACTTTTTGTTTTTTTAACTTATCACATTACAGAATTATTAAATTATTTATTTTATTATTATATAGGTTATTCTAAATAAAAAATTTTAATACTTGTATAATTTAAACTTAAATTTAACTTAGTGATATATAAAATTTATTTTAAAGAAAGAGTTGAAAAGATTGCATTGCAAGGTATAAGTACATCTACATTAGAAACTCTTTTGTTATCTGCAACTCTAAGTATATCTACAATAGAAATTCTTTTAAATTTGGTTTAAAATTTATATTAATTCACCTATTTCAATTTATAGTTAATAACTAAAAAAAAAAACAATTCTTATTAACTGATTGAGTTTTAGGAAGCATGCAAGTTTACCTAAATTCATTTCTCAAAAAGATATTTCGCCTAATGCTATTTGAGAAAAAAGACTTATAGTAAAATGTCACTTCACAAAAAGACTTTTATCGAAATGAACACTTGGAAAAAAAATCTTTTAACAAACAGGTTTATACAACTCTCTTTAAAAAGAGTAAGTTACAAAATCAGCGTTATTCGCTTTTTCCAGAGTATATTTATAATAATTTGAAAGTATATATATGTTTTTCAAATATCGTTTTAGGAAGTGTCTCAAGGTCTGATACGAAACCTCGATATTCAAAATCTGGTTTTTTAAAAAACTTAATTTGACAAAATCTCAGTGGACAAAATGTGGTTTTCAGAAAATCACATTTAACAAAATCTCATTTTTTTGAAAATATCATTTTATTGAAAATTTTGATTTTTTATTTTAGTTTTTACTTGATTCAATTATTTCCAAGCTTTAATTTTCTAGGAAAAGAGCGCAAACGCGATTTCGACCCTCCTAATTTGAATCGCACTATGTATATATATAAAAATATTTTGGAAAAAGCGTATAATCTTGCTTTTGAACGCAACTATAAATTCCCTCCTAATCCATAATTTCGGATATTATATTCGGAAATTTTTCGGATATATATAAACAAATATTTTGGAAAAAGCGTATTACTCTGATTTTAACTCTATATAACTTTATATAACTCTAAAATTCCTCCTAATTCAGAATCTCACATATACATATATATAAACATTCCGGAAAAAGAACTCTGACTTTGAATCCAACTCTAAAATCTTGCCTGATAATATTTCTTACAAACATGCGTCAGCTATTTTAATGTTAAAGACCAAAAAAGAGATTTTGTCCACCGAAATTTTGCCAAACGAAATTTTGTAAAAACAAAATTTTGTAAAATCGAGATTTAGGGGAAACGAGACTTTAAAAACCGAGATAATTTACCGGTCCCAGTGTTTCATTATAACAAATAAAAATTGTAAAATTTTCGTTTTGATGTTCGGCCCAAAAGGCATTAGATAAAATGGTGTTTTGCAATTTTTGAATTCGGTTAACTGCATAACGGCAATAAATCTAGGTTAAACTATGTTCAATGATTTTTTTAATTGATTTTCAATCATATCATAAATATAGTTGCTGATTTCTGTTTATAATAAAATCATTATTTTACATTTTACAATTTGGTATAAGTTCCATAATTTTATTATTATCAAGTTACCTAGTCTTCACTTTTATATTTATGCTTATAGATATTTCCGCTCCTTCTTTATAGTATATTGGTACTTCTTCCAATTATATCTTATTGCAATATATTACATAAAACTTTTAAGAGTTTTTTAGTCGTATAAAATTTCAATATTTAGCCTTCCAATTCAGTTATAAAAAGGCGGCCTCGGTTGCCTAGCGGGTAAGAGCATATAAATTACACTGTAAACACCGAGGGAGTGTGGGTTCGAATCCCACACATGTCGAAAGAATAATTACCCCTTACTGCACTTACAGCCACGCCTGAAAAGGAAAGCTTGTATAATTTCCTTATTACATTTATGTGGTAGGAGAATAAACTAAAAAAAAAACTTATAAAATTTATATTTATCATAATATAAAATCAATATTAATATTATAATTATCATATTATTAAAATGAGACGCCTATTCTCATTTCAATAAATTAAATTCATTAATAAGTTAACGATTCGATCAAATACAGAATAAAAAACTTCAGATAATATTCATTCAATTTAAAAATTTGATTATTGTTTTTGTTTTCGTTTTTTTTTCTTTTTTATTGTATAAAATTCCGAACGTGTTAATTTTTACCTTTGAAAATTAATCTTACCTGTGTTGTCCCTATTTGATTTTCATTCATTTTCTTCATTGATTTGGATAAACTATTTGATTCATGGTATTTTTATTACAACAAAATGCCAAGATAAAAAAAAAAATTCCATTATAATAAAACTCAATAAAGTGAAGAGATTTTAATGGACTGAAGTTGTTTAAAAAAAAAAAACAGAAACAAAAAAAAATTAGAATACAATGGAAAATTATTTTAAATAATGCTAACATTCTGTTTAACATTTCTGTGTTTTTTTTTTGTTCTGGTATATCTAAAGTTTGTACAAAATGTTCAGATCGTTGTTTTTTTTTTTACTTTTTTGTTTTTCTTTTGTTTTTTAGATAATCATTAATTATATTGTTTTATCGAAAATATATAAATTTTTATATTAAAAAGCCATAGAAAGCGCCATCTCTACTGTTTCACCAAAAAAAAAAAAAAAAAAACAAAAAAACATGAATAAAAATTAGAAATAAAATGGTTTAAAAATGGTGATAAAAAATTCGATGGTATTAAAATAGTAAAAAACGATGATTCTAAAAGAAGTAGCGTAATGATTATAGAATAAAGGCAAATAATACCTGTAGTGATTCAATAATAAATTGTTTTTTTTTTAATAGATTTTCTATGTTTTATTAATAATAATAAAAAAAATTTTGGTTTTTTTTTATCTCTATCGAAATTATTGGTTACGACCAGTAGTTTTATTGATAGCGTTTAATTTTATACCTTACTGTTTCTATTTTTTTTTTCCTGTAACGTAATATATAGTATCTTAATAGTATAGTTAAAAATTTATTATTGATTACCTATATAGGTAAAATATCAATATACGTTTTGGTAGAGGATTTTGGTTTTTATTAACATTAAGTTTTTGTTATAGTAACCATAAGGGATTTTTATTCAGTGTTAATTTAATGTTTAACGTTTCTTTCATTTTAATTAAGTCCAGTGATTCTATCATTTAAAAATCAATAAACAAAGGATAATTACAAGTCTATTTCTTGCGCTATATAGAAATAAAGTAACTAAAGATATAAAAAACAAAAAGTAAATGAATCTTCAAAAAAAAACAAATAGTTAAGAGATCTGAAATTTTTAACAGATGTGACTTAATTTAACAAAACAGAATGTAGATCATTAGAATTAATATTTTAATATTTTAACAGGGATAGATGGAAATCATCAAAAGATGCTAAAAAGGAGCGGTGCGAGCACAATCCTTCTAACAATGTATGAAATTTTAAATCACTAAACAATATTAACAATAGTACGAAAAAGGTTACCTTTTTTTTGACAAAACAATACGTGAGGAAATCTTTAGTATACTTTTACACTATTTCGTGAAAGAAAGATCGTTAATATAGCCATAAAGTTTCAAACAAAAACAAAGAAGTTTTTATTATTGTGTAAAAAAGATATTAAAATCCTTCTACTAATTGACTTTATAAAAAAAAAACAAATGATGAAAAATTTTAAAATCATCTTGGATTGAACCAGGAGGAAAAAATACTATTAAAAGTCAAAGTTAAATTTTTAGCGTTTAAGACCAAAAAACTAAGAAGCAACAGCCGCAAGTGGAAATCGTAAAATAAAGTTTATGCTATAGTGTTAGGAACTTATAATTGAATTACTGAGACAGGAATACTCAAATAATTAAAACTTAGGAATAGTGTTATAATGCTATAATAATCACTAACAAAAATTTCAGAAAGAAGTCAACATTTTTCTATTACAATACCCATTGAAATTCCATTCACCAATTTTAAGGCAAATTTCTACATCCTTATCTTACTCTATCTCATCCTTATTCCCGAATTCGTCTACAAAAGTAGTTCGAGTATGAGTATATTATCTTTTTTATAATGGCTATAGGAAGATGTGGATTTAGCAATGAAAAATCTTAGACTATCAAGCAGATATAGGTTTTCTTAGTGTCCTTTGAAGATTCCCCTTCCTTCGGAGGAAAAATATAAAATAAAAAATAATATTTCAACAAAAATTGAAATACTTGCCTGAAAACAGTAACCGTTATTTTTTTATAATGACGTTTCAGACATCTTTATCCTTTTTACATTTCTTTTTCAAACTTTTTACATTTCGTTTTGGATTGGAGGAGCTGCAATTGTGATTGTATTTTTTGCTTTTTTGAGTTGCCATTTTCGTTTTTTTTTTTGATTTCAAAATTTTATTAATAATTTTATAATTAAAATTTAAATAAAAGGTAAAAGTTAAAGTTAAAAAAATTAAAAATTTTAGGCGATATTTTAAAATCTCATAACGCAATACGAGATATCATGAATATTCTTTAATTATCGGAAAATTTATAATTTTCAGTCAATATCTATTAAATTAACAGCCCAATTTTAATGAACTGTAAATTATACAGATAATTATATTCTCTTTCATTTGTATTAACAATTGTGTAAGTTATACAAAACTTTCACTATTTTTTATTTTCTTTCTAATTAATATGATTGCAAATGAATTATTTCGTTATGGATAACGGTACCAATTCCGAAAACATAAATTGTACTTCAAATTTATATTTTTGAAGTATAATTTATCCCTATTGTTCACAACACAAATTAATTTTACCTTATAACAATTGAACAATAATAAAGCATTTAGAAAATATATAAACAGTATCGAACAAAATTGAGAGGTACAAAATATATTTTTAAATTGCTATCTGTAGTTTAATAGACGCATATAGGGATATAATAGAGAACTTCAACTTGAAAGACTAGCAAATTATCATTTCTGATGAAAAGAGCTTGTTGCATCTCTACCTCATCCGAGAGATTAAAGAATCAGAAGAATAAGAAAAGAGAATAATAAAAAAAAGAATCATTTAATTTTAAAAGAAGAGGGTCCCCGTATAATACGCTGTAAACACCGAGGGAGTG
The DNA here is from genome assembly GCA_947095535.1 of Poecilobothrus nobilitatus. Classification (NCBI taxonomy): domain Eukaryota; kingdom Metazoa; phylum Arthropoda; class Insecta; order Diptera; family Dolichopodidae; genus Poecilobothrus; species Poecilobothrus nobilitatus. Next base: position 15,285,531 of record OX352772.1, read on the forward strand.
TGGGTTCGAATCTCATACATGTCGTAAGAGTTATTCCGCCTTAGAACATTTATTGCCACGTTTGAACAGGAAAGGCTGGGTAATTTCCTGTCCACATTTATGTGACAGAGAAATGCATGAAAAAAAAAAAAAATTTTAAAAGAAATACCCAAAATTGTTTTAAAATGTTTTTGTTACAAATTTATTTTAGCGTACAATAACCCTTTCATATTCTTACAGTAGTTTCTTAGCATCTAAAGACTAAGCTTATACTTAAATAAATGATTGATATAATGTACAGATGTATATTGTAAATCTGTCCAATTCAGACAATCAAGAAAAAATACATAAAAAAGTTGGTAGGGAATATAGCCAAAAGCGGCCATAGAGTCTTTTGATTTTTAGTTTCAATAAATGTAATTAATGATAAGCTGTCCAATTCTAAAAACGAAAAAAAAAAAATTTTCGTAAGAAACATAGCCTATTACGGTCCTAGAGTCTTCTGATTTTTATTTTCACTAAATATCAAAAATTATAATATGTCGTATCGTAAATATACAGTACCTGTATATATAGTTAAAATTGTTTTGTATAGGTTAATGATTTTTTTTAAATTACTTCCTACAGCCTTAATACTAAAGTTAGAAGGGAAGGTCTCTTTGCCTTGCAGATGTGAGTCATTCAAATACCTTGCTTGATATATAATGGCAAAATTACCACTTTTTTAGTAATTTTCCAATAATACGGTCTTAAGATCTATGCAGAATTTGAATCTACATTCCCTCGACTAATCCCTAGATTTCAAATTTTTTAAATTTTATATTTAAATTAAATTATTTTGCCAATACTGTATCTGACAGACGACCGTCATATTTAAGCTGTTATATTTGAATCATCCCATCCTTATATACTTAAATACGTACGTACGTCTACGTATCTATAGATATGAAAAATATGTGCTTATAAGTTAAAAATAAAATATGTGTATAAAAAAAAATTTTGAATATCTTTTAATAATTAAATAACTGAAAAGTTGAATACAATTTGAGTTAAATAAAAACAAAAAAAAAAAAGAAAAGCAGTAGATTGATTTCGGAAACCTCTAACAAAACGATAAATTTGCCTTTAAAAGAGCAGCAAAAAACTGACAATTTTCTAATTTATGGTCAAGGATTTTTTTTTTGTTTTGTTTTATTGTTTTTTTTTTATGGGGCACTTTTTTTGTTTGTAAATTCAGTGCAATTTATTGCTATATATATGTAGGATTGCTTTTGTTTTTTCAGATAACTGAAAAATAACAAAGGTAAGCGCGAAAATATTTATATATTGTTTTTCCTTTTTCTGCTTTTTTGTTTTTTAAATTTATTAAGGGTTTGATGTCTCCTTTCAAAAAAAAAAAAAAAAACAAAAAGTATAATAATAAATGAAAAAATGATCTCTGTTGTTAAATTTTGTACTGACAACAAACTAACAAAATATATACATATGCATGTTTCTTTTAAGTTTAATATAAAATTTAAATAAAATATAAATCTGCATTTTATTTTAACTATTTAGAAAAAAGTAGATATCTACAATAAAATGTATAATCAAATGATATAAGAAAAAAAAAAACAGTTTTTATAATCAGAACAGATCAATTACATAACGTTAAAAAATCGTCTTCAATTTGAATATTGATATTCCATATTATTTTCACCCATAAGATTTTTCTTAACAAATTTTGAAGAAAATTGGGGCTCTACGATCTAAGGTATTGATCATTGTACTCTTTTTCCCTACTAATTCCTCTCTCTGCGGAAAGTTACTTATTAGAACACTTTTATTGCACAATCCTAAAACCGTAACGTTCGTAATAAAGAAAAAGTTTGTCATAGACATTATATGTATATTTATACATTATTATAATACTTTTAATTCTCCCTCTGCCACATACAATGTGATGAGGAAATAAATCAACATTTCCTTTTTAGATGTGATTACGGATACTTGTACCTATGTATTAAAATATAATTATATTATTTCTTTTATTTAAATTATATTATAATAATTTATATAATATTTGCACCCAATCTAAGTTTGAACCGGAGATCTTTCATCTGAAATATCATTGAATACGCACTGCATTATTGGTCAAACTACTCTATCTACCATTATATTTATAACTAAAACAAGATCATTATAGTTAGAATCGACATTAGATAAACGTGTTATCTAGCTTTTAAAATCACAAACCATTTTTACCTGTTAAAGCACAAACCCCTTAGCACAAACAAAACGTTAAGAACAGTCTGGTTGCAAGAACAAACTGAAACCCAAAAGAAATGAAATGGCAGATGCAAATAAGAAGTTGAAGACTAATAAATGGAGACAATTACAAGACAGTAAGACAACGATACAGAATCTCTAGACACTTATATTATAGAGGTTTTCAAAATTTTGAATGTTACCCTTTTCCAACCCTATTACATCTCTTCTTGTACTAGCTTTTCTCTTTTAATCCAGTTGTATTTTTTGTCAATTTTGGTTAAGTAACGGCTTGAAAATGACGAAAATAATCAAAACTATTATTAAATTGAATTAGAGAACTCTTGGCTGTGTGGGTGGCTTAGTGGGTAAAAGAGTATGAAATATGTTTTAATTTTTTTAAACACCGAGGAAGTGTGAGTTCGAAACCCAAATACGTCGTGATTATAATTTGCCTTTACGACATTTACAGCCACGCCTGAAAAAAAAAATTGTACTAAAATTTTATCAAATCATTTTTTGGGACACACAACACCTTATGAAAAACAAAATTGCCAGTCTCATTTAGTAAAAAACGATAGAAACATTATTTTATTTAATTTTTTCCACATTTTCAAAGTTTATACTAAAAAAAAATCAGGCAAAATTCCTCAATGATGGGTAAATATATATGTAGTGTAGTGCTCTACATTTACATAAATATACAACAATAGGATTTTTTTTTTTTTTTTTTGCATTTTATTATGTGTAAAATAATTCAAACTGACAATTGAATTGAATTAATGAAGGCATTTTCCATATTTTAGAACTAATACTTAAGAAAAAAAAGGCAATATAAACTTTTTATATACAAACTGTTACCTGTTTAGTATTTTCTTCAATAATAATCAGTTTGTGCAGTTGTGTTAACAGTTTTTTTTTTCTCTTTTTTTTTCACAAATTTTTTATTGAGTGGTTATTACAATGTAACTCTAATAACAATTATTTAAATAACAACTCTATAAAAGTATTTAAAGGCAAAAAAAAAGCAAAAACAAAAACAAAATATAAAAGAATTGTTGTAACTGTGATAAAAGATAATTTATTGTTAACATGGTATATATATAAAATCATAAAAATGTTTAACCCTCATAAAAATTGTAATTTTATGATCAGTTAAATATAACATAGTTCGCATTTTTTTTTTTTTATATTGTAAAAAACTCATTTTTATTAGTTTAGTTGTCACTCATAATATATTACCAACAAAATGCACAAAAAATTAAAAAAGAAAAAAATAGTTGGTGAAAAAAAATATTATGTGGTATTTAAAGAATAATATCAAATATTTATTTAATGTTAAGAATATAGAAGTTCTTAAGTTATTTGAGAAAAAAAAAAATAAAACAAAAAAAGAAGATTTTTTTGAGTGAAATTTTTTATGCAATTATTATGCAATACATGTTAAATCGTATTTTGACTATTCCTTTCTTTCCCTAAATTAAAAATTATATTTAAACCACTCTTGGTCAAAAAGATCTAATGAAACCGCTAGGAGCGACAAAAATCTTTAAATTCTCCAAGGAAAGAAGAACTTTGTAGTTTATATTACAATCTGTAAATATTATGATCTCAATAACAAATGAATAGACTGTGAAACCTTAGGTGGGTTTTTATTAATACAAGCACTTTGGCCGCAAATAAATCTGCGGATCTATCAGAGCTTAAATGCGTAGCTAAATTTTTATTCTTAAATCGCCGTAATGTGGATAATGTAACAAGTTTTCAAAATGGGGGATATCAGACATGACAGAATGTTAAAATTTTCCTAATATGACTTTTGTAGAAGCTGCAAAGAAAAAGATAAAGAGATATGAATGAAACCTTTTGTGTGAATGCTCAGCTCTTGTTCTAAGAAAAAAAAAGTTTCTATAGGGGAATTCTTTTTAAATAATCTTTACGATGTATTGTAGGTCGACTTAATCGATTTACAGCCCTTTGTAATAAGTTTCTTATGGTTTAATTGGGAGAAAAATTTATCCAGATTATTACAGCGGATCTAAACTGAATTAAGTAAGTATCTCTAACCTATTTACATATTATATACGTACGTACCTAAAAGATCTTAAAATTTTTACTTTCTTATTTTAAAATCAATTACGAGTTGCATAATGAGATCTAGTAAAATGTCGGGATATATCGAATCGTTGGATTATATTTTTTTATGGACTATAAAATTTATTTTCAGTATTTAATTATAAATTTATTATAGATCACAAAATTAATAATCACGGAATGATAAGTGATTATTAGTTAATATCCAATAAAACATACAGGTTTCACTATGAATTAAAAATTCCTATAATGAATCAACAAATTTAAATATTTTATTTGTTAGAACCTTTAGTTACAACTAAGAATCGTCTTACAAAAAATAAATCAAATGCCCGCTCTCCATTTGGTTAAGTTAGCTAGCTATCAAAAATTAAAGAGTTATTAGCAAATTGTTCAATTCCTTGTTAATCGTTGATCGCCAACATCCAAGTAACCCTTCCAAACAGCAGCAAAGAATGAGTCGGTGCATACTTCAGAATTGTTTTAATGCTGATTTTTTATTTTATTAGTATATTACAGCATTATAATAATTTTTAGTCATTTTCGATCATAGAACCACAATAATGTTTCATTTCGAATATTTCCTCCGCGTATGTGCTTAGTTCACCGCTTCGTCATATGTTTTCTAAACTATTTTACAAAAAAAAAAAAAGAGAATTCTCTCAACAACGATTCACCGTTTCAGAACAATTTTTCTGCAAAAAGAAAAAAATTTAGAAAGTTATTATTTAAAAATGACATTTAAATTATTTTAAATTTTTGTTTATTTGATGAATCGAATAAAGAATTTTTCAAAAAATGACATATAAAAAAGAATTCCGCACATAAAGTTAAAGTTAAATCAACTTTTTTTCCGGAGAAAAAAAAAAAAAACCGAATTAAATTTTAAAAATGAGAGAATTCAATTTTTCATATAAAAAATATGTGCGCCTATGAGTGCGTTTAAAATATCCAAAATCCGAAGCTTTGAATCCAGCATTAAAGTTCAGGAAAAAATTTAACTGTTTAGAACTTTCTTTAATAAAAGGAAACTCGCCATTTAAAACTTCATTTTAATCATTTTATATTTTTTAAAACAAAAAATCTTAAATGTTGTACAATTTTGATTCCAGCCATTTCAATTCAAACAAACAAACGTCCTGAATTATTATTTTTATCAAATGATAAATAACAAAACTATGTAAAACATTTTAAACTCTGGTTAAAAAAACAAAACTTAAAACAAAAACAAGAATTAAACTCTGAAGAAGCAAAAATATTCTACATATATAAAATATAACATTTTATATATTTTTTTATAGGTATTAAACAAATATTTTTATTTTGTATCTATTTTATTTATTTAAATCCTATATATATTATAAATATGTTATAGTACCACCGGATGCAAAAACAAAATGCTGCCTCTTTTTTCTTCTCGCTTTTTCAAAAAAAAAAAAAAAAAACAATTGAATTCATTGGAAATTTACTTAAGGACTTATTGTTCACGTGCTGTAAACATAATAATAACAATATGTACATATATATATATATAAATTTTCTTTTTTATTTCTTTTTACGATTATAACCTGTCATATAAAAAATACAAAACATAAAAAAGATAATACAAAAAAAAAAAAAAAAAAAGAAACAAAATGGTGATCAGAAAATAATAAAAAAATATTATATATACAAAACATAATTTACAACAAATAATAATTGCAAAATATAACAAATTCATTATACCTTAAATTGAAATATCTAATATTTAATATATATACAAACTTTAAAATCGTTATCTAAACAACTTTAACACCTATGAGGTTACTATTAAAAAAAAAAAAAACAAAATCTAAAATGTTAAACATACCATAACGACCATTGGGAATACATTTTTTTTTTTTGTTTTTGTTTTTTTTTTTTTTTCAATATTTAGTTGAATTTTTATTTTTTTGAGGTTGCATATATATATATAATATGTACATAGGTACTACATATGTATACCTATCAATCAATATAATGATTATCAATCTTAAAACTAAGAAAAATTCGTATTGTCTTGATTTGAAAAATTTTTAAAACTATTCAAATCGGTCTGTTACTCTTTGTAAGGATTAAAATATAAAGAAAAAAAAAATTTTTATTTTTTGTTAAAAATAAAAGCGCAAGTCATTTTAATAAATTTCTTTTTTTTTGTTTTTTGGTAAAAATTATAAAAAAATTAAAAAAAAAAAGGATTTATGGTATTATTAAAAACAAAAAAAAAAAATTATTTTGATTCTATTGTTCATATTATGGCTACTCTAACTGAGAAAAGGATAATTTTAATAGGCGTTATTATTTTTTCTATACAGATTTTAACAAACATAACATACGTATGTATATACATGTAATTTAATTTAATTTTTTTTTTTTTTTTTTGTTTTAAATTAAGGGATTTAGTAGCAACGATTATCAACAAATTATATTATTAACTTGTAAATTCAATATGTCAAAGAGTTGAGTTTAAATTTCTTAAATTCTTTTTAGCTAAAATACCTATAAATTCTTTTAGAATTTTTATATTGGAAATTTTTATTTGGACACCTAAATTAATATTATAATTCAAAAAGTTGGGGGTCAAAAGTTAAATTTTGAAATTCTCAAAGTTAAATTTCAATTTAAGTACAGTGAATGGGGCCTTGGTTGTCTAGTGGGTAAACAACCTAGTATTCACCGAAGGGTTCGACTCCCACACACGTTCTAAACATAATTTTTCCCTTGTAAAAAGAAAGTTGTGTAATTTCGAATTGTCACATTTATGTAGCATGGGAATATACTGAACAACAAAAAAAAAAAAACGAAAAAGGACCGTAAATTAATTACGGTATACATATAAAGTATGTAAAAGCAAAAAAAAAAAAACAAGAAAAGATGGATGATATGTATTCGTAACATCCCTTCATGAGATGTTCACATCAAAAAAAAAAAAAAAAAAAAACCCCAACTAAATTTTTTTTCTATACCACTTTAATAATAAAAGTTCAAAAAAATTGCTAAAAATATAATGAAAAAGATATTTTTAGAATTATGGTTTATACTCTTTCAAGTTCAAATTTTTAACTGTCACTTGTCACTACTTATTAAATTCGCCAAAAAAAAAAAAAAACAAAAAAAAAAGGTAAAATAATGCACCAACACACAACAAAAATTAAAAATTTTCAAACTATGTATTTAAAAATAAATCGCATACCAGTCATTAATAAACGTAATGCAATATTTTAATAAAAAATATAAAAGCAAAAAAAAAAAAAACAGAAAACCTTATTAAAGTGTCATTTTGTTGTGTCATTCACTAACATTTTTTTTTTTGTTTTGATTTTGTTTCTCACCTATATCTTGTGTATCATCTTTTTTTCTTCCATTTCATTTTTTAATGATTCCTTCAATTTGTTGCGAAAGAGATAAAAATATATTAATAATTTTGTTTTTTGTTTTTTTTTACTTACCCCTTACAAAAAAAAAAAAAAATTTAATTTTTAAAATTTATTATAAATGCACCATCATTTTTGCTAATCAAAATATCAAATTTCAAAAAAAAAAAAAACAAAACAGCCAAAAAAAATTACAACTCATTGATGGGCTTCATTAAATTAAATAATAAAAGAAAAAAAAAAATAAAAATCTTCTATAAGTTAGAATGGCGCTGGTTTGTTTTAAAATCCCACAGGACAGTTTGCAAAAAAAAAAAATATGAACAAAAATTCCTCTTGTTTGGGATCCCTTTCTGTTTTTTTTTTTTTATTTTTATACAACAGGTCAAACAATTTCAAAAACTTATCACTTTTGGTGGTAAAATGACCACAACATCGTGTCGGTTTTTACACCGTTAAAGGTGATAGATATCTTTTTATTAATAAGGTGAGTACAACAAAATTTGTTTGCCATTTTTTATTTTTTTTTTATCAAATTTTAACATTAAAAATATAAAAAAAATTATTTTATATTTTTGATTGACGACACACTCTTTCGGTATCATTTATCCTATATACATATATGTACATATTCGAATTGCTAAAAATTATATACGTATATACTTATACAAGTACATAATATTACATATATATATTATATGAGTGTCAATTAAATAAGAAAAAAAAGTTGAATAAAATGATGGACAATATCTACAAGATTGTTAGATATTAAATTACAATAGGATAAAGATATGGTAAAATGTCAAAATTAATTTGATTATGGTTGATTAACCATTATTTGATATCAAAAAATAAAAAAAAAACAAAAAACAAAAAAAAAAAAAAAATTTAAATAAAAACCACATTTTATGTTATGGCAGCAGATATTTAAGAACAAAAATTGTATATATTAACTGAAAATGGTCAAAATAAAAAATGAATGATCTAAAAACCTGTATGGATGTGTATACCTCTGTATTTTCCTATAGTTACTACTTACAAATAAATAATGAACGATGAATTCATCACAAAAATGTTGCCATTTTTATCTTAAATACCCTAAAATCTAAATTTTTGTTTTCGGTTTAAAATTGATAAAAATTCAAATTTTTGATGGGTTCCTTTTTCATCAGTAAGTTGGTTATTAGGTTTCTTTAGGATTTAAAGAATTGTAATTGTAAATAATTCTGTGAAATATAAAATGTATTTAACATTGTTTTTGACCGATCTACAATTTGAGGTTATGTACATAAAACACCTTTGAACAGTTTATAGGAGACCGGATACTATTTAAGTCATACTATACTATACTATAAGTAATGTATGTTTTAAAGTAAAATATGGTATTAAATATATCAAGATCGAGGTTTAAAAGAAATCATTTTGATTACAAAATAGACGCTGATAAAAATGTAAAGTAAATAAAACTGAAAAATTTTTATATCCACTTAAAAATGTCGTCAATGTCGACTTAATGGGCCGAGTGCATAAAATTGAGCTTGAGCTTAAATCTCATATTATTAAGCAAAAGCTGGTCCTTGGATTTTTAATTTTCCTTGTAAAATTTAAACAAAAATGTGTTTTTACTTAAGATGGTTAGATTTAAGTTCAAGCTTAGTTTTATGCTTTGAACCAATTGACTTACACTTATAAGTTTATCTAAGTTTATCTGAACGGATATATTTAAAATTGAGAATGAAATGATTTAAAAAAGTACTTGGAATTTTCACTTTAGTATTTATTTTGTATTTCACTAATTATTAATCTGTTTAAAGTTTTCTTGAAGATCACTATAAAATTCCTTCGAAAGAAGATCCTCAATTGAAGGCAATTGAGGGAAATCGTTTATTTGAAGTAAGAGGTTCTATACATATAGGTACATTGAAAATTCCGTATCAGATAATTAATTCATGACTTTAGGGGAAAATTATATTTCAATTACTTCAATAATTTTTATCTGATAAAAAATTTTATTCAAATGTTTTAAGTTATTGTAAGATTTATTCCTAAGGCTAAAAAGTATCTGAAAAACTGATAAAAACAATGTTTAAAGTTTATTAGTAAAATTAATTTTAAAAAGCAAATACTGAATGCAATAATAAGATAAATTTTCGAAAAGGTTATTCTAAATATAATTTATAATTTTTTTTTCTTTTTTTTTAATGCATTTTTCTGTCACATAAATGTGGACAGGAAATTACACAGCCTTTCCTTTTCAGCCGTGGCTGTAAATGTCGTATAAGGGGGAATAAATCTTACGACGTGTGTGGGATTCGAACCCACACTCCCTCGGTGTTTACAGCGTATTTTATACGCTCTTACCCACTAGGCCACCGAGGCCCCAATTTGAAATGTTACATTCATTTAAGATTTTAAACATCATCAAAAGCCCCAGCTAATAAATAGAGATTTAAATAAGAAATAGGTACTTTTTACTCTATTTTACATTTTTGTTTAAAAATAGTAAATAAAAATATAATTTATATCGTAAATGATTTACTCTTTTTTTTTTTTAATTACACGTAAAATTAATTATAGACAAAATTTTAGCAATAAATCTTAAAAATAATTATTATTTTTTATATTCTCTACAAATATTTATTTAATTGGAATAATCATTAATCATATCTAATGGATATAATAAGTACTAATAATTATTTTTGTACTTTCTTTACAAAAACAAATTCTTTTCTAAGTTTTTTATTTCTCAACAATCATAAGTGCCCTCAAATCAAACAAGTTTCCAAGAACAAAATTAAGAAATCTTCATAGTGGAATAAAAATAAGAAAATATTGCGAAAGTTAGGAAATAGTTACGGAATAAAGTGTAGAAAATATCAAAAATTTGACAACCAATAAAGTGAAAATTTCAAAGGTTAATCTGTGTTATGGTACATATAGGGACATATAGGTACATATAGGGACAGCATAAAAAAAAAAATTGTTGCAAAGTGAGTAGATATACAATGGTGTAATTGTTAAGACACCAGCCTTTCATACGAAAGGTGTCGAGTTTAAACTCCGACTGGGTCATATAGATTAGTAAAAAATAATTGACATTTTTCTTATAATATATAATTAGTAGAATATTATTAAATTAAAAATAAGTATATATGTCCTATAAATTATAATTAATATCATATTGTAATAGCTATGTATATGTATAATAAAATAATAATAAACCATTTATCTTGTACAATACCTATACAGTCGAGTAATTAACGGCTTAGTAAAATTAATGATTCCAGAAACTGAAACTAAGATAAATATGAATAATAAATGACTTAGTGGTAGCCCTATATGCTCCTTATAGAAGTGTCAAGGTACAAAAAAAAAGTATGTATAATTTACCATTATTAGTCATCCTTCAGATTTCTATACTGATTTCAATCATAAATAAATAATTTAAGATTCTAAGCACTGTAAACTTATGAGTTCCGAAGACTTAAAAAAATACTGTCTTTTACGGATGCTTAGTAGGAGTGGAGAATATTTCCGACGAAATAAAATCACTTAAAGTTTTTTAAAGTTTCGTTGCTCATTTGTAGGTAGTTCAAATCGCTAGAAGGCATAATTCATCAGTATATTGCAATTGTTTTTTGACTTGAGTATCGCGAATGCCGAATCATTTACCACCTCATGCGTTCCCTAAAATTCGAGATGATTACATTAGTAATCTAAATAGAGATTTAAGAAGAACATTAATACTTTCGTTTATCATATTCCTAAAAATCTTAAACTAAATTTATTGTAATCAAATTTTTTTTACGATTACAACTCTACGTTACATCTAAGTAACTAACCAGCAAATATAAATATTTAAAAGTGATTTATTATAAGAATTTACCGGAATTTTTTAATTTGAAAATAATAAAAACAAAATGGGATTCCCTCAAAGAGATAGTAAAATAATTTATTTATAATATTTTTTTATCAATTTTTGGCAAATTATTGGCGACAATTAGGTAATTTGCAACAAATTTCCCTTAAACTTCCAATGAAATAATAAAAAAGTAAAACAAAAGAAAATATGTTTATACTTTCTATTTAAATTAAAAATAGATAAATTACATTACTATCTTTTTTTTTTTGTTTTTATATATTCAAAATTCAAATATTTACATAATAAATTTTCAAGTTCAAAAGCACAGCAAAAAAGAAAAAAAAAACTTAAATTTTCAATACTATTAAGTAAATAAACGATGATTTTAGATTACGACATTTTTCATTCTATTTTTTCTATTTTTTTTTTTTGTTTTATTATAATCATTACCGACAGCACCACCACAATACGATAAAACAATTAAAAAAATCATAAAAAAAAAACAAAAAAAAAAAAAGCAATCAAAAAAGTTTTTTTTTTTCCTAATCTTAACTCTTTACTCTCTATATAATATATTATGGTAAAGATCATAAAAATCATTTATTTATAAAAAACAAAAAGACCCAAAATTGGGTAAGTACCCATTATATATATATATATGTACAATTAAATCTAACTGAAAACTGATTTATGTACATTTTATATACGAGTATCTAAAGATTGTATATTTAAAGATAATAATATAAAGATATTTATAAAGTCTTTAATTTTTAAAAAGTAAAGCGTAACGAGATGAGATATTCAGAGGTTTAAATTATAATCCTTATACATATATTTATTTTTATATACTATAATATGTACTTATATATAAAATGTTCATATATCGTATATGTAACTTCCCAAAAGTAAAAACAAAAAACAATAATACCAAAATTTTCTAAATTGTTGGAAAGTATTTAAAATTTTAATTGTTAAAATAATGATTATTAACTATTATTTAACTGGTATTACCTTCTTAACAATCTGATAATAATGTCTCGTATATTAAAGATAAAATGTTGAAAATCTAAAAGGATATTTTTATGTTTGGATTATATTTGAATTTAAATTTTTAAAAGAATGTTCTGCTAGATTGTTGGATTCCTCCTAGATTGAAAGTATCAAAGTTTTATTTTTTTTCCCAATCCTATAAGAAATATAGGGCATCCACTAGGTAGGTAGATAAAGTGGTGACCTTCACGATGCTGCATGAAGGCCTCAATTAGTATTAGGGTGCGCCATTTTGATCCCACTGCAGTCACGTGACATATGTTTTGGCCAGACATTTACAAAGAAAGTCCTCAATGTTCTCCCTTTCGTTTGCTTCTTTACAACTACTGCAGGAGATGTTGTTAGGAATTCTCAGTTTTGCTGTATGCGTGCCAAGTGGCCAGTGACCTGTAATTATTGTCACTAACCTGACGATGCCCATTCACTAGGTCATTTAACTAAGCTTCAGTTTCTGGAATCATTAATTTAACTAAGTTGTCAATTACTCGGCTGTAGTTACTGTACAAAATTATAAAACACAAATGTTTTGATTTGTACGCCATCTATTATCTTATACAAGAAATATTTTATTATTATACTAATTTAATTATAATTTATAAAAAAAAATCTATATATTATTTTTTATTAATCTATATGACCCAGCCACGGTTTGAACCTGAAACCTTTCGAATGAAATGTCGGTGTCTAAATATTGTCTGGATGACAGTATCAAAGTATTTACCTATTATTTAAAAGAACTAGTTAGGTACAGTTAAAGTTAAAAGAACGTAAAAACGAAAAAATGACCGGTAGCCGGCGGTAAAGGGAAATAATAAAATAGATTTTAGTAAATATTATTATTACCATATAATAGTGCATATAAAAAATGTTCTGTAGTTAATAATATATTATTACAGGAGAAAGTTAGTCAGGGTATTTCCCCCCTGATAACCATAAATGCATATACTTGCTAAATTACATATTTAAAATAAAAATTTTTTTTTTTCTTAGTACTAATAATTTGTTACATTATTTTCAATTTAGATCAAATATGTCTTAAATACAAAAGTATTTATGCTTTTTCATGACTGTAATCTACACTAAATGACAAGTACACATATTTTTCTTCGAGGAGGCTAATTTTATTTTGATATTATATGCAGTGTTAACTTCTAAGCTCTATTAAAAGATCTGTAAACCGAATTTTCTAAACCTTAAAAGTACCTTGAAAATATAAATAGTTACCCATTTATATTATCAAGGTTCTTTTAAAATAACAATTTAAACTACAGTAAATTATTAATATGCAAATTTCAGCTCGTTACATTTTATAGCTTGTAAAATAACTACAGATGTAAAACAGCTTCAGCTTGTAAAATAGCTACAAATGATTATATAACAGCTTAGGGTGGAACTAATGATTCCAGAAACTAAAATGTAGTCAAATAAGAATAATGAATGACTTAGCTATTCATGCTTCTGCTCTATATGCTCCTTGTACATATATAGTGATTAACCCCACAGAGGAGAGGAGATAAAATAATATAAATAAATAACAGTAAAATATTGAAGTACAACAATTCTTCAACAGTAAAACTTTGGTTCGTAATTGTAAATTTAATAATAATTTAATAAATTTTAAATTATTTTGATAGTAGCAAATATGTACTTAAATTGAAAAAAAAATACCCTATTATAAACCAGATCACAGATATTTTCTTTAAATTTATTATATGATTATTTTGTTGATTTTTTTTTTTATATTTTTTATTTTCTTATTTTTATAAACACGTGAAGTTTTTCTGGGCAGCGAACTGTTATTATTGTTTCTAACTTTTTTGACATTATGGGAAAAATAAACATAAACAACGCTTATAACTGGATCTGGTCATAAAAATAATGGAAAGATACAAAACGACATCATTCAGATACAAAAAAAAAAAACAAAACAACACAAGAAAAAGCAAGACAGAAATTAAAAAAACAAAATAAAAAACAAACCAAATAAAAAAGTATCAAAAAATTATTTTAGAATAAAAATAAAGAGTTAAGTTTTAAAGATATGACAAAACATTTTTATTTGAATACCTAAAAGTAAAAACTACAAAATTACAAAATTTTTAGTTGGGTTCAATAGTCGTTAAGAATTATTTTATTTTTTGTTAATTTTATGAAGTTTTTCAACTTTTCTTTTAGTTTTTTTTTTTGTTTTTTTTTAAAAACAATTTCATTTCAATTGTTAAACTCGAGATTTGTATAATAATCGAAAATTATTTAAAATTTTAGCATAGATTTTAATTAACTGTCTTTGGAAACAGCATTTAGGATAATTTGCAGTTAGGATAACATGCAGTTAGGATAATTTGTGTAATATGGATTTAATTAAAAACCTTATAAAATATTTTAACCTTATTAAAGTCACACCAGAAATAGCTGGAATTACCTTTATAGATCTTAATGTGTAGATCTTAATTACAAAACTTATTTACGTTTTTTTTGAACTTATAACAGAAGGAGCTGCAACTTCCTTTTACAGGCCCTGAACGTTTTTGTGTATAAGTAAACATAAAATAAAGGATGTGCAAAAAATCGAAGAGAAGAATTTTCAGAGCAAACTATGGAATGAAAAATCCGAGCTCAGACAATCTAAGGAGCTTCTGGGTATAATAACGGGAAACTGTCGGGACAAGTGCGGAGCTTTACTTCGAGCAAGATAAATACATCTAAATGCATATGTTGCTTTACTGAAACTGACTTTCGGCAGCTGCAATGAACTACCAGCAATAAACTATCTGTATAGAGGAAACCATCTCTAGATTTTTAGAGACAGTAGGGCTGACAGAGGAGACAAAATCCAGAACACATAGTAACAGGGGGAGCACTTAAACAACGATAATCTAATCTAATTTAATAATCTAAATTCATATCAATAAAGTTATCGTTGAGAGTTATTAATAGATTTTATAAAAGCTGGAATCTACATCAGTGTCTTGATTATGATACTGTCACCAATGAAATTAAAATCCACCTAAATTATAATTGAATTACTTATACTTTAAAAAAACATGTCTTTTATTTAAAAACTTAATTTTCTTCTTTTTGACTTAATATGCTCTAATTTTGTGATATATCTTACAATTCCTGTTGAACTTTGTTATAAATTCTCCAAATAATAGGTCAGAATTTGTCATTAATCCACTGTGCCAATTAGATATTTTAACAATTAAATTATAATCGTTGTTTAAATAAAAAGATCTTTAAACAAATAATAAAGGAAACAAAAATTTAGGACGTAGTGTTACAAAGCTTATCGAAGTACACATTCTGTTGGGTGAAAAAAAATATTATTTTATGTAAGTGACATGAGCTGTAAGTAACTCATAAAGCATTTTTCAAAATAAGTTATTATTCCTCGATCGTATCTTAAGTTTTTTCTGTTTTCATAAAAATATGAAATAAATTTCTAAATTTTAATTTATTTATGTATGTTTTATGATTTTAAAATATTTTAAAACATATTAAAAATAGAATTTTGAAAATAAAAGTACTAAAAGAAAATAAAAGTACTTAAATTTTAAGAAAAATCTAAGTTCTAATATATAAAAAAAAATTTCATTTTTCAAAAACAATAATAATGTATTATATTTTTATATTCATGTTATCCTTAAGGATAAATCTACCGAAATCTTTCAAAATTAATTTTTGAAAAATTTTATTACCTTAAAATTATGTGATTTGAAATATAAATAAGCAACTTCCTTAGTTTAATCACCATACTAACTAACAATCATTTCATTTTAGTTTAGTTTATGAGAAAAAAAAAATTTTTTTTTTTGTTTTTTTTTTTTATGACAATGGACCAAAAATCTCTTTTTTGCTCTAAAGAGATTTTTATTTTTTTGTTTTGTTTTGTTTTTAGATTGTGTGTGTCCACCAATCATCAAATAAAGGATATCCAGAGTAAGTAGTTAAAAAGGTCAAAAATAAAAAGTAGAAATGAAATTCTTTCTTTTATAAAAAATTTAAAATACTTAAGTGAATGGTTTTTTTTATCATTTTTATAGTGTAGGTACAGTACAAGTGAAAGGATCAAAAGTGTGGGAAAGATCGCTTTCAATAAAAACTGGATACTTTTTTTTGTTTTTACTTTTATGATCAAAAGAACATAATATTTCTTATACCTTTTAACATTTTTTTTACATTTTTGTTTTAATAATATTTGATGAAAGATAAAAACATAATTTTTTTTTTATTGTTGTATTAACTAGGAGGAATTTTTATATTGTAAAAAAAAAAAAAATGTTTTTATATTGTCCAAAACAATGAATATACAGTTATAAATTTTAATTGTTTTGTAAATATTTATCGAAATGATAAGAAAATTTGTTCAAAAGGTTTACATTATTTTATATATTATTATATCAATTCATCTTACCTCAGTAATATTAGACGCACATAACAATATTGATTTATGGGAATATATATATATAATACTGCATCAATTTGTTGGCGCAACACATTAAATTACATTTTATAAAAATGATAATATATAATGGTTTCTTTTGTACTATAGAGTAAAACATGTTAAAGATCTAGTAAAAAATCAAACAATTATTAGAAATGTTGTTTCTTTGAAAGAATTTCTATTAAAGGCGCCCTTCTATTAATAAACTGTTCTGTTAGAGGAACTTGCGGGATTATTGAGTTTAGTACTCAAGTATGTCTAATGATACGGATTTATTAACAGGTTGAACATATAAAAGGAGTTATTTATTAATAAAATTTGTATTGGGAATAAAACATTAAAGATTGCCTAGAGGAATTCAGGAATACAATTAAAGGGATTTATAAGCAGAAAAAGCAATTAGTTACTAGTAAAATTCGTATTGGAAATGAAATTTTTAAGGTTTTCTTGAATATACAACATTTTTAGTTCTTTAATTTAATTATAATTTAATTAAATCTTAACCTCCGGTCCAATTTTTGTCTAATTAAGTAACTGAAAATCACACTTTCTCCTTAAACAAATGGTAATCCTAAAGAATAGAGAAAAACAACATAATATACACGGGTGGGCAATGCTTGCAATACCAGGTTGGAAAGCGAAAACAAAATTCTAAGGGATCAAATTATATAGGAAAACTGCAGTATCAAAGTTATATGGGCAGAGGGTCACGTAAATATATAAGGGAATTAGAAGGCAAGTACTGAAGCAAAGCCAATAGCAAAAAGTCTGCATACTATGAACATCTCAAATACGTATACACAATCATGGTAATAATTTCATTAGAAGATTTAACAAAAATTTGAAACAAGTTCAATCAAAACAATCAAATCTTCTCATAAAAGAAATGTTCCCCATAAGAGAAGAGGACATTCAACAATAAAACTAAAATTCGTAAAGTGGATATCAAACTACCAAGAATAAGGTTAGAACCACTGTGGTCACTCACAAATATATATTTAAAAGAACGGCACCTCGAAGATGTAATTTCTACAACCATCACCTCATAAATAAACATAATAGTTTAGGACTGTATCCATTTGATTTTCAGAATAAATTTCAAAACTTGCCCAAAAGTGCCCAAGCAAACGAAATAAAGGGAAAATAAAGAACAGATTAGAGGTATTGGAATCTAGTGCAAGCTATAATGAAGAATTTGTGAGCAAACTTATTGGCAAAATTAAAACTACAAGCAAAACAAACCAAAACTGGAGCTTGAAAAATCAATCAATCAATCAAATGAAAAAGAAACCAAAAAATGTTAAACTGATGTTATGATGTGATGCGAATGAGCAAAACTAGTAGTTCCAATTTGAAGAGAGGAAGAGTAAAAGAGAGAAAACGATATTACTTGCAATTTAAAATCATTCTGAAACTAGACTTTGAAAAAATTTATCACTTATCAATATGAAAATTTATTGTAATAATTTATTTTTGAGTCATACTTATTTGTTATCACCATAGGATATAATTTAATGGATGATCTTTTGTTACTTTCCTGAGAGATTGAAAAAAATTCAAAACTTAATACAATTAAATTGTTTATAACGTTTTATATTTTAGTCAGACTATTACAGTTAGTTTTGGATACACACAAAAATATTGCGGAACAAAAAGAAAGAGAAGACAAGTACCTACATTGTTTTGCAAAAGAAAAGAACAAAAAGAATTTATATTACCATTCTAAGTGATTTCACTTCTTCAGTATTTTTGTACACCTTTTAAAGGTACAAAACTTAAAAAATCCTACTAAAATGGATATTACTTACATAATACATGGATATTTTGATAAAAAATTTTTCTATAGAAAAATATTATGGGTGGCATTGACATTCAGATATTCATATAATATATAAGTACATACTACATATATATGTATATATATATATAGGGATGCATAATAAAATGCACATACACTCACTCATATTTTTGTTTTGATTTCTGTTTTTGTTGTCAACTTCAATTTTTAATTATATTTATTTAACAAATACATACACACATGTATAATAGTACGTACCTAAAGTACTATTGTGAATGAATTTTAAAATACAATAAAATAAACATATCTTTAAGTATGTCGCTATTTATGAATGTAAGTAACTGAAGAGGTAACAATAATTAAAAAAAAAAAAAAAATAAATAAAAATAAAAAAAAGAATAAGACAAAAAAAAGAGTCAAAATACTTTGCTGCAAATTGTTACATTGGAGTGCAATTAAAATCGGACCGCCGCCAACCAACCAATTATTGGTATTTCGCTTATACTTTTAACAATATTATATGTACTATGTAATGTCAAACTTTTTTTTTTCTTTTGTTTTACGTGTTTTTGTTTTTGTTAAATAAACTTTTAAATTTTCACCTATTCCTTCATCTCCATTATCGTTTTTTTTTTTAGTCTTGTTAGTTGCATGTTTCTTTTCTTATTATTTTCCTTAATTTTGTTATTTTTAGTGCGGAGTTCTTTTAATGCTATACGCAGTTAATTAAATGTTTCAGTAATTAACTGAAGATAATATTGTATATGATATTAACTATAAGTGAGGTTGTTAATGATAGTTAAGGACTCCCGTATAATGGTATTTTAAATATGTGCTAAGATAATTCGTTATATTCTTACTGATTTCTGTTTGTTTGTTTAGTTTTAGTTTTGTTTTTGTATGTAATTGATATCCATTAATCGGTGGAAATTTCTTTGTTGTAATTATGTTTATTTAATTTTCTGAAATATTTTAATAAATTGTTTTCCTCTTGAGATTAATTTGTATCTTAAGATATTGAAAGTTTTTTTTTTTTTAAGACATGACGTTCTAAAAGTTTCAATTGATTTGTTTTTTTTTTTGTTAAACAGTAATTTTATACACAGAATTTGTCATAAACCTATAGTTTTATAGATTTTGTGAAGTAAACGAAATAATATAGAATTAACAAAGTGTCATTTTTCCAAAAGTTCCTCTTTAATAATTAGTTTATGTATATTAATTTACGGAATTGATGCCGAAATATATTGTCATTTTGATTTTCACTGAATTATATTTCTACATTTCCAATGCAAACACTGAACTAACATCGATTTAACTGATCCTGTGAAACTTCTTTGAGCATCATAAGAATTCGAATATCCTGCTTTTATTTATTTCTTACTTATAAATCAGACACAAAATGAATATAAGCACCAGTAATTGATTTGAAAAATGCACAGGACACTTGGTATGAAAACGATGAAGAATGTAGTGTTGGTTGTGTCAACTCTAGAATACTCGCACGAATATATGTTTCTGGTATAAAACTTAATCATCTTTTAGTAAATTTAAGATATCTAACTTAATTAACTATAGTGAAATTACGTATTTTTTGGAGTTGTATGACAGCTACTTGACCCCATAGCATTAAACCAACAAAATTTTACAAAAGCTGTTGTCAATAAACTTAATCATCGTTTACAAAATGCCAGATGAACAGCTTTATTAAGTAGTACCAAGTAGCATAGCAAGATAAATAACCAATAAATAAAAAATAACCATTGAAAAAAATTGAGGTCATACAATTGAATTGAAGAATAGCAGATATTTTGAAGAAGGATTCAAACGAAATATTGGTGAATCTATTTTTCCATTCCTGGCGCATAATTTATTCATGCATTCCTGGCGCATAATATACTAGGAAATAAAATTGAAGCCCTTATGAAAAATTGTTACTTTAACCATTTATTCCAGAAAATGAACACGTCTTAACGTCCAATAAAATTTTAAAGTTGGGTCAAGGATGAAATCCAATTTAAAAGAAACTGTTAAATAATATTTAACATTAATTTAATACCAAATTTTTGAGTACAATTAAAAGATATTAAAAGACGATGTCTATAAGAAACATATCCTGTTTTCAATTTGTTTTTTGCAAATAAATTGAATTTTCTTTTATTAAAGCATGTTAATACGGTTTAACCACTTAAATATTACCACTTTAGTTTAAAAACATTTTTTAAAGATGACGTTTTTGTTTTTTCATTTATTGTAAATTATTATCTAGGTAAAATTTAGGTCATAATTATTATTTATGAACTTTCGATTACAATTCGTCAAAATATATCACTATATTTAAAAGTCAACCAAATATTCCAATCATTATAACATTATCTATATTGAGACGACACTAATTCCTTACAGCAATTCTTTTCTTTTTCTTCCATTTTACTGAAGATACAAAAAACCAATTTCTAAAGATTGGATTTTTTTAATAAATCTATGATATCACGGTGATAAGCAGAGTCCAGCTATTTGTTACATTGTGATAACTAGTATAGTAACATTAAATAAAAAAAAAAACATGTTAGCATATAAATAAATATAATATGATTGCAATAATAAACATATTTTGTGGTATTTTTATTTTTTCAATTCTTTTTAGTATATAAAAGACGATAATTACAATTATTTATGTAAACAATTTAGCATTAATGATCTATCAATCATAATATTTTATATCCTTGACCATTTTGACCGATAATTGCATTCAGTGAGAAGATCAAAGTTTGTTTTAGGAAATGATGATCATGTTGTATATACAACAATCCGGCAACTAAAACATTACAAAAACAAAAAAAAAACAAAAATATTCATTCATTTGTACATAAAATATAGTATGAGAAAATTGAAAAACTAAAGTTCTTATATTAAATTTTTAACCCTTAAAGACCCGTTATACCCGTCAATTTACACATTAACGGGTATAAAGAAAAAAATCTCTGGAAGGTGGAACCCTCAATTGTAGCAGCCCTAACAACACATGACGTAGAATAATCCACCAAGAATTGGCTAAATATAACATCTGCTGGGAATAACATCAAAATATCAGTACAATATCGCGTGAGATGGAGATATCAAATGAAAATCCTATGCTTCCAATAGGAGTAAGGAAAAAAAAAAACATTGTGAGAAAAGTAACATAAAAAGAATAAACATCAAAAATTAGAATGAAAACATGAACGTATACATCGGGTATCATATGCAAATGTGAACACTCTTTTTATGCAAAATTTGGTGTCCTGAATTTCTGAAACAATAAAATATACAAGGTATTTTGTTCTGTTTTAATTAAAGTTATTTGATTTTAACTCAGTTTAGAATATTAATTATTATGTTTGATGATATGAAGTTAAAAACTCTAAAAGTATATTATCTGTGATATATAACATTTAATTAAAATAGGAGTTTCAATGAAGTTATAAATTAAAGTAAATTATATTTAATATTTAATAAAAATCTGGTGAAATGTTTTATCAAAATTAAACTTCAAATGGATTATTTAATTATGATTTTATTGCTTATATGTTACATTCTATTCGTAGACGCTAAGCAACGCAATTGCGCAAAGCGAAAATAAACTAATTATGCAAACAAAAAATATTTTTGAGCTTTCCATTTTTGGCTGTGCGCAGTTATATCATAGAACTCTATTTGTAACATATACGTTACCTTCCATTAAAAAAAGCACTAAATTATAATTAATTAAAAAGTAACCGTTTCAATTAATTTTTGTGTGCTCCAAAATAAATAAATAAAATATTAAAGGGTTAAATTAAACTATAAATTATTTTATACTGAATATCAACATGGTGTAGATTTTCTTTAAAGGAAATTAAAACAAAAATTTCATTTTATTTTTATGTTTTATTTTTGACTTTTGGAAACCGGTATATAACTTTTGTTGCTACTGTGATTATTTTACTATATGTATTATACATATTTTAAATTTGTTGTCTGTTTCCATGTCCATTCACTACATTGTACTGTATTTTTTTTTTTTTAACTGTCGGTTATAATAACTTTTAATTTGCTAGCGGCATTCTTATCCTGACTGCTATATAAGGTTTTTTTTTTTTTTGCTTTTTATTTTATACTGTTTACTAAAATGTAGATATTGCGGTTGAATTATTACCACTCGTATATAATATCAATGTTATCAAAATCATTGTCATTGCTATCATACCAAAAAAAAAAAAAAAAAAAAAATAAAGAAAGGAATTTTAACTAAACAACTGGTGAAATAGTTTGAATGATTATGTCTAGTAAATCGATTAAAAGAATGTACATTAATTTGATCTTGACCACAAGATGGTTTTGTTTGTTTTTGTTTTTTTTTTTTTTGTTTTAAAGTTCAATTTTGTTTTATACGCAGATAATATTCAATTGAAATGAAAGTTAGAGGTTGAATTTGTACCAATATATGAATTATTTGATAAAATAAGTAAAATTTGAAATATTAAACACTCCCACTAACCATGATATCTAGAAATACTAATTTTCTTTTAAAATTCACACTTTTTTGTAGAAAGCTAACTTAAGAGTAAACTACTTAAAGAAATTATTGTGATGTAATCAAAGAAAGATAACTTTAAATTTTAGAAAATCTCCTTATAGACAGTGGAACAAAATCTACGAAAAAGGACACAATCTAAGGTTATATTTGTTTTCCGAATATCTATAGATAATAGCAAACATTTATAATTTTTTACATTTAAAAGAGTAACGGAAAACTAATCAAAAATATTAGAATTTTTTACAGCAGGTATTTTAATTGATCAGTTCTCTTCACGATCTTCATTAATAGATTTGTTAATAATTACATATCATAATCTTTTGTCAAATTTCCTGATTTTTTTAGGTGTTTTAATGCAAATTAGAGTTAAAAGGTTTTAATAATATTTTCTTAATTAAAAAAAAAATTTAATATTGAGCCTCTATGAAGGGTTTTTTTGTTTTAGTTCAACAAATTTAGTTGATTATCCAAAATATATACTTTACTCCAAAATCTTCAATACTTTATATAATAACGGTAATTCCTTAATCCAAAATCTTCAATACTTTATATAGATTTTGTTTTCTTCTTGTGACAATAATTGAATATATGATATATTGAAACGAAAGGAACCCTTTTCTTCGACTTTAAAACATTGATCCACTATTTGTATTTAATATGTACTTATTTTTTCCAGACAATAATTGATAAACTATTAGTGTTAGTGTACTGTTTGGTTAAGAAACCGTCTTAATCATCATAATGAATAAAAAATGCATTTTAATCTGTATGAAATATTCTAAACTAATATCTTAGTTTAAATTTTCAGATTAAAAGGAACATTTTAATATGTATTAAAACTGCATTCTTTGCCAATCTTTCCGTCACATACAAATTCCTATATACTGTATATCATATAATTTTAAAACACTTAAATACTAATTAACACTTAAAAATTTAATTTTTATAATTAAAAAAAAAAAATATTTAGAAAACATATTAAATATTCTACAACCGCAATAATATCAATAATACAACATTAATAATAATAATAATATGTCATCTTGTGTATTTATTTCAATCTTCAATATCATAACCAATGGTCAGCAACAAACTAATTATTGATTTCATATTATGTTCTAAATGTTTCGTTCTTAAACAAACTGAAATTTTAGAATAAACTTTAGCCTGGTTGTTTTTAAAAGTAATTAGATGTTTTATGTAACAAAATGTGTAAGTATTTCTTTAATAAAGTTTTTTTCGTAATGGCCGTGAATCTTTTTTTTGTCACATATAACCATTGTGAAATTTATATTGCCGCGTGTATGTCGTATTATATACTTTTTTTTTCTCTTTATACAATTTTTTTCTACTATCGTTTCCAAAAGGTGGAGAAAATTCTTTTAATGTAATGGGACAATTGTAATGAACAAGAGTTAGAGCATTGATAATAATAATCATAATAAAGATGATGGTAATTGGGTAACATGGATGACAAATTCATAGTGGTGGTCTTTATTCTTTGTGTTTTTTTTTTACTTACCTTGTTTAAGATGATGATTAAGGTGTACCTATTTGCTATGGTTTTTTATTTTTTTGTTGTGTTAAAAACGATGATCTTTTTTGTTTGTACAGTTTAAGTTTGTCACGTATAAAGAATACATTACAATTTAAATTGTTTTTTTTTTTTTTAACATTTACTTTATTACAAGTTATTTTGTAGTTGATTTACAGTTGAAAAAAAATGATTTAAGTATATCTGTTTTAAATGTTTTGAACTTTTTATTATCACTTTTTATTAACTATATTGTGGGGAGGTGGAAAGAGCGGGTAAAAAACAAATATTCAAGTTCAATGTTTGTTAAATATTATTATTACAATCAATAAAAAATTAAATAGTTTCTATTAGTATTAAATAAAAAATATATAAAAGAAAAATGAAGAATCGCTGATTGACCAGAGGGATTAATTAGAAGACGTCAATTCTATTAGCTTAGAATTAGAAAAAAAATCTGCCAATTAGTTACTTTTTTTTATATGAGAAAAAAAATAGAAATAAAATATAAGAACCGTTTAGAAGGGCGACTTAATGGAGAAGAATCAAAACTCCAAAATACCCATAAAAATCTTTTAAGCTAGACCAGTAAAATTTACGATAAACGCAGATCATTTTCAGATCAGATCAGATTCAGATTTATTGCAGATCATCTTAATTGGTTTGCAGTTCAAGTAGATCAATAAGAATTAGCACAAAATAAGTGTTAGTTTTCAGTCTACAGTTTTAATCATTTTCGCCTCATGGGGCTGATTTTTAAATGAGTTAAAGTTTTATATAACTGTTTAAGGAACAGTATATTTCCATGATTCACACAATCCCTACCTAGAGAACAAAGAAGAAAATGTAATTTTATTGTTGGAAAACAAATAAAATATCAATGGAAAATATTGAAAGATCATGAAAAATAGAAGCTCAAACGAAAATCAATATAACTGTAATATATACACATATAATATATATTCCATATAATATGTATGTAATTATTAAGAAACCTATCTTAAGTACCTATATAATTTACAAAAATTTAAAGCTCACAAAACGAAAACAAAGAGAATTTGAATTGTTGTCTATAAAATTTACTCTTTATTAATTAAATTTTAATATTGAAGTATAGATAGGTTTAAAATAGCCAATATTGGTTTTTTTTTCCCTGTTAATTCATATCAAAACCTTTTCTATCAGAAGACGAAATATTTTCTTCATGATGCTGTTTGTGATTTAAACAAAAGCTCCGTTAAAGAGGAATTAAAGAAGTTCCGGTAAAGAGGAAAGGAGAAATATTGCCTTCTTGATGGTGTAAAAATCTCCACTAAAGAGGAGTTTTGTCTTATTAATTTATTTTTAGTTATATTTAAGCCAATCCTGATTAGGATACGTCCAATTTGATTGAAAAATCTACAAAATTTAAAGAATAGTTACAGCGTCAATGAGATTGAGAGATATATAAAGTATATTTAAAAAAAAAAGTGGGCATGAATATCTATTTGTACATTTCTAAATTTTTACTGGTTATAATTTTTCAATAAAAGATACTAAAAGTAACCAAAATAACTTTTTTTTTTCTTCCAAATATTTTTCTAATTTAATTTTTACTTGGTTTACACTTTTTATTTTTTAAGTTAATTACAAAGACCAATATTTTCTTCCTGTGACATCTCGGACGATGAGTATTTTAATACCTCATTTAATTTTTTTTTTTGTTTTTTATTTGAATAAAATTTTATTTACATATCGTTACTGTGATTCTTAAATACGATACTTACAATATTTAACCCTTTTTTTTTAGTGTTATTTTATAATGGCTGTCATCTATTTTAGAGGCTTTATAACCTATTTACAACCTATATATATATACATATATGTTTTGTAGACGAAATGGAATCCCTTTAAATTATTGTAATGAATCTATTTATATGCTGATAGAAATTAAAACTATACATTAGAGTATTAGACATTAAGTTTTTTTTTCTTTTGTTTTCTTATTTATATTTGCATTACGAATTGTTCAACTTGTTGATACCTGTATTGAAGAATGTTTTAAACTTTTTTGATTGTTTATTATTGTAAATGAACTCTATTTGGTGGTAATGATTATATGATTGTTTACTTTGACCAAAAATAAAAATTTATGACAAGTAATTTTTTTTTTTATTTTATGCTAGATGTCACTCTGACAAAATGTTATTCTATTAGAGGTAGCTATAGATCATGATTAAGTAAAATATTATGGTAAGTTGTGATATATTGTGGTATATTAAGTAAAATAACATGAAAAGTTAAATATAAGTACATACGGGATATAAGTACTGTGGATATAAGTACTGTGGATATAAGTACACAGTAAAAATGGTAGATTTGGTAAAGTAATCTAAATAAATTAACGTAAACATTCGTAAGGTCTACTGTAGAGGTTTACATGGACTGTAGCAGAGATTTTTTGTTAGACATTTCCCTATTGTGTAAATATTTTTAAATAGAGAAATTTTTGTAACTACGATCACTTTATTGAAACGTGACTGTAGACTTGTAGAGATTATACCGTTTATTTTCATATTATTCATGAATTTTTGCATATTATATTGTTATATAAAGTATGTATATAGTGTATGTTTCTGAAAAATTTTATACGAATTCGGATCCTCACTCTTTGAATCAATTAATATTTTTTTTCATAATCTAACAGTATTCTTCTTTGCACCCCTTCTCAAACACAAATTTTTCCGTAGTCGCACAGACGATAAGCACCTGATTTAAATTGTTTTAACTCTATTTTGAAAGAAGACTGTTCACAACAAACTGATCTATTGTTTCAGTTTAGAGAAAATTTTTCATAGATTTTTATCTACTTTTTTCATAGTATTTTATCACTTATGTGTACTTAACATAATATTGTGTTCAAACAGATCCCACGTTAAAAATCATATACATATGGATATTTATTTATGAAATAATTATTGTATGGAAGTCATAATAATTTTCCATTCCAATAAATTAGACCTTATACAATCCTTCATTCCCTAATTAAACCAAAACTGTCGACGAAAAAATTTTATAAATATATTCTAACGGTAAATCCTCTTTACATAAATTTAAAATAATACAGTGCATAATTAATGTGTAAAAAGTTATAACAAAAGTTTAGAATTATCAATTTTCTATGTTTTAAGAAAAAACAAAGTTCTAGCAAGAGCCTTTCTAAGATTAGTTGTAGAATTAACTATGCAGTGAAAATTCTTTTTTTATAACGAAAAATTTGGCCGTCGGATAAAATCACTTCGATGTCATAATATATTTGAACAAAAAATTAAACCTAACATGCACAAAAATTAGAAAAATTAATAATAAATTTGGCCAATCGATTCAACGATATAAATTTTAAACTGTAACTGAACAAATTTAGTATACTGTTTGCTGTTACAACAACAGCACAGTAATTTCAAATTCCATTCCAAATCATTCATCAAATTCAATCAAGAAAAAAGTGAAATGCAAATATTAAAAGAACAAGACCATAAAATATACATATATGTATATGTATATACATTATAACGATTCTGTTCACAAGTGGATTGGAAAAGTTGATGAAAAATCAAATAATATGTGAATATTTGAAAAAATAACATTGGATCGCAATAATATGTAATAACAATAACAACAACAACAAAAAAAACAATAACAACAAAATCAACAAAATTTTTATTTTCAAAATAATGTTGAACCTTTAAATGCATAGTTAAGTGGATGATTATAGGATAGATGGATGAGTGTATATATGGATGGATGGATGGATGGTGGATTGAATGAATGAATAGAGGTATGAAATGGATGGATACCTTTTAACAAACAATCATAATCATGTTATTGTTTATTAGTTAAGTATGTTTTAAGCGCATGCTTTTTTTTTTGTTATACACTTTTGAGAGAAAGAGTTAAAAAACAAAAAAAAAAATAACAACAAAAAGAATAAACAATAAGTGCATCTTCGGTTTGGTTTTAGTTTTTATTTTTGTTTTCATTTTCGTTTTCGTTTTTGTTTTTTTTTTTTGTATTAAACCATCGCTTCTTTTTATCCCAATATAAATGCTTAAAATACTTGTAATATTTTTAAGTGAATAATTTTTTAACATGATCTAGCAATTCTGATATAATGAATTGTGTAAATAATTTGTAATTCTATATTATAATTTATTTATTATGAAATTCTGTAATCTTTTGTTAAACAGCCATTCTTGTTCTTATCTTTTTTTTTTTTTTTTGAGAGTTTTCAATTGTTTTATTTGGCTATTGAACACTTGTGTATAGTTCTTATTCAACTTGGGATGCAACAGCGCCACCAAAGTGGAAATTTTTTTTTACATATATTATTATCTTTTATATTTATTGTATATTTATTTTGATTGTTTGTATTTACGCAATTAATTAGAGAATCCTTTACTTGATTTTTTTAATGCTTACTTTTAAATATAATTATATTTGCATTAGTATCTTACAGATACAATATATTGATTCAAAAATCATCTAAATATAACTGGTGATTATTAGTTATAAAATTGGAAATAAAGAATAAAATAGAAAACATACTAAAGAATGAATAAAATATCAAATAGAATAGTACATATATCATTTTTAGAACTCATTTTGAGGATCTAGGTGGCCTTGTGGGTATAAAATATCCTGCAAATACTGAGGAAGTATAAGTTCGAATCCCACACACGTCATAAGAATTATTCCCCTTTACGACATTTACAGCCACGCCTTTAAAAAGTAAGGCTGTGTAATTTCATTGTCACATTTATGTGCAGGAGAATAAATTTTCAAAACAAATTAAGACTAGGACACTACGCCCCGTTTTAAGGTACATAATATAAGGTTTGAAGATTAAAATTGAGTTTATTTTGAAATGATTAAGTTGAAGAAATAATGAAAGTTTGCCCACAATAGGTATATTCTATCTCCAAATTTACCAAAAAGAACATTAGCTTTTTTAACACGAAGAGTCAGAAACCAGTATATTTTGTGTATATTTAAGACTTTAATTGATTTATCAAAGTATTAAAATATAAGTAATGAAATAGAAAATTAAAGGCGCTTGTTATCGCGACTTAGATACGGATGAGACCAATAGGAAAAAAAAATCAAAATCTTTTGGGATACTATTTTTTGGATATAATTTCTTTTGAGAATAATAGGTAAAAAAGGCGTGAAAATTCACAAATATTATCGTACTGGCTGAAATCACACAAACGAAAATCTATAAACAATTAAGACAACAAATTAACTTTTCAGAAAAAAACTCAAAGTAATTAATTTGGTGTTAGTTTATTATTTATGATTATTACGAACAGAACACTGAACATTTTTTTTATATTGAATATTTATTCTAATTATTTTATCTGGTAAATTTTGCACCAGAAAAAAACAAACCAAAGAAGATGAGACAAATGTATAAACACAAGATGAAATGCAAATTTTTAAGAACTGGAGTTCAGTATAAGCGAGCAAAGTTCAGATGCTTTAACAATAGTGATATTAAATAAAAATATGATAAAATAAAGATATTTATTTTATAAAAATATATGACTTCAAAAACCACACATATAATTTCGTTGGTGTTAACCATTTTTTTTTTTTTTAACTAAAATTATTATACTGCTTTAAATTAAAATTTATTTTTCGTGGTATGGATAATTTTTAAGGATTTCTCTTTTTTAAAATTTATACTATGTATATTTGCTGAATAAAACTCTATAAAGGAAGATTTTTCTTTTAGACAATCCCTGTCAAATTTTTGTGTCATGTGTTTTGTGTTTACATTCTAAATTTGTTTTAATACCCTGGCTATGCTTGAAGTGAATGACTTGCCTACAACGTTATGAAATGTCAAAAACATGAACATGAACATGAAGTTTTTAAATTTTTTTTTTTGTAATACTCTCAACGTAATTGACTTTAGGCAAAAACAAAATAATAATTTAATTTTTCAATATGAATAAATTTTAGTTACTTTAATTCTATTATTTATTTTTTAAATTATCTCCAATCGGCAAAATGTGTAGCCTGAAATTAAAACTTTAATTTTTATTCTGGGTCAGTTCCTGAATTAATCTAAAGCGTCTTCGGTATATTAAAATAAGAATTGCTTAATTTTCTCATGTTATCAACGTCAGCCCCGTCTCTGTCACCGAGAGTAAAGCTGGATTTCTTCATGCCCCGTTTTTCCGCGACTGTCGTTTTTGACGTTTATTTTTTATTTTATTTTATTTTATTTTATTACAATTTCACAAAAACATAAATGGACTTGCAAAATAAAGGAATCCGTGAGGATCCGTGAAGAAAAGAATGTAGGCCAAATTTTGACTTTTAATTTTTTTCGAGGGTTGCTGGAAAACTTGAAAGCCTGGAAGAAGAACTATACATGGTTCCTCAGAGTAGTGTTGGACTTTAAGCAACCAAAACCACCCCTCTTTTAAAACTAAACTTTATGATCAAACTTTTAATATAAATGTACAGTTTGATTTTGGGGATAGGGATGTGCTTAATCATAGTTCTATATATTTCCATATAAGTCATAATTGTTTGACATTTGAAAACGTTAAAGGGCAAATTGTTTACATCGATCATCTTTGAGGGATAGTAAATTAGGAAATCTTGTCATATAATCTCATCTCATCTCATACAATCTCTTCTCAAATCTGAATTTCTTAATTAGTGTTTTTTTTTCTTTAGGAAAATTAATAGAAAAGTTATTAAGGAATTAGCAGATTTATAGTAAAATGTATACTAACAATAACAAAACCATGTTTCAAACTTTAATAATTATATTTAAAACATAAAGAAGCAAGTGACAAGACCTTGAATTCATAAGTACTAGATCAAGTAAAAACCAAGAGAATTCAATAAAAAATCGAAACTATTAAAAACCGTATTGGAAAAAATTTATTTCTCCTTCCAAAATCAAGGATTTCATCAAGCAAAAAAAAAAAAAAAACAAACAAACCACTTAAAAATAACAGAATTTCAAACAAAATCATTTTTTTTTTACATTATTTCAACTTACACTACAACCAGAACTGGATGCAATAACAAAGAAATGACTAGATTAAAAAAAAAAAATAAATACATAAATACAAAAAAAAAAGAAAAACTTAAATAAATAAAAATTTGCATTCAACAATGTTAATTATTCGAAATTAATTACTCTCTTATATATTTACATACATTTAATTATACATATTATTTATTTATATGGCATATTCTATATTATATGCATACACTTATATATATATATATATCATAATTATATTTTATTATATGTATTTTGTATAACAATAGTAAAACACATAAATTTGTTAAAATGAAGATGCAAATTAATTCATGTTTTAAATATGTTATCCTTTTGTAAAAAAAAAAAGGAAACCAAAAAAAAAAAAAAATTATACAAAAGCACGTTTCTTTCATGGTGTCTTCTTTTTTGTTTCGAATTTTCATGTATTCTGACAAAGCTAAGTTTTTTTTTTTTTTTTTTTTGAATTCTTTATTCTAAATTTTTTTTTATAAAGAAAATTTTTACAACAGCAAAAAAAAAAAAAATTAACTCAATATTAATTTGTTTTTGTTTTTCTTTTCTTTTTTTTTATTTGCTTTTTTCTTTCCTGGTCGCTTTTTAATAAAAATACAAATTATGTCTGCGGGCTGTCATAATTTTTTTTATTTTTACCTTAATAAGATGAAGAAATATTAAACGTTTTTATAGCTCACACAAGTTATATATAATATATATATATATATTTTTTATATGTATATATATATTTATAATAGTAATCTTTAAACGGAGTTCTTCACACATAACTCAAAAGAAACTACTATAAAACAAAAAAAAAAAAAAAAAACAATGTGTATATGTATATATACTATAGATATATACATGTATATAATGAAAAATATTTATAATATTTAATACGGAGGACTTGCTTTTAATAAATAATAAGCGACCCAGTTTCTTTCTTGTCATAATATTTGTATGCATATATATACATATATTTTTGTTGTTTCAGTTTTCAGTTTACATTTAATATTGTCTTTCAGTCGAAAAATTGAATGAAAATTGAAAAATTTACAAAATAAATAATTAAAATAATGAATTTACATGTCGGATCTAAAAAATTATTCTTCACAAAAATTTATAAAGTTAAGGTAAAGCTAAGTAAGATTAGAATTTGTTTTAGACTACTGAAAGATTTTTAAAGAATTTATTGTGAAGCAAAACTTTTGAAATTTTTATGTTTTCGTATACTTACAATTAATATCCGTTCTAATTTTCTTGGATCTTGTTGTCTTTTACACCTTTCTTCAGTTGAGTCTAACGCTCACCAGTAAACATAAAAAATATTTGTGTTAAGTCCCACGTGTATCACCATTGAACCACACTTAAGTGTTTCAAAATTCCGCCCTCACCGATAAACATACTTAACGCAAGGACTTAACTCAAGTTTATTTTTATGTTCACTGATGAGCATGAGATTTTCAATCATTTAAGTGATGTTCACGAGTGATACACTTGGGACTTAACGTGTTAAACGTTGATCTTTACATTAAACTTTTGTTCTTTCTAACTAAAGCAAAAAAATGTTCACTTTCAATTAATATCTATTCTAATTTTTTTGGATCTCTTTATATTTTGGACCTTCCTTGCCCATAATGATAAAAACTTGTAATAGTTTAAATAAATTAATAATCAATCATAAATTAAATAATAAATTATTTTTAAACATTGGCCTTTATATTAAAGTTTTGTTCTTTTTAACAGAAGCAAAACATTTTTTTCTTCTTAATAGAGAGAATACATTGTACACAATGTACCTTCGAAATTTTTAAGCTTAAATTAATAATTTTAAGGCCAATAAATTATCTAAACTCTAAATAACTCTTACGACGTATGCGGGATTCGAACCCACACTCTCTCGGTGTTTACAGCGCATTTTATACGCTCTTACCCACTAGGCCTTGGAAACCCCTGAATTAAAGCGTTTAACTAACAATAAAATAGCTTAATTTGATTTTTAAAGAAACATACGGATATAGGAAAATATAAATCACATCTTTAAACATTTGGACAAATCAAGATTTAGATTTTTCATCGGGCAAAAAAGGATTACATAAAGCTCTAGAGAATATTTAGAGTTTAGATAATTTATTAGCCTTAAAATTATTAATTTAAGCTTAAAAATTTCGAAGGTACATTGTGTACAAAGTATTCTCTCTATTAAGAAGAAAATTCTCTAGAGCTTTATCTAATCCTTTTTTTGCCCGATGAAAAATCTAAATCTAAAACCATGGCAATCCAGAAATCTTCGATTTTTTTCATTGATTTGTCCAAATGTTTAAAGATTAAAAAGTTTAAATGTACCTATACTGGATTGATTAATATAAAAATTGATTCTATAACTTTTCGTAATAAATCATAATCATTATCAATATCAAACTAAATCATTATGACAATCTATATTATATATCAACTTGTTCATTCTAAAAGTCTGAACCATTTATAGAAATCCCTTAAAGCATTAACAGAAATAAATACCAGATAACAAAAAAAAAAATAAGAACAAAAAGAAAAAAAAATATGTTCGACAATGTCCGACCGACAAGATCTTGGAATTGAGTTAAAAATTCATAGAATTTTGGATGATATTCGCGCAATTTTGTTAAAATTTCTTGGAAATAAAATTCAAACAAAAACAAAAATACATTGCATTTTCTTTAACTGGGGGTATTCTCTTTTGAGTTCATCATCATTATTGTTTATTATTGCGGAGAGATTTTTGCTGTACATTTACAAATTACAAATACATATACAATAATAATAATAATATATTAACTTTTAAATATGAGATTTTATTTTGTTTCTAGGATTTTTTTTGTAGCTATATCTTATTTTTCCTCTTCATTCTCATTTTCTTGATCCATCATTACACTGCAAACTTTAATATATGTATTTTTAATGTTGACATACTAGATTTGCACGATGATTCCTTTTTTTTTCTCCCTCCTTATTCTTCTTTTTAATATTTTTTATGCTATTTTTATGTTATAATGTATATGTACCTATACTCAAACTATAACATTTTCTATGCAACATTATTATCTTTATGCTTATGTTTGGTATGCTGTATTGAAATTCTTTATAGTTTTTTATTTTTATTTCTAGATCATATTTGAAATTCCCAAACCTAAGAATGGACTGGAATGAAAATACAAATAGAGAAGAAACAAATAAATCAAAAAGAAAATTCAAAAAGTTATTTTAAAATTTCAAGTCTCTATTTATTTCAAGATGCAGTAAAAAAAACAAATATCATGCCACAATGATATTCTCTGTACTTGGCATTGAATTACTTTGTGTTAAACAGTTTGATGGGGGTCAATCAATTTTCTTGTATAAATCACAGTATCAGGTTGCCAGCATTTAAAAATATTTTTTTCATTTCAATTGATTTGTAGAAATGAAAATATGGTAACGTATTTTGAACTGTTGTACGAGATTAATGCTTAATAAAAGCGTCACTAACAAAATAAAGGCTATCGAAATATGATTTATGTTTTCCTATATCCCTATGTTTCTTTAAAAATCAAATTTAGCTATATTTTATTGTTAGTTAAACGCTTTAATTCAGGGGCTTCGAAGGCCTAGTGGGTAAGAGCGTATAAAATACGCTGTAAACACCGAGGGAGTGTGGGTTAGAATCGTCATAAGAGTTATTCCTCCTTACGATATTTACAGCCACGCCTGAACAGGAAAATTACAAAAATCTGTGTAATTTCCTGTCTACACATTTATGTAGACATTAAAAAAAAACTCTTTCTAATTTTTTCTCGTCTCTAAGAATTAAAACAGTAGTGTTTTTAGAGTAGTAGTGATAGAAGTGTTATAACTGGAAGCAAAATCCATAATACGCAGTAACAGGAGGAGCACAATACATCAATATCAAAAGATGACAGTTTTACTCATACCCCTCAAATAAGAGTAATCAAATAAAGTAATGTAGAGACAAACGGGCTGACACAAGTATTAACAGTGGAGACAAAATCCACAACAAGTATACTAATAGGGAAGCAGAATAGATCTACATCAAAAAATTGTAGTGTTACTTATACTCTTCAAATGTTTGTAATCTAATCTAGAAGCAGAAAGGCGACACCAGTATTTTAACAGTGGAGACAAAATCCACAACACGTATAGTAATAGGGGGAGAACAATATATTTACATCAAAAGATCGCAGTGTTACTAATTGTGAAGCTTCGAAAAGGTTAAAAATGTAAGTAGATTTTTTTTTTTTTTTAGTGCACCTCTCTACCACATAAATGTGAACAGGAAATTACACAGCTTTTCCTTTTCAGGCGTGGCTGTAAATGTGGTAAGGGGGAAATGTGGTAATAACTCTTACGACGTGTATGAGATTCGAAACACCCACACTCCATCGGTGTTTACAGAGTATTTTATACGCTCTTACCCATTAGGCCACCGATATCCCTGGATTTATTTTTCTCCGCAGAATATTATGTACTAAAAAATTTCACTATACCCAACAAAAACCATTGGATACTCTATATAATAAAAAGAAATCCCATATTAGGTACTTAAATTATATGCTGTTGATCTGTTTGTCTACCATTTAGAATTTTTCTTTTTCTTCATCTTCTTTAATTTTTATAATTACTTAAGACAATAATATAACCAAACTTTAAGTTAAAAGAAAAAAAAAAAATTCATTTAAAATTGCCGACATTCTTACACTATTTTTATATATATGTAATATAATTATGTGTAAGTTAAGTATGTAACATAACATACATATAATATAATAGCTAATACCCAAAAGGTATAAGTGAGTAAATATATTTGAAATGAATTAAAATTTATGTAGTGATAATGATGCTTTACTTCATCTCATTATAACAATATTCTTCAACACAATTTTTATGAATCTATGGTCGAATAATTTTTTTTTTTAAATTTTTTCAGATTTAAAACATGTGATTCCTGTTGTTAGTGTTTATAATAAGATGCTGCTTATATTTCGGAAATGTTTGTTTTTTTTATTTATTTGTTTTTTATTTTTTTATTATATTTGTTGTATTGCCATAAAAAATAATTTTTGTAATGTTTATAGTTATTTCAAATTTCAATGCACTCACCTTTAATAAAATTTATTTTAATTTATTTTAGATGTTTGTAACTTGAGTTTCGTTTTTTTTGGATGGTTGTTATTGAGGCGAATTTTGTCTTTCTCTAAAATGTCGGTTTATTGCTAAATACATAATTTTTGTGTCCTTCCTGGTTTTAATTAAAATCTTTGCTTGATAGGTTGCGATTATTTTATTCATATTTTTTTTTTAAATTTATGTATCTTTCTGTCGTATCTATATTCTTTATTATGCCGAATTTACAATTACGCTCTCGTTTAGGTCTTTATACACAGTTTTTAAACAGCCTAGCCTATCTACAACAAAGAATGGTTTCTTTTATTTTGATACTATTAAATTTTTTGACAGTTGAAGAACACACATATTAAATTATGAGGCACGTTAGAAGCGAAAAAAGTTAAGCAACATTTTCTACGGTTACAAAACGACTGTCTTCATTAAAAATACACACAGTTTAATACATTTTAACTTTATTTTGACAGCTGGTTGCGCGTAACAAGAATATTTTTTGTAGATGCAGCATTAAAATACTTTTCAATGTTTTCTTTCAACGTATTCTTATATTTAGTTGTTTTTCAGGTTGATTTTGATTAGTCATTAAAACCGAATTTAATTTTTTCATTATTTAATTTCAATTTTTTTTTGATTACATATTTGATTTTTTTAGTAGTTTTCGGTTTTGTTTTAATCAAAAACTAAAATTTTTTTTATTTTTAACTTTTTACGATGAAATTATGATGGTGATGGGAAAATTAAATGAAAATTTATTATATAAAAAATTTTTTCAAGTAGAATTTGAATTATGAAGTGTATGTTAAAGAACATAATATATTATATAAAATAAAAATTTTAGAATTTTCTTTATTTTTAATGTTTTATTACAATTTTATATATTATTCTATTTTATGTTACATTTTACAATTAAGAATATTGAAATTGATCTGATAGTTCACAAAAAATTTAGTCAACTACATTTATTTTTTACTTATCTATAGATTGTAAATCAATATTTTATTTAATAAATTACTGCTAAGTCTTATATGGTATATCTGTCTTTGGAAATTTAGAATTTAAATGAAATATACAAAAGCGTCATATAAAAGGAACAGTTTACTTTAACTTTCAGTTTGCTCTAATGATGTCCTTAAAACTGTTAGCAATAAATCTATTTTTCCAGATATTTTTTTCTATTTTAAATAAGTTTAAAATACTTTTAGTTTTTTTAAATTCAAAATTGAAAATAATGAATTTTTGCAAAGGTAGTAAAAACTTTCAATACACACGTGTACATCCCAGAAGGATGGTTTCCATTTGAATAGAAAACAATTTTCACAACAAAAATGTTTTTGGAAACCCAATATTAAGATATTAATTTTTCGATATTTATAGTTTCATATTTAGGGTAAGTTCACATGGGATGCATGCATCCAGATGCAAAAATTATTTCGAAAAAATTTTGCATCTAAAATGATTTAAAGGGAGAGCATATCATGAATACGATATATATTTTCAACCAATCAAATGTTTGCATCCGGATGAATGCATCCCATGTGAACTTACCCTTATCTTTTAGATATCGAAGACTTAATACTAATCTAATAGATTATATATTATAAATTGTCTTATTCCAGGAGTATTCAATTGGACTAATTTTTATACCAATATGATCGTATAGTTCTCAGGTTATAATAAATTTGTCTTTCATTTTACATCTTAAAGAAGACTATCTAGATATAACAAAGTATATATACATTACTGCTCAGAATAAAATTTTAAATTGATTTAAGCTATGTTCGTCCGTCCATCCGCATAATACCTCGAAAAATAAAATCTAGATTCTAAAATTTTTACTATGTCAGTTTTGTAAAATTGTTTGTTTCGTTATTTAAAATGTGTAAGCTCGTCTGGCGCGTAAGTAGGATCCATACAACATCTAAATAAAATGGAAATAACTCAGTGTCAGTATTGAAGATAAATTTTTGAAATTTTTCCAAAAAAAGTCAAGTTTCATGTCAACAACTTTCTTTAAATTTAATTACGCTATAGTACCTACAACAAATTCGAATAATTGCCATTCAATTCCTTCTTTTATATAAAAACCTCAGTATCTATGGAAATTAGATATCTGAAATTTTCTAAAAGCTTATAAAGTTTTATGATGATAACTTATAAGTCAGGTATCTTAATTTATCTAAAAAGATGGTTACATTTAAAAATAGATAATATATTCTGTTCATAGTTATCCTAGAGTTGACACTGTTTACTCTACACTCTTACTTGATTTTGATTAGACAAAAATATATTTGAATATTTTTTGCGTCAGTTCTATCATAATAAATGTGCGTCATATTTACCTCCTTTTAAGTCCAGTTACTAGACCACCTCTCCAATATTTTTTGGTTGTAATCGTTTCAAATACAATAATGAGTAAATTTTAATTTTGATTACAATAAAAAAATTCAAAATACATAATATAAAAACAAAATATATATGTATGTATGTATAAATATATAATTAACAAAAAAATTTTTAGTGCTTAAGATTTAAAAACAAAAATTATAAGATTTAGATATAAAAATAAATAAGTTTTTATTACCTAATCAAATTTTTTTTTTGTTTTGAAGAATAAAGTATTTTTGCTTTTTTTTTTTGTGAATGATAGGATCGAATAAAAATTATAAACATAAAATAATGGTAAGAAAAATTAAATCAGAATTTCTTTTATTTATTTTTTTTTCTTTTTTTTTTTTGTTAGTGAAATATCTGTAACTTTAAAAACATAAAACATATCCACTTAAATTATATTATAAATATAAATATATTTTGTTTTATTTTTAATAAAAATCTAAAATTAACAACCTACATATTATACTTACAACAAGAACCAGTAACAAAAACTAAAAATCATTTTAAAATGAACTGAAAATGAAATTAAAATTATGATAAAAAAAAAACGGACATTAAAAAAAACACACACACAAACTTCAAAAATAATGAAGAAAGTGAAAGATGAAATAATGATAAAATAATAAATTATACCAACATATTTCCAGTGTTGACTGTGTTGTTCCAGTTATCTTAAATTGGTCATAATGTTAAAAATATAATTTTAAGTTGTTTACTAAAATGAGTCGCTTCATTTGAGAAATTAATTTAGTGAATAACTAATGAGTAAATTCGAAGATATGTCAAACGTAGACGAAAATTTGCCAAATGTAAAATTCGAACAAGTCTTCAGGTGTTGTTTAAGTCTCTTCTGAAGTTGAATAAAATTAAGATAGTGCCAGAACAATAGCCGCGAACCCTGTTCAATTAAAATGTCAAGTATCTAAGCTCGTAAGTGGAGGTACAAAAAAAATATTTTTATAATGGAAAAAAATTAAATTTTTAAAATTTTAGTAGTTATTTGTGTAATTATTCAGTATGTTAATGCTTCGCTTGAATAAATGCTATAGTTAATACCTACAGAATGGAATTAGGTATTACTAAATTTTCTATTAATATTTTTTCAATTAGTTAACGTCAAACTTATATTAGTATATTGAAAGCAATATATAAGATCTTTATTTGATATAGAGAGTAATAATGTTCATAAGATGATAGGAATCTCTCTGATCTCGACTACGCTGACGACATCTGCCTCTTGTCGCACAGCCAAGCTGAAACACAGTCAAAACTGAACCTTCCACAGCAGGCGGCACGGAAAAGAGGGCTCGAAATAAACATTAACAATTCTAAGGCAATGTTTATTCACTGCCCAAGCAACACCCCTTCATGCTAGAAGGCCAACACATAGATAGCGTAGACGAATTCTGTTACCTCGGTAGCATAATAACTCTTACAGGTAGTACTAGGGAAGATGCATAAAATAGAATCAGCAAGGCAAGGTCAGCATTTGGCAGACTTCGGCCTATATGGAACAGCAACCAAATATCTAGAAGAACAAAAATTAGCATATTCGACTCCTGTGTTAAAACCACTCTAACATATGGTAGTGAGTCATGGCTGCTAACGAACTCCATCAAGAATAAGCTGCAAGTCTTCATAAACAAGCACCTAAGAATCATATGCAGAATTTTCTGGCCGAACAGAATCTGCAATAAAGATCTATGGAACTTAACAAATGAAGAACCTCTAGTAAAACAAATAACCAGGAGAAGGTGGAAATGGATCGGGCACACATTGAGGAAAAATGAAAATGACATAAACAGAGTTTCGCTATGTTGGAATCCACAAGGAGGTTCTAGAGCTAGAGGTAGACCCAGAATGACGTGGAAGCGCAAGTGGAAATAAGCAGATGCAATTTGTCCTGGAACATGATTGAAGAAAAAGCGTTAAGCAGGGAAGATTGGAGAAAAAATGTTCATAAGAATCTTCATAGTTATATTAGAGAAATATTGGGAGCAATAATTTTAGCAGAAAGTTTTGGCGTTAATTAACTAAACTTACTATGGGGCCTCTGCGGCCTAGTTGATAAGAGCGTATAAAATATGCTATAAACACCGAGGGAGTGTGGGCTCGAATCCAACACACGTTGTAAAAGTTATTCCTCCTTACCACATTTACAACCACGCCTGAACAGGAAAGGCTGTGCCACAATGTGTCCTGTTCACATTTATGTATAATGCACTTACTATTCTTTAATAGACATTACCCTAATAATAATTATCAAAGAAAGAAATCACACACGGCGCTTAACAATATTAGATACACTTTCACAATATCGTAAACGAGGCAGTACCAAAATGCATGAGTTAGGCATTGTGGTTATTTTTTATTTATTGCATGAAATTCTGATGTGAAACATCTACATTGCATCATCAATATAGTTAAAATTCCTTTTTTTTTTAAGAAACTAATCACAATAATAAAAAATAAAATTGAAATGAAGTTAAAAGTTTTGTTTAAATCTTAATAATAGATCCAAATGACAAACCACACTAGATAAAAAGTCCAAATTAAAACAGAAATTATAATAGAAAAAAAATAAGTAATTCTTTATTTTGATCTTGGCTAAACATCATTTTTAAAATCAATGTGGCTTTGATCTCCTAACAATCTCAAAGCAAAAATTTTTACAAAAATATTAATAATAGTTTATAAATGTATTAAAATATACTATTGTGTTGATT
This sequence comes from Poecilobothrus nobilitatus, assembly GCA_947095535.1. Lineage (NCBI taxonomy): Eukaryota > Metazoa > Arthropoda > Insecta > Diptera > Dolichopodidae > Poecilobothrus > Poecilobothrus nobilitatus. The sequence continues at coordinate 15,327,829 of OX352772.1, forward strand.
ATATTAACTGTTGTTACGTGTATACATTCAAATAATAAAAATTAAGAATTTTTTGCCAGAACATTTATATACAGTTGTTTCGTTAATAGAATCACATATTAAATATTAGGAGGGATATTACCGTTAGTTTTAAAATCATGGTTATACGCTTTCCAAAATATCCATATCTATGTATATATACGCGATTCTGAATTAGTAATGTTTTAAATCACTGCACATTAAATTTTTTTAAAAAAATCAGAAAATAACAAAAAGTGAATATTCGTTTTATATGGATAAATTCACAGTGCACCAAAATATTATTGTGGCAGTAGTTCTTCTTAAAATGGGACTTTAGATTTTAAAATCTCTAATAAACCTTTATGTCAATTGTGACATCAATAGATATTTTAAAAGTTCAATAATACCATATCACTTTAATAGCTGTAGTAAATATTATCAACACCACTCAATTCGTTTACTTAAATCTAAAATTTAAAAAATTTCAATTAAAATCGTTCAAAGCCAATTAATTTTTTTGAAATATTCCCATTACATATTTTGTGTAATAATAGCAATAGTGACTTCTGAATCTTATTTTATGTTCGCAGCATGACTTACAATTTAAACTTACAAATATTTTAACAACAAGGATCAATACAAATAATATCTTTATATTGTATCTATAAGATTATTAACTATACCTATAATTTTATTTTATAAATGCACACAGACAAAATATAATTAAGGCAACATAAGTATAACAACAAAAAAAAATTCTAATTCAAGGACATTTAAATCGATCCTTTTTTCTTTTAATATTTAACAGCATTGACATCCATAAATAAACGAGAAGGTATATTTGTAAGATACATCTTCTAATAACTAGTTTAAGTAGTACTGTTAACACACTGTTAACCTTTTCTTTTCTTTTTTACAATCATATAATTGTGTTAATATTTTTATAACTTTTTAACCATATTTATTATTGTACATTTACAGGTATTTTAATGTTATTTTCTTTCGTTAAATCTTTTAAATATTTGAAATTGGTTTCCTTTTTTTTTTTGTCAAAATAAATGCAAGTTGTGAAAACATACCATTGTAATAACAATATATTGGTTTTGATGCACTGTAATAAAATGTTTTCTTTTTTTCTTGATTTTATTTTTAACTTTCTCATATTAAAAAATTCTCACCTCGCATTGGCATTAGAAGACAGTTGTTAATAAAATTTTAGGTACATCCCTGCTCGAAAATTTTAGAAAACTATAACATTTAAAATAATATTAGCAGTTTTATAAGGATTTCAAGAATAAATTTAAGTCTCTTTTAAGATATTATGAATAAGATTTAATTAATAGATTAGATTTGCTCCAAGCGATATAATTGATGACATTTGTTCATACCTACAAGTCTGATAAAATGAATATAAAACAAATGAAAAAAACATACGAACGGCCAAATAACATAGACCCAAAAATAATTTTAAATTAAAATCCCAATTAAATAAGTGAACCCCAACAGCATTCCCCCTAAATATTCACTCAGTAAATTTTTATGTCCATTAATAGTAAGGGAAAGATGAAATATAAAATTTTTCGTCCTTTCAATAAAAAGCCTCCAATATTTATTGATTTAAATCATTGTCTAATCCTCCAATATTTGTTGATCTAAATCATTGTCTTGGTTAGAAAATATTATTTTTTAATATCCAAATAGTTTCAACTAGAACTGTTACACCTAAATGCAAAAATTATCTTAAAAGATCAATCTGAATACCAAAAAGTACAAAAACAAAAGGATAACCGATAAATAAGTAAGTACTTAAATTTAATATTTTGATATATATGTATATACACATATATTATATATATGAAAGTAAGTGAATGTTTATATTGGTTATTTTTAAAAGTAAAATAATAATAAGGATAACAAGGATTCAAATTATTGTTGAAAATCATAAAATAGAAAATGGTATAATTTTTACAACATTTTTTTTTTTTTTTACTGGAAAAAAACAAGTAATAAATGTCGGCAAAAGTAATTCAAAATATTGAAAAAGTAAATTTCTAATATGAGATCAGTGATTGTATATAAAAATGTTTAGAAAAAGGATCTTTTATTTTGCTAGTGTGGGAAATAAAAATAAAAAAAACATGCAAAATTTAAAGTAATAAAAATTAATAAAAAAAACTAAAAATGGTGGGTGTTATAAGTTATACCAATTTTAAAATTATAGTTTAATTCCAGTCTTTTATAGAGAAAAATCTATGCTTTAAGGATGCGTTAAGGAAGACATAAGTACTTCGGTGTGATCGGTTGACGTGATAATGTTTTGTAGCAAATTAAACTTAGCATAATTATGTAATATTCATTTGATTTGTTGATCAATAATTGAATTAAATGTTTAAAGCTATACATATTATATTTTTGAAGCTACATATCTATAGGTTTCTTTCTATATTATGCATTACAGTCATTTAAGGCATAAAGACATCGCTGAAATATATCTAGCGAATGAAGAAAATTAATTTCATTTTATTTGAAATTTTTGTCAATCTGAAAGAAATTCTGAATTTGTTATAGGATAATAAAATTTCTGCTGAGAATAAAAGAATATTTCTTCAATGGTTTCACCACGAAGCTAGAAAACAAAGTAGAATGTAGCTTCAATGTATTTGAATTTTAAATGGAAATCGAAATGGATTTTTGATCACTGTTCAATGATTCCTTATTTACAATTTAATTCGTATAGAATGTGAAAACGAAACGAAATTACACAGCCTTTCTTTTTCAGTCGTGGCTATAAATGTCGTAAGGGAGAATTATTATTACACCGTGTATGGGATTCGAACCAATACTCCCTCGTTATTTAGAGCTAATTTTTTACTCTCTTACCCACTAGGCTACCGCGGTCCAATATAGATTACATTATAAACGTGAAAAGTTTTGTGTAATTCCATCTACAAACTAAATATGCGGTATTCTAAAATAAAATGTAGTTTATGACACCATATAAATGAATTTCTTTCTTAAAATAATAACTAATACATATTTTTTTATTTTTTTAAGCTAAGGTAAGTTTTTTATTGTTATCCTGAATTTTGTTCTATATTTATAAAAATAAATTGTTTCAAAAAACAAAAAATAAAGAACGCAAAATAAAACTAAATTTTAAAAAATTAATTTTTTATAATTTTTACAATGAAAAATTCGGTTAGTGTGGTAAAGGTAAGAAATAAATAAAAATATCTTTAATTCTTCATTTTTTTTTTTTTTGAATCAAAGTTGGTAAGTACCGGTAATATATGATGATACTGATGGTGATGGTGATGGTGATGGTGGTGGTGGCGGTTGTACAGACCCCCTATTGTGTTAGGATTCTTATAATATGATTAACAATAAATGACACTCATGTTTGTTTTTTATACTTTCTTATTCATAAAAGGAACAGATTTGTTTTTTTCTTTTCTTTCATTTTATAATTTTTTTTTTTTTAAATTTCACAAAAATTCTTTTATTTCTTTTTTAATAAAAATAAAGAACAAAAAATGTATTTATTAATGACATGAAATCAATAATCAATAAACGATTTTCTTTTATAAGAAAAAAACAAAAAAAAAAAAAATTAAATAAAAAATATTTTAATTTGTCATTACTTAAATTTAAACGTTGCCCACATCAAGAAGTCAGTTTGAAATTGAACCAAAAAAAAATTTGATTTAAATCAAAACCTTAAAAAGTTCTGCTCAAGCATAGATCTCCCTATTCTTACAAATTGAACTTATAACAATGATACAGAGTGTACATAAAATTAGAGAATAAAATGTATAATAAGATTGGTTATGTCATGCAGTTGCCGTGTGGGTGCATTTTTCTTTACAGAGTAAAAAAGTTTCCATTTTTATTCAGTTTCGAAAGTATATTCGCCATATACCAGATTAGGATTACAGTAAAAAGGCTACTATATTTGTCTAATTGGTAAACGATTTATTAAAAATAATATTTTGAATATCATTTATAAGAAATTTAGATATCAAAAAAATTTTATTTATTAATTGACTGATTTTTAGATTTTTTTTTTTTCTAGCGGAGGTGGGAATATTCCAAAGGCATCAAGAATTCTCCTTTTTGGTAGTGTCAGATGCTTACTGACTAAACCCACCTCTATCTTTAGTCAATATAATGGGATGAAACCTTTACCTGCTAGCGCAGTATATTCGCAAGGGAGAAGAGATTGGAAAGGATAAGACAAGAATGACGAAACATTGAATTTACAGTGGGACTGTAAAGGAACAATGAATCGGCCTATGATTGTGTTGAAGAATTTATTCCGAGGAGGCAAATATCCCGTGGATTAGACAATTCTTCCTTAGTTTTTTTATGGTATGGTATATTTTAGAATACAATTTTTTACAAAAAAAAAATATGTTTGAATAATATCACATTTGAAAAAGCATTAATATAATCATTATAATATAATCCACAGGACATTTGCCTCCTCGGAATAAATTCTTCAACACATTTATCCGCCTTTTTTTAAAATTTTTTAAATTCACTAAATATTCTAATCTTATATTAAATCTTCAAGATAAATATTATTTATTTGTTTAAATGGAATTTTTTAAAAAGTACTTTAAATTTTTAATTTTTAATGTATTCTTAATATTGATGATGATTAATTGGCAAAATAAAAATTCATTTTTTAAAAATAAGGACAAACTGTTTATTTTTTCTCTTTGTTGTGAATAAAAACTTCCGTAATTTTTGTGTCTGTCTACCATGACAATCCCCTTTTTCTTTATATATCTATATTAACTCGTATATTTATTGAATATGCTTAAATATTTTATAATTAACTGTTACCTTTTGTATTTTTATTTTAGGTAGGTACTTATGTATGAAAAACTAAATATATTATGTACGTTATTCTGTATATTGTTTGCATGCAGTTTGTTTTCATTGTTCAATCTAGATTCTAGACTTTAAAACATTTCAATTTACTTCAGTCTAAATCATACACTAATATTTATTTCAAAATGTCGGATTTTTATTCCAACAAACAACATCTGAGACAGACTTCTTTGGGATAATGGGTAAGAGCGTATAAAATACTTTGTAAACACTGAATGAGTGTGGGTTCGAATCCCCTACACGTCGTAAGAGAAATTTCACCTTACGACATTTATAGCCAAACTTAGAAAGGAAAGCTGTGTAATTTGTTTGTCATATTTATGTGGCAGGGGAATTTACTAACCAAAACAAAAAAGCTCTGCTGACAAAATTTTAACTGTTCAATCAATTGTACTCACAATTACAATCGATAGAAAAATAAAAAATTATTATGCATGATATACTCATTAATGAGGTAAAATTAAAAATTAATAATGAAAGCATTTTCCACATCTTAGTATTTCTCACAACGAATGAGTTTCCATAATCAGTTTTTAATCCACCTAGGATTTTCCGTAGTATATAGAAATTAGCACTTGCTGCTACTCTTGTGGTACGTCAGGACATATTGAGGGAAAGCATAACTGATTTTAGTTCAATAAAGCAAGTATCGTTTTATACAAGATGTCTATAAAAAAGTAAAAATTGCTTCAATATTTTGTCACATAAAATCATAGTCCAAATCAATGTTATAAATTTTTATGATCCATCTATTAATCTTCTTAATTTTAATTTATATTTCCCTTTACTTTATATTTCTGATGTTAAGTTAGTTTCTAGATATAAAGTAGAGAAAATGAAGAGTATAAATATGTACACAGTATAATTGGGAGAAATTTTGCCTTAAAATTTTGCCTTTGCCTTTTCCTCTTAAAAAATTGGGAGGAAAAAAAGGCAAAAAGAAAATCAATTATTTCGCAAACTAATTTCATAAAAAAATACTTGTACCAATTATTGACAACCAACTGTTAACCAAAACGGAAGGAAGAAAAATTGTTGGACCTTAAACATTATAGGTATTACAATAAATTAAAGCTGAACTTTTAAAAGAGAAAAATGTAATATTCGACATTGAATAAATCTTTTCTGTACCTACCTTTGCATATTATATAAAATCCATAATAGTTTATTGGAAATCTTTAATAATTAAAATAAATCTTTATTTCTTAATTTTTTTTTTTTTTTGGAATTATATTATCAAAATAAAATTCCAAATATATTAACAAAATACAAAAAGAACATCTTAATTATCCTGCAATGCCAAAAAAAAACAACAACAATATTCAAAAGCAACAAAAATAAAAATGTTTTTTTTTCATATTCATTAAAATAAAAATCTTTAATTTTGATCTTAAGAACGCTTCATTTTTAGTGTTAATAAAGGCCACCATTATTTGTAAAAATTTCATCTTAATTTTCGCATCTTCAATTTACGTCGGGACGATCAAATTTAATTCTTCTTTCCTAATTTTTATTTTTTTCATTTGTTGTTTTTTTATTTTTTTTTTTGTTTTTTTGTTTTTTATCAATGAAATTTTAAACCTTATGTTGATTATTTCTTTTCATTTCAAATCCACATAGAATTAAAACAAAACAAAAAAAAAACAATTTTTTTTTATGATTTGGAATTCTGCCAGCCAGCATTTTATATTTTAATAAATGCGAATACCTTTAGAACAAAAAAATATTTTTTTAATTTTTTTTATCGTAAATTCAGTTGTTAGTCAGACAGTCAGTCATTGATTCACAACAGGTTGTATTATATTATATTAATAATATTTTCTTTAAATATGGACAGAATCAGTACGGAATAAAAGTGTAAAGCACAAATTATTTAAAGGACCTCCCGCACTTGTAAATTAAGAGAAAAAGCAAAAAAAAATTTCATAATTTCTGTGCGGGATTTTATTCTGATCTTTTTTTTATAAATATACGAGTACACAATTTAATGGCATTACTCATCACATTTTTGAATTCTTCTGCTTTTCTGTTTTTTTTTTTTTTTACTTTTTATGATCTAGATGATGACAGATCTTTAAAATACCTGTAAAAATACAGATTTGTTTTTTTTTTTGTTTTTAATGTAAGCAAAAATATTTTTTATTTTTAACAGAGCAGAACAAAACGTGGGAACCAATTTTATTTTTTGCACCACCAGTTCAGATTTTAACACTATAAATGTGTCACTATAAATTGGATTGAAATCATAAAAGCAACAAACCAAAAAAGAAAAAAATGAATTATCCAATGGCAGATTAAATAAAAATTCAGGATTAAAAAAAAAAAAGAAAATAAATAAATATTAATGAGTTATAATGATTTGTTTAAAAAATTGTTAATGATTTCTTATTATTATGTTTTATTTTAAAGGGTAATAAATTTGTTTAATTAACACTTATTTTTTTTAAATTTTTATTCAATTGAAGTGCTAATCAAACAAAATTTATTAAGTCTGTTAATTTTGATTAATTTAAGCTTTGATGGCAAATATAAACATTAATTTGTCGATTTACAATTTGGAGGAAACCAACGATATTAAAGCTACAATTACATAGTTTACTCAGACTTCACAAGGCTTCACAAATCTGAACAAGTCAGATGTGCATCAATAAAATTACTATTGATAGACTACAATAAATAAAGTTAATAAGTTATGGGCAGGAAGCAGAAACGGTATTAGATGCACTTTGCCAATGGTCGATGCTAGGATCGCTCAATGGTGAATAACTTTGGAAGAGGTTTACTCGAAAAATCTCTCCAAAGTAAGGAAATTTGATCATGTCACCATCCTCCGATTCTTTAGTGGTATTGACTGGTTCGATGAGGTGCCGTGATAAACGAGAGTCCTATGGAGTTGGGTCACAGCCTCTTGCCAAGCAACAACAACAAAATCTGTAGGTAATAAAATTAATTATTTCAAAATGATTTGTAATTAATTTTTAAATATTTAATTAGATTCAAATAAAATTTAACCCGCGGATTTATTTTTCAAATTTATAACCTACAATTAGAAAAATTATTTATAATGAATCTTCTTCAAAGATATATACAAGAACCATATCTGTCTTCATTAAAATGGCATTCAGTATATTATATACAAGAAATTTCTTCAGTAAAGCAATATTAGTAGAATCTATTTAATCTTTACGATCTATTTACAAGAACGAACCCATATTTCTAAAATATATTATGTAACTTCCTTTAACTCAACTTTCTATATAATATTGGTGTTATGTTTATCTTCTATCGTTCTATGATTTTTTAAATTTATTGTAAAATTTAATTAGAAGATGACATGCAGAGATCTTTGAAATCTTTAAGAACATAGAAAATATCAAATTGATCGGTGTGTCTCATGAAAGGAAAAATTAATAAACACCTCTCAAAGGAAATGTTGGACAATATCGAGGATTGCTAACTTTTAAGAAAATCGTACATAAACCTTGTGTATAACAGAAAGAATATTTTTTTTTAACTTTTTACATTTTCGACTTATCCTTTCTTCTAATATTTTAGAAATTTACAATATATTTGATTACATTAGTAATACTTTAATTACGAAAACTTGTTTTCTAATCTTAAAACTAAAACGAAAGGTACACCATGTTCTAACGCGTGGTTTAGTAGATATTATTATACTGCTATTGTTTTCTTTTTTAGTGTTCTGGCTGTTTATAATTCTATTAAGTTTATAGCAAGACGATTTGGGTATAGAGTGTATAGTTTACAAGTCTATAGTTACATAGTTACTTATATACTTGTTTAATACATCTATAATAGCCATATAGGTATTTCCAGATTTTTATTAATGTTATTATTTTAGACGTACCATCCGTGAGACTTGGGTAATGATTCTTAAAATCATAGAAAGTAAGTAATCATATATATTACAGAAAGAAATAACAATACAATTACAATAATTAAGTACATAATTGAATGAAAAAAAAAATGTCATCATATTATCATAAAAATAATGTTAGAATTAAGAAGTAGAATATAGTATCAGTTAAAAGAAGTCCCAAATGAAATGCTTGGACAAAAAAAAAAAAAACTGGCATATATTATGTATTTATTAAATATTTGTTTAATGCTGCAAAATAAAATTAAATAATCCTCGCACTTAGAATCATCATCATCATAATTTTTGAATGATATTATGAAAATCACTAAATATTCCATTAGCATATTGGTAATTAATTCTCTCATACAATAGTACATATATATTACTCATATATGTAATACATGTTATATGTAAATGATATTTCGTTAAGTTGTTGTGTCAATAAAATATGATATGAGGAAAAAAAAAAATATTAAAATAAAAACCACAAAAATTCGTGTTTCATCCAGCATATCCACAATTCATTAAGATTAAAATCACCTAAAATTAATAGTGAAAATACCAACATTCTTTTTAACATATACATATTCTTTTTTGTTTTAAATATATGAGTAGTTCTTAAAATATTTGCAAAAGATACATGTTACAGGAACTTTATTCTGTTTTACTTTATACCGTTTTTTTTTTTTTTTTTAATGAATTTCATCTCATTATTATTCTAAAAAAATAGCAAAAAAAAAAAACAATTATAATATACATTTTTTTTTTAAACATCCGCTTAATTTTATTCCGAAATTCTACAATTCATTCATAAAATATTTAAAAAATTAATCAACTATAGTAAAACTAAAACAAAATGAAAAAAAAAATAAATAAACTAAAATCACGACTTTTATACCGCACAAGTTGTTTTTTTTTGCTTTTTGTTTTTTTATTTTTTTTATGTCCTTCTTCTTGTGTTTGCCTCACCCCCACCCCAATCAAAGATTTTATTAAAATTATTACCACCATTGTGATTATCATTTACGGTATACCGATTAATTACTAATCATCATTAACTTTTTTCTTTTTTATTATTGTTATTATTATTATTAACTTTCATAATTAACGATTTTGACCAAGAAAAACAAAAAAAAAAAACAACAAAAACAAAACAACATTCTAATTTACATAATAGGTCACAACGAAATAAACTAGTGGAAAATTAGCCAATGCCGAAATACAACAGAAAAATAATAAATGGTTAACAATTAAAAGTAAACAAGGTGCGATCTCAAACCAACACTATAAAATCCAATAAAAAAACAAAAAAAAAAATCAATAAGATCCCAATAAAAACAACAAAAAAAAAAAAATAATAAAACGCTCATTAATTGACTTAAAAATAGAATTTTGAGCATAGGTTCAAAAAGAAGAGGTAAAGGAAGCAAACCAAACCAACATAAATATCAACTGAAGTTTTCTTTTGTGTTATGATTTTTGTTTTTTTTTTTTTTTTTGTTTGATTTTTTTTTTTTGGTACAAAGTGTCGGTGGCGGCATCCAAATCGATATTCAAAAGTATTAAAATTTTGTTTCATTTTAAATTATTTTTTTTAAACTTGTCTTGACAAGAATCATCAGAATTGTAGATTACCATAAGACATTTGATTGTTTTTTAACCGCAAAACACCAGGAAAACTAAAACAAAAAAAAAAACCTTTAATATGCAAAAGAGTACCCATAAATATGTATAATTTAACCTACTCTAACCATTATAATAACAAACAGTTGATCCCATACTATTAAAGCACAAAAAAAAAAAAAACCAAATTTAATTTCACAGACAGACCCCAAAAAATAGCGACATTCCAGAATCAATTGTTTCCGAATAAAATACAAAAAAAAAAAAAAAAACAAAAAAAACAAACAAAAAAAAATGTTAAAAGAAAAAAATAAACAAAAAAGCTTCAAGATATTGTCATTGTCAAACGAGCCACTAGAGGCGTACAATTAAACGCAATACAATCCAATCTGATAGACAATCTGATCCAATGATCCAGTAATAAAATAAAAACAAACACAAAAACAACAACAAAACAAAATAAATTTTGTTAACAATTTTTTTACACATTGTACTAACATATGTACCTACATTCAAAAATACAAAATACCTTATCTTAAATTTCCTTTCCGTACATATTTTATAGGTATCCTATCTATATACATATATGTATTATTTTATTTGATGCGTTCGGTAGTGCCTATATACATACATATTTTGATTGTTATTTTAATTCTTTTGTTCTTTCTTTTTTATTTGATTTTTTTTTTTATTATTATTTTTTTTTATTTTGTTGATTCAACAAACAAATTCAATCAAATTAAATGTTTGTAGCGTGTGCGCATTAAAATAAAACAAAAATAGACCTGATTCTCATATTATATTGTATATATTATACATATGTATGTGTGTATAATCGTATATCATTCAATATTCTAAACAAGATAATATGAACAAAAATGCGGTTCACCACGTTCTAGTGGTGAAAATAATCTTATAAATTGTTGTTATCGAAAGATTGGATGTAAATAATAAAAAAAAAAATAAAATAAAATAAAATTGCAACCACAAGATAAAAAAAAACAAAAAAAAAAAATAACTAAATTGTTGTTTTACTTAATAGTCATTTGATTGGCCACTTTTTTTTTTTTTTTTTTGATTCTCCTTTATCAATTTTGTAGACCCAAAATATATTATTGTCTGTTTTTTTTAGTTTTTTTTTTTAGTCTTGTTTTTGATAGAAGACCTGCAGTGTGTACTTGTTCAGCAACTTAATTGTTTGCACATTTTGAAAATAATGTGTTCGAATTATTAAAATCAGACTGAGAATTTAATTGCAATGCTTCGATAACGTTGAACAGGTACTTGACACTTTTTATGAAAATTTTTGTATCACTTAAATTTTTTTTTTTTTCGATTTCTAAAAATATTTTGAAAATTTTTTCTGATTTTTTCTGAAATCCTTTTGATTATCTGAAGGGCTAAAGGAATATATTGGTTATATTGAATTATTGGCTGAAAAAAGCGTACAACGGTGATTTTGTAACCAATTCTCAAATCCTTCCTAATTATTTTTAATACATATACATAAATATTTGAACTTCAAAAAATTTAAAAAAGTGTACAAATCCCCACTCAACAAATTATTGGTCGACCTGATTTTGCAACCAACTTCAAAACCCTTTCTAATTATTTTTTTTAACACCAAATTTATTTTTTGTGATTAAGTTCATGTTTTTTGTGCGTTAGTTCATTTTTAGTTTTCAGGATTAGTTATAGTTGAAGGTTAGTTGATAGCACCAGTTATATTTAGGTGGAACAATAAAATTTAAAGTACATTAACACGTACCAAGAGAGAAATTGTAATAAAAGCAAACAGTAAATGAGTTCTATATGCATATGTACATTTATTTGTAATACTATGTAACATTCTACGGAGTTTTGGTATCACAATCCAAGATAGAACTTTAAATGAATTAAAATAGGAGTGAAAAATGCAGAAAATAAATAGTAAAGCAAGAGAAAATAGGAACAAAGGAATAGGAATAAAGGAAATTCGGAAATATAGGAAGTTACTGGATATTGGGAGGATTATTTACAACAAAAATGTTGATATTTTTCTTGAATTTATCGATTGCCGAATTTATCGATTTTTCTTGAATTTTATGATTGGCAATTTTAGGGAATACTTTCGGCGGCAAGCTACTCCATATTCGTGATGTACGCATTACAAACGAATTTCTATGTGCGAAGGTATGCCTTCTGCGGATCTTTAAGATATAAGGGTTAGTTTATGTATCTCGGTTGAAAATTTTAAAAGAAGTCATTAATATTTTTATTTCTTTTAAACAGGTTCCTATATAGTAACAAAATATCTATAAAATAGAATGAGTGCTCCAATGACATGTCGATGACATACTGGAGCGGAGCCAGAGTTGAAATAACATTGAGATCGTTTATTAAACAAATTGCTCTGTTTTGTATTTTGCCTAGGTATCCCAATTCTGTTGGAGGGGCTCCTGCCCAAATGTGTACATTCCAGGCCTGATTAACGATTTATAGATAGCTAACAAATTTAAAGACTAAAAGAAGCAATACAGATAGCCTTACAGAGATACAGGAAGTCTAAATATTTCGCTAATTATTTAGCTATCCCAAAAACAGTTTAATTTTTTGTTTAGCTCAATGCCCAGTATTTTCAGACTTTAATTATATCATATAATCTATTAATCAAAATCTTGAGAAAAAATAAAAAAAAAATGTCATAATACTTATGTACAAAAACAATACAGCAACCATTATATTCTTTTTAATGGTAGATTATAATGTTTCAGAAATTAGTATAACATATGGTTTTTTAAACTTAGTCCATAGTTACTACTTTTTATTTATTACATATATAAAAAAAATTTAGTTCAAAATTTTTAGTTTAGATTTTGATCTCTTATCGACCCACGTCTTATAAAGGAAACCTGATGAATTAGTTGATAAGAACCGAAATCCTAATTAAAACTAAGAACCACCAAGAATAATAAAAATTTAAATAATTTTTAGATAGAAGAAGAGAAAAAAAAATAACAAAAAAAAAAATGGACATGAAAATAAACTTATGCAAATTTAACAAGTCATCTTGTTACAATAGTATCATGCCTTCCATCTTTATATTTTACACTTTTTTTTTTTTGTCTTATTACTTGAATCACTTCTCCTTTTATCGATCAATATCTTGTATTTTTTTGTTACACACTCTTCAATTTGATATTAACGAAAAAAAAAAAAGACACTGTTATTTTTTTTTTTTTTAAGATTTAAAGATAGATGTCAGGTAGGTTGTAAGTAAGTAGTTTCTTGCGTTCATCTAAAAAAAATTACGTTTTCTTTAATTTTTTTTCTCCTTTTCTCATCCTTATAAACAATATTCTATTCAATTTTAAATAAGAGCCGACTGACGAACTATTCATTTAAAATTATAACTATAATATTGTATAACATACACTTACATATTATTTCAAATGAGCCTTAAAATAAATTGTTTTAAAGTGAAAGAAAGGCAAAACTTTTTAACACAATACAAAACACAAATAAAACTGGAACGCTAAAAAAAAAATTGGCCTTTTTGAAAGTAAAGGTCCTACAACGTGAAGAAAAATTTCAATTACAAAAACAAAAAATTACAAACAATATGTAAACAAAAAAAGATAGAAAAATAATACATAAAAAAAAAAACAAAAATAAGACCTAAATAGAGAAAGACAGAAAATAGGCAGAAAAAAAGAGAAAGAGATAATAAAAAAGGAAAAAAATAACACTTTTAAGAAAGAATTACTTATAAAAGCGATCAATTGATCACCTTGACGGTTTTTCGATGGTCGATCAGACGACGACCAATTGGCGCCGCTATAGAATTTTTCTTTTCTTTCAGTTATTCGTTGTTCGTTATTTTGTTTTTTTTTTTTTGTTTTCTTTTATATTCCCTTTTTCTTGCTTCGATCTTTTCTTAATTTTTTTTTTTTGAATGGATGAAACTCAATGGATCACTACTATTTCTTAGTTATTTTTTTTTATTATGTTTTGTTTTGTATCTAAAGATTTAGGAATGGCTGTACTATGATACTATGGCACTTCTTCTTCTTTTGTTATAGAATTTTTTCTTGTTTTATTTTGTTTTTTCCTTATTTTTAATAATTTTAGGTCCATTATTCAAACACCAAATATTTTTGAATTGTAACAATAAGAAAAAAGGTATGAAAAAAATTAAAATAAAAATTATTAGGTTTGTTTACTGTTCGAAATAAAATAAAAGTATAATGAATTTATTAGAAATACCACTTTTAAAGTGTTGTAATAATATTACTACTACAGAGTTGAAGATGCAAAGTTTTGTTTTTATAATTTTTTAGATTTTTCTTTGTCTATTATTTTAATGATTTCATAAATTTCAAAGAAAATGTCATACATTTTAATGTGATCTGTTCTTTTTAGTTATAAAAACTAACCATAACGATTAAATGTTAAGTTCATTTTTACAAAAACTTGAATTAACTATTAACCATTCTAAAATCTTAAAACTGCTGAATCAATTATTTAGCTTTTTCTAGATTATGTGTATCTAAAATTTTGAAGTTCTTATTTAACTCTTTTTTAATTTTTTATGATGTAGCATTAGATGTAGCATTAATGTATACCAAACTTGAATCTCTTCATAATTCATTTTGCAGCGTTCATCTATAATCTATAGTTTAATGAACATTAGGTTTATTTACCGTTTGAGTTACAGTGGTAAAGTCGTAAAGTAATAAATTGTTTTCTAGATTTTAAAATAACCACATAAGGATGGTTGACTTTAAATATTTTTAAGGAATTATTCTTTTTAGTAGAGGTGTTATCTCCAAACAGATATTCTGTTTCAATTAGTTTTCATAATTAACGTTTTTTTTTTGTTCCTAAGGGAAGTAGGAATCTTCCAAAGACACAAAGGATTTCCCCTTGGTAGTGTCAGATTCTTACTGACTAAATTTACCTCCCCCAATGTCAATGCATTGGGAGAAATCCCCTATCTGCTAACGCAGTATATTGGCTAGGGAGTAGGGATAGGAAAGGATAGAACAATAGGTAAGATTTATTTTTAAAATGTTCAGTTTTAAAAACTTACGCGTATATTTAAAGCTAGTACCATTTTAACTTATGATCTTAAATTTACCTCAATTGTTGCAGTGAAGATCATATATTGTGCTAGTCTTTAGTAATAATTATTGTGTCAGTCGCAAGTCAAGTTCTTTTGTGTGACTTTTAAACTTAGTTTTAAAAATTATCGAAATACAATTCTTAATTTACTTTTATTTTTTACAAACGTTAACTCTGTTTTAAATAACAAAATCTTATAATCATATAAAAAATACTCCAAAAACATTGAATGAATATTGAAAAACCATTGTAAACCATCCAATAAAAAAAATTTTTTTTTTGTTTAAAATCTTTAAGCAGTTTTTTTAAATTAAGCTCTAATTTTTAATTTTTTACTTAAGCTTTATTTTGACATATGTAAGGATACAATGTACATTTGTTGTATTCTTTGTGTTGACTGCATTCTTTAGCAACAGAAGACAAAAATCGTAAACTTTTTTTTCTTTGTTTGTGTCCACATGTTATGTTTTGTGTTCATATTGTGAACTTTGGAAAAAGTTTTAGTCAAAGTATTAAAAGTATACAAAAAAGGTGCACTAAATTCGGTTAATTAATTCTATGATTTTATGCAAAATTTCCCTAAATACTTCGAATGAGACTAAGACTTTCATGAAATTTACTATTACTCTAAAATTAAGAGAATCATTCGTTGGATTCTTGACAAAAATACTTGTAACTTTGTAAGATTGAATATAGAAGGTAAGAAATTTATAATCAATTTATTTTTTTCTGACAAAACAATCAACAATGCGACCAAAAAAACCAAAAAAAAAAAAAAAAACATTGATGGACCTGTTTTTAATTCAATTGTTGTGTGAATTCAATAACAGCAATATGCAAATTTTGAATCAAGGAGGCGGCATTTAACTTGACAAAAAAAAAGAAAAAAAACACAAAAAAAAGAAAGAACACAAATTCTAAAATGATCACATCAATATGTGAAAAAAATTTCTAACCAAAAAAAAAAAAAAAACAAAAAAATTTTAAACCATTGTAACTATCAAATTACAGCAACAAAAGATAAGACTGACAACAATGAAAGGATTTATTGACAAAACAAAAGCCAAAAAAAACAAAACAAATATAAACCAAAATAAAGAAAAGAAAAAATTAAGAATTTTTCGGGTGATTGATTCAAATAACAACGGATCATCCTTCTTTTTATGTGATCCAATGTATTATTTCCATATTTAAAGTTTTTTGTGTCCCCAACACTTTTACGTATACATTTTCCTTAATGTGTTCTTATAGGTGGTTTTGATTGTTTAGGTGCGTATAAGGTTGAAATCAGTTAACATACGATTAAACCATTCTTATATTAGATCAGATTATTTTTGAAGATGATCCTTTTGAGTCATAAATTTTTTTTATTTTCCAATTTTTTATTTTTTTGTTTTTTTTTTGACATTGAATATTCATTTATTGGAGGCTCATGAATCTGTTAATGTTTACAGTAAATGTAATGTATTCAATAGAAAAATAAAAAAAAAAATAATAAAAAAAATGGCGGCATATTATTGTAACCCAATTTATTTTTATCTTTTTTTTGCACTTTGTATTAATAGAAAATAAATTTAGTCACGTGAATATGTAAGTTTTTATTAAAGTTTTGCAGGTTAAGGGTAAGTTCACATGGGATGAATGCATCCGTATGCAAACATTTGATTGGTTGAAAATATATATCGTCTTCATGATATGCTCTTTCTTTCGCTTATTTTAGATGCAAAATTTTTAGCATCTTGTATAAGAAGCGCACAAGATGCAAATTTGTTTTAACGTCAAATACAGACGTAAAATCAAACATTAAATATTTAAACGTTAAATGAAATATTTTGAAGATGGATATAATAAAAAAGAAAAAAATTGCAATGGTTGCTATTGTTTTGCAGTTCAAAATCAGAATTACAAAAAAAAAATCAGAAGTACTTTAGAAGCTATTAATTAATTTTATATCCTGTATTAATAAAGTATATTTAGTTTATATTAAAAAATTTTCTTACATAAAATAACAATTTTTTCTGGTTTAACAATTTTGTATTTTGTAAATAAAAAATATTTTCATCAAATGTCAAAACAATATACACATACTAAATACTAGCCTACTAGGTACTTTCAAATAAAACTTTTAAAATAAAAATGCTGCCGTTTTGCATCTTGTGAACGAGTGGATGCATAATGAGTGCAAAATATTTGCTAATATTATCGAAGAATACACGAAATGTAACCGAAATAATTTTTGCATCTAGATGCATGCATCCCATGTGAACTTATCCTAAGTGTTAGTTGCTTAATAATCGTTACATAACTAAATGCTATTTGTTAATGAGAAGAATCCTTATTAATTTTTTGTAATTTTTATAATTTATTTATAAAAAGTTGTTGAAATAGGTGATGGTATTTCCTGTATTCAATAATTATTTGTGTGTGTGTTTTTTTTTTTTGTTATTGTTTTGTTTTAATTATTATTAAATGAAGTTTGTTTGGTTGGTTGTTAGAAACACTCATTTTTTAACCTGTGTGTATTAAAATATTCTATATGGAAACAAAAAAAAAAAAAAACACACATCAAAACAAAAAAAACCTCTTCAGAATTTATTGTCTCTTGAAAGGTTATGTACAATTCAATGAAAAGAAAAATTATGGAATTTTTTAAATATTTTTAATATATAATAAAAGAATTTTATTTTTTTTTTTCTTTTTTTAAATGGTTCAAGTATGTGCAAAAATTTCTTAGAATTTATTGCATCAAAAGAATATTCTCTTAATGGACATAGTAACGAGATTTTAGAATGGGATCTTTTTTTTATGAATGGGAACAAAAAAAAAAAATGACAAAAATAAAATGAAAATAACTAGAAAAATAAAATGTAGAAAACAAAAAACCGAAACATAAAATTATGAGGGTTTGATTCATCATCTGGATTTTTTTTTATGCTCTCTTTGACATCTTTATAATATGATTCAACCAAAAACCAAAAATTTTTTTTTAATAACATATGGTTGATTTTCTTAAACTGCCATGATTGAACATAGTCAATTCCCAAAAACAAGGACAATAAGAACACTTTTTTTTTTTACTGAATGAAATAAAAAAAAAAAAGTAAAAACAAAAACAAAACTAAGAAACATCTCTTAAGCAAAATATCTATAAAAATTTTCCATCACCATGCATTTTATTAATATTTAGGTGTTAAGTTATTGAAAAAAAAAAAATTGTTTTTTATCACAGAACCACCATTTTTAAATGGAAGCTGATAGTTGTTAAATATTAATATTAACTTTAAAAAAAAAAAAAAAAAAATATAATATTATGTTTCAATTTTCCAAATGATTTGATGGGAAAATTTTGCTAAGCTTTAAAAATTAATAATTTACCTTTAAGATCAAATATCAAAGATGGTAATATTAAGTATTTAAAAAGGATTATTCATTAATGGATCAATCAATTTTAAAGTTTTTCAAAGGAGTCATTTAATAAATTTTTATAACATGTTTAAGAACCCGAAAAAAACGCATATAATTTATATAGTGCACAATTTTTTTTAACTTCTGGGAGGTGTTTTAATGAAATATTAAATATGATATTTCATTATAAAAAATTTTTTCCTTTAAATTCGATTCGAATTTGGTTTTTAACTATGTTTTAGCTGTTTCATTATAATATGTTAAATGTATATATGTAAACTGAATTTTTATATTTTAGCAACTATACTAAATTCCTTTATTTGATTTCGTTGCTTGAGTGGCACTGTTTGGTCACTTTATCAAGCAGCCAAAAAAGGTTTTAATTTAATTTTAATGCAAATAGAATTTTGGATAAAAATTCAAGATGGTAAATTATTTATTAAATTTTCTTCTGATTCTTGTTTAACATCAACAGCATCACCAGTATCATCACCTTGATAGATTTCTTTGTAATAGGTTAAATTTCTGAAAGTTATTTCACTTATCTTGAGATGAATAAAAATTATAGACATTACCTTAGATATTCATAATAATACATCCATATGAACAATAGTTCACAAATATATAGGAGTAAGCATAATAAACATAGACTCAAATGTGTGGATCAAATCAGAATCAAAAATTAGTCGATTAAGCTATATTGTTTCGTTTGCTCGTCTGCAATTTGTTAATCTAAATTTTATAAAAGTTAGGGTCATGAAATTCTGCTGAAATATTTTTGAATTAATTTGTAGGTTTCTTATTTGTTTTTTTGTTGCAATCTGAAAAACACTTCAGGTTCAGAACTCTCGAACAACAAAGTTTTTCATGTTCAAATTATTCATACATGGTTTTACTTTTCATGTACTTATGCATTTATCTGAAAATAGCGTAACATAATATATTTTCTTCTACTTTATCGATAGTATCTTCTTATATTGTATTTTTAACACTATAACGGTTTCTTACGCAGTATTTTGCAGTTGACACGAGAAAGTTAGTTTAGCTTTTTGCATTAATTGTTTAAATTTCGTAATAAAGAAAAACTATTATTATGATTCGCAACTTTTTAGTAAACTCATGGTTTATGCAAAATGCAACGTTAGAATGAGTCAAACTGTTGTTTACCTATCCATTTTTTCACAACATTTCTGTTGTTTACCTATTTATAACATTATCATCCACAAAAAAACAAACTTTTTACGAGGGTCGGTGGGAAACATCAAAAAACATCCAGAGAAGTTACGATCGTGATTATTCCGGATAGCATGTTAGATTTTGACCAACCAAAACCACCCCTTTTTAAAATTGAACGTTAAGTGGTGACTTTTAATACAAATCTACAGTTTGGTTAATGAATTAAAAATATGAGAAGGATTCTTGATGGGGGAAAAAAGGAGTTAAGAAAATTTAAGATTATATAGGATGGGTAAGAACATTTAGAGGCACATTTTGAAGAATAATTTTAATGTTCTACTTAAACGTTACGAAATTGTGCACATACGCACTTTTACCTCATGCGATGTTATCTGATTTCACAAACGTGAGCATGAAAAATGAAATTTCAAAGCTGTGATACGTCACCTTAGATGTTCTACATTGTAAGACTCGGCATCTGGTTCAATTCATGTTTGGCGTAGAAAAACTTTAAGTATAGGTATTAACTGTTTTAGTTTTTTAGAACAGATGTTTATTCATACATATCTATAAAACAAAGTCAATGATCCAACTGTAATACAGAGTGGATTGAGTGAATTGCTTAATATAGCACTGAGATCGTTAATAAGCAGTTTATAACTCTATTTTGCACATTATCGAGACAACCGAAGCTTATATAATAATCAGTAAAAAAGATTCCTTGATATCCAATAACCATTGATTAGATTATTATTTAATGGGTGTAAGTAACACAACGATCTTTTGACGAAGATCTTTTGTTTTCGCCCTGTTACTAGGTATTACAGATTTTGCCTCCACTTATAATACTTCTGGCAAGACTATTGTCTCAAAGAAAGAAAAGATCTGTAGAGGTTTTTTTCTAGCAGTTCATCTTCGGCAAAGCGAAATGATCCTAGGATCCAACAACCATAACATAAAATAATTTATTATTGTTAAAAGATGAAAGTTTAAATAAATAATGACTGTAACAAAAATCTTTAAAACCATATTATTAAATATTCTAATTATATTCTTAAAATACTATATTCTCATAAGATTTTCATGTACTATAGCTTTATTCAAGTAAAGACACTTTATTCTAATTTACATTCAGAATAGATACATAATAAAAATCTTCAAGTTACATTCTGTAATCTGTATACTTAACAGTTACCGTTAAGAACCATTATAGTTTTCTCATCCAACATTATATTCAAGATTTTAATCATTTAATATTAATAATTTACTAATTCTTTAAAATTTTATTTTACATTATATAATATTATATATCTGTAGGCCCATACTTCCATTATTGGGTTTTAAATAACGCAAAAACAAAACCCAAAAAATTATTTTTACATTTTTTTAAAATTGAAAAAAAAAAAAAACTGTACATAACACTAAAATCGTATTAGTTTATATCGGTGTAGACATCTCACCTTAACTGATTGAATTGAAATCGTGATCCTGTTAACAAGATGCTGATTTTATATTTACAGCATTTCGATTCAAAATAACAAGAAACACCCAGGACATAAGTAAAACAAGGTTCATTCATGTTTTTTTTTGCATAAGTTTTTTTTGATTTTTTCTTTTTTTGGCGATCAGTGTGAAAGAACTCGAAAATTTTTAGTGAAAAAAATGCCCAAAAAAAAAACAAAGATCCCAAAATCCATGTGATGCCCTTTATTGATGATTTTATTTCCTTGATAAAGGGTTTTTGTTGTAGTTTTTTTTTTGTTTTGAATACGTGCTGTGTTTTAATGTGTTGAAATAATGGTTTTCAATTCACAACTTTTTTCCTTTCTTTCAATTTTTGATCTTTTTTTTAACTTTTTTAACATAATTTTCTCTTTTTTTATGTTCTCCCATAAAAACAAAAGCGTGAATTTAAATTATAAAACAAATGGTTTGAAATTGCTCAGAAGCTTTGTTTATGCTTTAAACTTTCTGTCAAGGGTTTTCATTGTGGTTTTATCTTGTATGGAACAGTTAGTGCTTTTAGAGAATTTATTATAATTTCTTCAGAATAGCAACTGCTTTGCCATATATAAATAAATACTTCTGTACCTTCTTTGATTCAAGAAGCATCTCTTCGGCAATTTCGGCCCTATGAAAAACATTTAGGTAGAGAGATATTTTTGTTTTAATAATTTAGAGAAATAGCAAAAGTTAATTTTATAATTATTGAACTCTTCAGAATTTTATAAAGGCTAAGAAAAAGTAAACTATATAATTTATAAATACTTATAAATATAACATTTATTGTGATTTAAATTAGTATGAATAAATACTACAATATAGTTTAAAACTGAGTTCAATCCCACAAAGAAGTGGATTAATAGTACAAAATTATACATTTACTAAAGAGAGATTTTTAGAGATTTACTAATAAATTTTTAAAAATAAAAATATAATCTTTAAGATTACTTTATCTCGGAGATAAGTGGATTAAATCTCGTCTCTCAATAATAATGTAAAGTTATGGGTTAATTTTCAAGTGATTTAATTTTTTGTTCAACTTTTAATTAAAAAAAATTATGATCTTAATTAAATTCTAATGAAATATAAAGTAAAAACTCATGGTGTAGTGGTTAAATCACCAGACTCTCAATTGATGGGTTTTGAGATCAAACCCCAGCTAGAACACATAAAGAAATAAATTGTAACATCTTATTGTAATAATGAATATCGTATAATAATAATATTAATAGCTGCTATAGTGGATCTGTCTTTGACGGTTACATCATGTAGGAAGGTGCTGTATTCTACTGCACATTGTAACTAATTGATGAACTTGACTCTGTAGCAAATATTATTAATAATAATAACATTTAATACAAATATTTACTAATAATAATAGCTGCTATAGTGACAATGGAGTTCCCTTTAATTATTACCTAATATGGAAGAAGGAATTATATACTACTGCTGGTTGTAACTGTTGGTGGATTTGTCACTAATAACAAAACAGTAATAATAATAAGAGAATTCATTGTTTCCTTAGAGTTCCATTCCCACTCTCCAATTCAAAATTTTCGCACTCCTGTCCTATTTTCTTCTCTCTCAATAATATACTTAATTACCAGTTAGAGGTTTCATCCATATAGTCTGTAAGAATCTGACATAATCAAAGTGGTATTATTGATGTCTCTTTAGAAAATTCCCACCTGGTCTTAGGGCAAAAAAAGACTAAATTAAATCTTAAATTATTTAGTTACTATAAAAATTTATAAGAGAAACTAAAACAAATATTATATAAAAACGTTTTACTTAACTTGTTGGTGTGTTTATTTCACAATTAGAATAAATTCGATAAAACAAAAATCACTTCATTACGTATATTTAATTATAATCAATTATTGTTTTTTTTTTAAATAAATAAAATTTTAAAGGAATTCAAATTTTTATACGAATTTATTTCAAATTGATTTTCAATATACCAAAACTTAATGGAAATCACTAATGACCAATATTAATAAATAATAACCAATGTTATATTAGTTTTAAAAAATCCTACTAATTTTATTCATATAATTATAATATATATACCTATACTTGTTGTAAAGTATGTAATCCTTAAAAATCAATTTACCTTTAAAAAAAATAAACTTATTTAACTAATAAGAGCAATAATCCTTTAAAAACGTCAAAGCCAAACAAAAAAAAAAACAAAATAATAATAATAAAAAGTTATTTTTCCTAATTTTTTCTTCGAAATTTTTTGATATTCCTCTCTACAGAAGAATTAACCAAAAACAAAAAAAAAAAAAAACAAAAAGCTAAAAAACGTCCTAATAATAACCATATAATATTTCACAGATTCATACCTTTTGTTATTATCTTAAGTTTTTTTTCCTGTTTTTTTCTTTTTTTTTTATCTTTTTTGCGGTTAGCCAGTTATATTGTTATCTTGTTAACATGCTGAGATACTAAACCGAGATTATATCGCCATAATATCGGCGTAGCAATCAACACAAAAATTATAACAAAAAATCAAAAATAAACAAAAAAAAAAAAAAAAAATTTTTTTTTTATTTAGTATCTATCTTGGTCCGAATATTAGCCGCTAAAATATTCCTTTAATTTAATTTTATTTTTAGTTTTTTTTTTTTTTTTATAATCTTGTTACTCAGCGATTTACTAACCACTATATTTATCTGATTTGGATATAGTAGCATATATACTTATTTAGAAAAAAAAACAAAAAGAAACAAACACAAAAACAAAAAGAAAAGAAAAAAATATAAAAAATCCTGTGGGATCATTTTTATATCTGATGGCTATTTTTTTTTGTTTCTTTTATTTTGTTTTTTTATTTTTTTTATAGTTTCATTCTTAATTTTTGCATCATCATAAAATGTGATCTCGTTATAACATCCCTAATCTTATATTAGGAATCTGTTTATAAAAAATAAAATTGCCAAATTGGGGGATTGTTAACTTCTTTTCTGTTTTCTGTTTTTTGTTTTTAATTTTTTTTCTTTAAACTTTTCTCTTTTTTTTTGTTTATCCTTTATCTAATTTTTCTTGTGCATTTCTTATTATCTGACTTTCAAAAAAAAAGTGCTATGCCTTGCCTCGTATGACTATTGAAAATGTTTTGTTTGAAAGACTCAAAAAGAAGTAGAAAAATTCAGAAACAAAATAAAAAGAACATAACTAAATAAATCTTTACCTGAGATTTACCTGTATCATCGTTTATATTTTTCATTTTTTTTTTTGTATCAATATACCCTATGACCACCAATGATTTTTTTTTTTTCTTTTTCTTCTTCTTAACAAGCAAATCGACTTTAAAATGTCGATGCAATCAAATCAAAAAAGAAAACCGTAACATTTTTTTTTTTATTTTTCTTTTTAGCATAAAAAAGAAAATAAAAAAAAATGAATCGCGAAAAAAAATCCTTCTCTAACGTAGTGCAAGAAATTCATGTATTCAAATTATTAAAGATATTAAAAAAAAAAAAAACAAAGAGAAAAACAAATACAATTCATTCAACAAAAATTTCCTTTTTTTTTTTTGTTTTTTTGTTATTTTGGGGCTTTTTATGAGAATTCTAAACTAATAAGGTAAAAATATAAAATGTTTATTACTAATATTTAGTTTTTTGGATAAAGATTTTAAAGCAGTTGATGGTGTTTATAAAATAGATTTTGTCAATTGAATTGGTGTTAACTAAAATATAAGAATCATCTAACTTCTAAATAAACTTTGATAAACATTAAAATTTTGGCAAGCATTATAAATTGTTTCTGGAAAATCTATTTTGCTTTTCCGATGTTTTAAAAATCTATTCTTTCCTAAAGATTTGTTTAATACATTCCTATATATAAAATTTACATACGAGAGCTAAAATTGATAAAATTTTCCAATTGTATCTTAAGAATATCAATCCTTTTATAGTACATCCTGTAAGTAAAATTCTTTGATCTGATAAAATTATATTAGTTACATCCGTCATCATAAACAGTTTTAAGATAATACGATAATCATGCCTGGAGTCTTTTTTATGCACTATAGAAATTGATAGTTAAACCACCTATCAATGGTTATGGAAATTTGCCCAACGTAAGAATGTCAAATGTGTTCCCTTAGGTTTCCTTAATTTAAATTTGTAAATATTTAAAAAGAAACTTATTATATATTTGTATATTCGTAATTAATTTACGAATAATAAGGACTAAAGGTCCTTTAAAATTTTTTTTTTTTTACATAAATGCAATTCATATTTTGTTAATTGAAAATTGAAAAAAATCACTGTTTTAAATTTAAAAAATTTAACGAATTAACGTCCATAAGTGGCTATTTCAATTGGAATTAAATTAATGCCAATAATTAAAAGGAGTTAAAATACTAAACCTTAATTCTGTTTTAATTGAAATTATTCTTTTTGGTATTCCAAGAGTACAGTCCATATTATGTAAAAAAATTGTTAGGAGAAATTTTGAAGTTGGTTTCAAAAATAGATTTTCAATTATTGGTCGGCCATCCCCCACTCTTGTCAATTTTTCTTTTTTTTTTTGAAATTATTTTAGATGTGTTGCTGTTGAAATATGTATGTAAAAAATTATTGAGAAAGATTTTAGAATTGGTTTCAAAATCAGGGTTATACGCTTTTCCCAGTAATGTGAGGGTATATGTATATAAATCTGGATCTCAGTTGAAAAATTTTATAGTTAAGTCAAATGATCTGTACAGAAAAATAAAAATCTAGGCCATTTAGTTGAATATTTATGATAATAATCCGTATACGATAAATATTAATGGACTTTAATTAATATTATTAATGGACTTTAATTCCTTTTTAAAATTTAATT
This sequence comes from Poecilobothrus nobilitatus, assembly GCA_947095535.1. Classification (NCBI taxonomy): domain Eukaryota; kingdom Metazoa; phylum Arthropoda; class Insecta; order Diptera; family Dolichopodidae; genus Poecilobothrus; species Poecilobothrus nobilitatus. The sequence continues at coordinate 15,354,254 of OX352772.1, forward strand.
GAATTCATGATGAATTACAAATGATGTAATTAGAACTCGCGACCTTTATTACTATTATAAAAAGATATTAACACCTACAAGATATGGCCTTTTGTCACTACATCTAAAAAAGAAATTTTATTTTCTGTTTTATTTTCTATTCATCTTTAATGGCTGCAAATGAATAAGAATTGCAAAGATTATAACTGGATCATTGTAAATCATGGTTGTTGTTTTCCATTTGCCATATTATATTAATTTTGTACTTTTGGAGATACAACACTTAAATTCTTTTTGTATTACGTACAATAACATTCATCTGACTTATTACGTATTAGTGATTAAGTCACCGATCATTCAATAGAAAGATTTGAAGTTTAAATTTGGTCAGATATCCAATAGTAGTAATTTATATGGTAACAGTTTAAAAAGTACAATAAAAATAATTAATTAATAAATAATTTTTGTATAACCTTGTACAGTGACTACTATACGAGCCGTACTGTATCAACCGAGTAATCAACGGCTTATAGTAAAAATAATGATTTAAGAAACTGAAGTTAAGTCTAACATAAATAACAACTGAATTAGTTGATATCCTATGCTTCTTATGGGCGTGAAACGAAGAAAAAACAAAACAAATACTCTAACATTCAATAACATAACATAACATAATATAACATAATATACTATTTACTCTCTCTGATTTCAATAATCTGTTATAGATAACATTCAAGTGTGCCATTTAACATATTATTAATTTTAAACACAAAACTTTAAGAAACTAAATTAGAGCATAATTGACTGAATAACAAACAATAAAAATACCTTACCCCAAAAAATGAAGCAACATGATTTTTTTTTTTTTTGTTTAAATGCAAAACCATGCAAATTTTTTTATTCTACAATAAAAAACAAAAGCTAAATAAAAATAAAAACAAAAAAAAAAAAAAAATGAAATAAAATTATTCATACAAAAGCGCTTCTTTATGGGTATACCGTAAAAAGTGATAAATCTTTGTAAAAAACCGCTTATTCTATTTTTTTTTTTTAATTTTTTTTTTTTGCAGAGTTTTAATTTAAAATCAAAAACGTTTTTTAATAAATTAATATTTTTTTTTCTTATTTAAAAATAATTTAAAAAAAAAAGTGCCTCATTAAAATATTATTAAATAATATAACCGGCACTGGCACTGCTATTCACCGATTGACTTAACCCCATATCATGCAATTAATTGTTGTTTTTGTATCACATTACCATCGCCCCAAATCAAACAAGTATTTTGGTCGGTATGATTTCAAAAAAAAAAAAAAAATTAGAAAATAAAAATTAAATATAAAATTGGTTACCTATTTCGAAAAAATCTCAAAAAATCAAATATTAAGAGTTCAAATGTGAATGAATCATTGATTGCGGTGTGGTATCCACAAAATTCAACCGCTTAAAAACAAAAACAAAAACAAAAAAAAAGAAGTAATCCCATCCAATCAATTGATATAATATGAAATACCATTCCGAAATAAAAACTTTAAAAAATACCTACTGAACTTCTTTTTTTTTTTTTCTTGTCAGGTTCTCAGACAATATTTTGACTACTTTTTTTTAATTTCAGGTCATTAAAATTTAGCTTTCCATTCGAACCAAATTCAACACAATCATAACAAAATGATTTTTTTTTTGCGATTCGCATGCGCGTTTTTTTTTTCTAAATCCCAAAAGATTTCATAAAGAAAATTATTAATATATTAAGTTTTTTTTAGACAAAAATTGAAAGGGAGGTTATAGTTTTATTTTAAAGGTATCATAGCTTTTTTGCTTTTGTTTTTTCTTTTTTCCATTTTATTCTAAATTAATTTTACCTTATTAATTAGCTAATTGGGGTATTAGAATAAATTTGATATTTATTTTTTATTGGTTGCTAATTTTTTCGCTGTATTTAAATTATTTTAAAAGGGGATGCAAATTTTAAATTATTTAAATTATTTTAAAAGGGGATTTTGCATGAAATGAAAGAATGAAAAAAAAAAAATCAAATTTAAAAATTAAGATTTGAAAGATAAAAAAATTAACATACAATCAAAACTACATGAAAAATTGATTGCATAATTCCATCTTTAAACAAAATTATACCAGTTGTCAGATTAATATGGTCAAGGTTTTTTTTTTAAAGATAATGGCACCATTAATTTCTAGTATAATTTGAAATTTAATAAAAAATATTCTTTTCGTTTTATTTTAATGGCTTACAAAAAGAAAAAAAATTAGATAAATTAATAATAGAAAAATTGTTTTTTATAATCTCATATGTGATATATCGTAACACGAAAAAATAAGACATTATATTATAGTAAGTGATAATAAAATTGGAATGGAGGAAAATGGAAAAGAAGAAATAATTTTAAAGGAAACGATATTTATTGATTTTTTTTATTTTCCAAAGATACGAAGAATAACCCCTTTATACCCTTTAAATTCTTTCTGATCAAATCCATCTCTTTTATAGGGTATATGATGTAGTAACACCCAGGTTCAAGTTACAGTAAACTTTGATACAAAGAATTTTTTTTTTTGCTTTTTTAGTTCAGATTTATAAAAAACATTTATTTTTTTTTTTAAATTGATTTTTATTTATTTTATTATCATTAAAATTTAAAATTAATAAAAATAATTATCTTAAAATATTTGAATTGAATTTTTCAAGACCACTATATAAAGTCTAAGTATTAAACCAATTTTTTTTAATCCCCTAAAAGTATGCACGGATTAAGCTGAACTGTTTTTTTTATATTGAAAATTAAAAGGGGATCTCGGTGGCCCAGTTTTTTAAGCACATAGCTTATTAATAAATGTAGTGCAGATTCAAATCCGGTACCTCTGCCGGATCAAGTTTTATTAATTAAAAAACAGATCCCCATTCCTAACAAATAAAGTCCAAATATACAATGAGAACAAAATAAATATATAATTAATATTATTGCATAAATATAGTAATAGCATGTTCACACTTTTCAAAAAACGTACTAAATAGCCTAATTTCAAAATCAAACGTTCAGACTATTGTTATGCTTGAACCTAGTATTATTTGAGATGTGGCTGTGGCAATTGTACGTAATCAGAAACGACATTTTATTAATTAACAAATAAATAACAAATATTTTGGACGAAATTTTATTAAATAACAAATAAAAAAATTTTTCATTTAAAAATTCAAATGAAAAGAAAAAATGTATAAAATGAAATTTTCAAAAATAAAAAACAAAATGACATTTTACAACAAAATCTCGTTGGTATGTAAAAAAATTTAAACAATAATCAAAAATATCAAAAAATTTTAATCAAAAACATGGTTATAATCCTTAAAATTAACTAAGCCTTTCAAAATCCTGTTTCATTTTGACAGCAATTTTAAATATGAAAGTTACAGTTACAAATCATGCATGAATCTGGTTTCTTCGAAGAACCTGGTTTTAGTTCATAGTGTGAAAGTGGTATCCATATATAACATGATATAACATTATTCTACGTGATTTGTAATTTTAATATAAAATAAATAAATGAAATAATAGTTTATATGTTTGGCTTTGTGGCCGAGTGATTACTCTTATAAAACTTTACTCCTGAAATATGATGATAAAAGTGGTTCAAAATGCGCTTCGACAAAATAAATAATTATTTTTAAAAAATTATGAACAGTTAGAAAATAAATTATGGGTGAAACTAGCGTTTACTATACCTATATTAATTTCAGCAATTCATTTCTATCTTTATCGTATTATGAAAGTTAAATTTATAATCACCCCATTAGCCTTCTTTAACTATACTACCATTACCGTAAATTTGAAACTGTTGACTTCCATAATTTGATAATATATTATTTAAAAAACACATTCTAAAAAAAATTCATAAAAAAAATTCAAAGAAAATTATTTATTAAAGTCGTTTATAATCAAAAAAAAAATCCCACTAATACACCAATATTAAATATAAATTATGTTAATATAATTCAAAAAAATTAAATCTAGGTCAATAAAAAATTCACCTATCAATTGATTTAAACCATTGAATTGCAATTAAATTCAGATGTATTGAAATTTAATGTTCCTTTAAAAACAAAAATAAAATCAAAAAAAAAAAAATTAAGAATCTTGACTTGACTAATTTCACTTAATAAAATTATTTATTTTTATTTTTTTTTTTTTTTCTCTTTGCCCAATTATAATTGCATCGGCATTAATTTTCTTATATTTTCTTCCTTTTTCTTTTTTTTTTCTTTTTTACTTAATTTTGAACCAAATTTAACACCTTTAACTGCCAACATATTGTTATCAAATCATTTATATCCTGAGCTATGTTCACTTGTTAACATTTTATTTTTAATTTTTTTTCTTGTTTTTTTTTTGTTTTTATTTTTCGTTTTTGCAGTTTTAATTTACTTTTTTGTTCTTCGTGATATTTTATGCCCCCAAAAAAATATCAAAACGCAATCAGGACAAAAAAAAAAAAAAATCTAAAACAGTACAACGCAATGCAAAAACATAAGAAAAAAAAAAAAAAAGAGAACAAATTTTTTTTAATCGATTTAATGGCGACGCCTGGTAATGCCTCAAAACATCATCCCATCCCATAATGTTTGTTGTTCGTACATTACACAAATAATATAAGAACAAAGATGATGACGACGGCGATGAAAAATTAAGCATAACGCGAACGCTCATTACAATTTTTTTTTTTTGTTTTGTATATTTTTTTTTTTTTTTATGAGATCTTTGAATGCTGATGATGAGACGGTATAGAAACATTTCCACACTTAACCATTACCTTAAGTATACACGTACATTATATAAATACAATATATACATATATATATATTTATATGTACTGTAATAATAATTCCACAGTTCATAAAAAAATTAATTTCCCGGCGTATCCCGGCGTAAAATAAAAAAAAAATTAAAATTAAAATAAAGGGTAAAAAAAAAAAACAATACAAAATCACGAAAATATTATAGGACTCTGATTTAGTTTTTTTTTTTTTTTGTTTTACTTTCTTTTTTTTTTTGTTTTTGTTTTAGTATCAACGCGTTAACATGATTACTTTGGTGATTACAGTTGTAAAAAAAAATCATCGCACCATCATATTATCATCATCAGGATCTCATGATCATCATTATATTATGCAGTCGCTGTCTTTTGCGGCAATACATGAAAAATAAATAAAATAAAAAACAAAATATTGCAATTTAACAAGAGTCCAACCAAAAAACACTTTAAAGATTTATAAACTACAAAGCTTTGATTTTTTGTTTTATGATAATACATAACAAAAACAAAATAAACAACAAAAACAGAACAAGGAGGTGGAATTTACAAGTTACTAAATGCAGTTGAAAGGAACAAAAAAAATTAAAAATTGATGATTGTATACAACAATTGCCTCTAAAATGTTAACTAACAAAGGTAACCATAGTACTAAAAAAAAAAAAAAATAAAAATAAAAAATAAAATCATCAAAATCGATATTAAGGGAAGATGATGAGACGAATAAATATTATAACGCAAGCCCATCAGCAACTATATCGCGTACTAACGAAATAAATATTAACGTTTTACCTTAAACTTTTTTTCCGCCATATTATTAACTTATTTATAAAAATAAAACAAGCACGCCGCAATATATCTACTATATTATAGATCATTTCTCTCACAGTATATATTTATATACATTATTTATAATTGGATATATACATATATGGATATAAAATGTGGGTATGTAAACCAATATTAAAATGGTCCAATATATATTATGTTATTCATCAATTTTGAACTTTATTGAAACTATAAATATTTAAGCATATTTTTCAGGTAATTTTCTAGAGCTTCTTTTATTTAAAAAAAATTATAATTGTGTCTAGCTTTTTCTTTATTATATTACTTCTCATAAAACACTTTTAATCAAATCCTGTGAACCCTCAATAGAAGATATTTTTTCTTCTTTTGCACTCCATGTAAAGAGTATAGGGTATCCACTAGGTCATTTATTATTCATATTTAACTAAGCTTCAGTTTTGAGAATCATTAATTTCACTAAGCCGTTGCGTACTCGGTTGTAAATAGAGCATCTTGAAGTTCTTCTAATGTTTTAAAATTTTTTAAGCTCTAATGTAATAGGATCATTAAGAGTTTTTAATATTCTATTGTCTTAATAGGTACAGGATCTTAAAGTTGTACCTTTAAGATTCTTAAAAACATATAGCTTCCATATGAGTCTACTCAGATATATTTTAAAAATATGAATAATTTTAATACGAAAAACAATTCTTACATCAAAAAAATTAAATTTTTTTTAGGTTCTATGACACGAGAAAAATGAAATGAACATATAATTTAATGAACATATAGAACATATGATAATTTTTTTCTTATTTATAACTTTCGAAAGGGGCTCATCATTTTAGTCACATTGTCCACAATCAGGGAAAATGGAGAAACCACCAGGAGCCCAAACCAGGAGCCGATCTGTTGATCAGATCAACTACAGTTATTACCAAGGAAAAGACTGTAGAACCAACTCATATTATATAAAATAAATCCTCTTAGCTGCGTCTAAAGAATTTCATAATATAATAATATCTACATATTACACTATATTCTGATTAGGCTATTGGAAGGGAAAGAAGAAAGAGGTTCATTCAAATCAAATGTAAGTTTTAAATATAATTAATAAGTTCAGTTGCGGTACAACTATCCTTTTATTTAAAAGCCTATTTTTCTTTGCACTTTAGTGCGATAAGCGATTTTAGGTTAGTTTTATTTTTATTCAAACTAAACTATACATTTCATTGATATCGAGATATTTAAATTTTTTAAGCCGACGATCCAACTTCATGGTCATTTGCATTTCAATGACAATAAAATGAATTCTTTTAAACTATAGTTATGAAAGTTATGAAGGAAATGTGATTTGTTCAAAAACTTAAACTAAATATTAAGTTAATTGTTTGTAATTTTAATGTTTGTATACTTATACGCTGCTGTTTATTATAGTGATTATGATGTGCTTGTTAAAGTTTATAAGTTTTTCGATCTTTGTATTTTGTTCTCTGCTTTTTATATTTTTCTTTTTCTATGTTGATTCCTTTTTGCCAATATTTTATTAAATAATTGGTTACAAGGATTCACGTTCAATGAAAAATGTTGACCATAATCATAAAATTCATATTTCGTTTTTGATTAAATAAATACATTTATATTTAATAACATTTTGATAATTTTGAAAATTAAATAAAAATTTATTGCCTCTATTATCATTTGACTGTATCTCAAATGACTGTATATCGCTTGCCTGTATATTATCATATTTGACTGTATTTCATTTGATTTCTAACTAACTCTAGAATACTCCCTAATTACATGTTTTATATACACATTTCTACAATAAAATATAATATGAATTAAAATAGAAGGGACTGCCGCCCCAAATTAAACAAATTATTCTCTCTCTGGTTTTGCAGCCAATTCTAAACTCCTCCCTAATTATATGTTTCACATACATATTTTAACAACAAATAGGGTCTACCGCCCTCAAACCTCTACCAAATAACTGATTGAAACTCTAATTTTGTAACCAATTTTCAAAATCGTCCCTTATTATATTCTTACATGCAGTCAAATAAAATAGAGTCAAATGAAACTGTAACAAAATGATTGTCTGTAACAAATGAAATGCCGTCAAATAATAATACAGGCAACTTGCAAAAAATATAGTCAAATTATACTATAGGCGTATGATACGCTCTCTTTAAGTATATATTCGATTTTTTGATAATGCATTAAGAAAAATGACAGTACCAGACCAGCACAATAAAAATTTGATGGTATCCAAAAATGAAAAAAGACCTGTAGCCAAGTTATTAACAATAATGGTAAAATATATAACACCTGTTAAGTAATTATTTATCTTATTATTGTCTGGAAAATAATTTTTAAATTTCCCTCGTTAAAATTGCAATATTGTTTGTTTGCGCTAATATTCAAGCGCATACTAATCAATTTTTGTTGTTTTTTTATTATTTTTTTATTTTTTCTTTTCTTGTTTGGGAATTTTAAAGTGCTAATTTTTTTGTTGGGTCTGCTTTTTTAATAAAAATAACAATAAAAGAAAAAAACATGTTAACTATTATCAAATCATAAAAGTGGATCACTAGAAAATGAATTGATTCTTTTAGAGAATAAAAAAAAAACTTTTGAAAAATTTTTGGAATGTGCTTTAAATAAAAATCGGCATTTCGGGATGCCTAAATTTTAAGGTACCAAAAATTAAATCTGTATATCGTTAAAATTAAAAATATCAAAAAGAAATAACAACATGACGGTAATTATGGCACAATGAAAAAGGTGAACTTAATGAAACTTTTTTTTTTAGCTTTTTCAAAATTTCTTGTTTTTTGAAACCGATTGTTTTTGATTTTTTTTTTTTTTGGTTTTTTTTGTATACGATTGAAAATCGTTTAATTAAAATATTTGGCTTTTTATTAAGTTTCCGTTTATTGCAACGTTTTTTATTTTTTATAGCACAAATTTTTAATATAAAAACTGGTTTTTAATATACAAACATACTTACTTTTCGGATTTTTAATACAAACAATAATTGTACACGAAACTGTAATTTTTATAGTTATGCAATGATTTTTAATCGTATCCGAATAATTGTTTTTTTAAAAGCTCCTATAATTTGGGTTAAGTTAAATTCATTTTGTTTTATAAGGTTTTTTGGGGGATGTTTGCTACACTTAAATGTACATTAAAGTTAACATGATTATTTTTTATTATTTAAAATGACAGTTTTGTATATAGCACTTTTATAACTGTCACCTCAGTAGCGATATATAACAATTTAAGTTGATAAAGCATATCTGATAAAGTATAACAGTAATTTTTGCGAAATAAACTATAGAAAAACTATATAAAAATTTATACAGGATAATAATGTGCATAGTTATATGAATAATTAATGTTCATTATCATTAGTAACTCTTTACGCAATGACTAACTATATGCTTGTAATTTAGTTGTCCTGCTAAAAATAATATCGAAAAATTTAATTATTAGTTAAGATTTTAAAATTTTTTTTAACGTAGGTCAGATCTTTAAGCGTTGACAGCCATCTAATGAAACTGTGCAGATTTTATTTGGGTAGTCTGCAACTTTAATACACAAAACTCACGCTCTCAAACTTTAGGATGAGTCTTCTAATGCAAATGTACAGTTTGTATTCGAGAATCAGGATTTGCAGAGAATTTTTTGGAGAGGTTTGGGAAATTTGGGAAATTCCGAATCATGGAAAATATAGGAAAAAATTTTTAATAAGAAAGATGTTAAAGTTCTTCTTAAATTTGAAAGATGTTAAAGTTCTCCTTAAATTTAAAGAAATCGTACATTGTATGAATTATCAATTGTATAGAACACATTGGTTGAAATATTGTTGCATAAACGTGATATTCGCATGACAAACAAGTTTCATAAGTTGTGTTACGTCACTCTTAAACATTTAAATAATCTAAATTATATTTAATTAATTATGAGTTTAGTCAATATCTTTGTTAAAAACATTCCTCCTTGATTTTCTTCTCACCTTTTCCTTTAAACTTCCAAAATACTAAAATCTTTTCCCATTTTTCATTCCATATAACCAATCTTATTATCCTTTATTAATTTTTCTTTTAAATTTGAATTAAGAGTAAATAATTTCTCGCATTATTTTGTTTATTATCCCACCTTCTTCGTTGTTATTCAATATTTTGTCCTCACAGATTCAAGTAGATTTAAAAATTTTGATTTTTCTAAACAAAAATTTTTGAAAAAAAAATAAAAACGGAAATCAAAATTTATAAAGAAAGACTACTTAGAAAAAGTAATAAACGTAACATACAAAAGTCATATTCCATTTAATTTATATATCAACAAATACCAGATATTTTAATTAAAACAAATTTTTAAATTTTCCACCCTATATTTAAATATTAAACTAATCTGAAAAAAATTCTAAATTTTTTTCCTTTTGCTCAATATTTTTAATCCTTATTGTTAAAAAAATTTTAATTTAATTTTTGATGATTTTCATGATTTAATTTTTATAATGCCGTTATCCATTAGTTTCATAAACAAAACACAACCTTTAATAATCCTTTTCTATATTTTCATTTTATAATTATTAACGAAATTCTCAAAAGAAAATCTGTATAGGTATACCAAACCTTCAAACCTCCAGATTAATATTACATTACATACAACATACCTACAACATACCTAAAACATATACCAACAACATACACAAGTTTCAAAAAAATGAGAATCAAAATTTAAAAAACAAAAAAAAAAAAAAAATTTGTTAGTGACAACACAAACACTCATTTTTTCGACTCATTAAAGACAACAAAAAAAAAAACAAAAAGTTAAATAACAAAATATATAGGTATATATTATAAACATATATATAATATTAAAAAATACATATACGTAAAGAAATATAAAATTTATTTAATATCAAACAATTTCAATCTCACGCTTGCAAATAATTCCAATTTAAATATTCACTTTCGGTTTTTAAAATATTTCGCACTCATTATTATTATTTTATTTTTATTTTTTTTTTTTTTGTTTTTTTTTTTTATTTTTCTAGATTTTTATTTTTGTAGTATATCCACTAAAGGCGAAATGATCATCACCATCATTATTATCATTTCAAAAAGGTATATTACTACCATTATAAGAATATACCAAAATAATATTATCTTAGCATAGCATCTTTATCAATCATTATCATCATCATTATTATTACAATCAATATTATTATTATTATTATTATTATTATTATTATTATCATACCATCATTATAATCATCAATATCATTTCTTTTCATCACCAGTATAATTTTTTATTTTAACTTTTTTTTTTTCTTATTTTTTTTTTTAAATTTTTTCTTTTTTTTTGTATCTTCTTTAACATATATTTTTATACCTGTTTCATTCAATCTTTTAACATTCTATTCCATATCATATCTATATACCAAACCTCAATAATAATAATTGTTGGGGCCATTTTACACTACACTATAATATTATTATTCTGATGTACCTAACAAGAAGCAAAGAAAACTTTTTTTTTAAATATTTTCAAAAAAAAAAAACACAACAAAACACAAACTATATAAAAATTATGTGCTTTATGTGTCCTGTTATACTTTGATATAATTTGATCTTGTTATTTTATACCAAAAAAAAAAATAAAATAAAATTATTACAACAAAGAAAACCAATAGAATTTACTAAAATTTCAGAACAAAAACAATCCTTACCCGAAAAAAGGGGCTCCAATTTACCAAAAAAATTGAAAATAAAATTTAAAGAAAAAAAAGAAAAAAAAAGAAATCACCGGAAACGATACGAATTCCATAGCGAATGTGCGAGAAGCCCGCGGCTTTCATGGCGGTATTAAAATTTAGATCAAATAAGATAGCGCCAGGGTCCAGCGCCTCTGTGTTAAATGGATTTTTATAATGATCGTGATATTTTTTTTTTTGTTTTTTTTTTTATTTTTTTTTTTTAATTTTGCTTTATTTTATTTCTTGTTAGGTTTTTTTTGGTTGATTACTGGTTAGCTAGGCTCATTTTATTTTTTATTTTTCTTTATTAAGTATATACATACATACCTATATGTGTAAATGAATGTGGTAAAATATAAATATTTAATATATATATATGCATATCTATATATAAATACAATATTTATGATCTGCACGTACAGACTTAATTTCAATACATAATGGGGTATGAAAAAAAAAATTTTTTTTTTTTAAAACATAAATAAATAAAAATGTTTATACATATAAGTATGTGTGTATGTATTTGATTTTTTACATGATTATAATGATCACGATCTTGTTAATATTATAATAGGGTTGATATTAAATAATGAAAAGGGGGAGAGAAATTAAAAACTTGATATCATTTTAAAGAAGGTAGACATTTAATAAAATTTTTGAAAAAAATTTCACCTTTGAAATTAAAAAATTATAAAAGAAAACAGAAAAAATAATTTTTTTTTTAATTTGGAAATAAGTACTGCACTTAGTCATTTTATGACAACACTTAAAAATAATTTTAACTTACATTTCAAATTATTTAAATTAATTATTTTTAAATTTAGTGTAGATAAATATTATTTGTTGTTGTTTGATAGGAGGAGGATAGACAACTGTTCTTATATCTACATCCTGTGATCCGTTATGAATCCTAACTTCATGAGACGTTCGTTTATCACAGCGTATCATTTAGCCAGACAATGTTCATAAAGAATCAAACAATCTTGTTTTATATGCACCTTAAACAAAAATAATTACGTTCTCTTAAAACGTACTTTTGTGAAAGTAAGTTAAAATGAGTTTTAAAAATATATTATGTTTTTGAAGCTGTTTGAACAATATTTATTCCTATTTTGGTTTCGAAGGGAACATCAAGAGTATATAATATCTTATAAGGGACGAATTCTTGATCTAGCGATATTAAAAGTTTGATGCCTTCTCTCAAAGTACTCCAAAGAGGAACAAGGAGAGCTTCCGAACATCGAGAAGCATCGAGAATGTTGAAAGATCTCCCACCTCATGTGTTCCTCAGAACTGGTGATGATTTCATTTACAACGTGCAAAAATTCAAGGTGAATATTAACAACTTTGTTCACAATATGCCTGTCAATTTGAAATAAATTTTCATTCCCTAAGTCAACTACCTGTCACCAGGTGGTACATGAGTACTAAAGGTCGTATATTGTTTGGTCAAAAAAGGGAGGTGCTGTTTAGTGGGTTAAAGTCCCATTCACTATTAGGGTACTCCTGCACGTTTTCACTCCCCTATAGTGTCTTTCGATGATTAACAAGTACCCTAGCAAAAAAGCTAAATTTCCTTTCACCACTACCATTGGTTTTTCGTTATAGAGTGAATAATATACTGACAACACTGAATGCATTGAATAATATATAAATTATAATGCTGAATTATTCGTAAAATGCTGAATTGAACTATTCACATTGACCGTTGGACTTTTCTTCAATTATTCTTCAACTGAGAACTAGAATTATTCTTCAACTTCCTCAGTAGCAATTTGTTATACCTCAGCTTTTTAAATGAGGTTTTGTTATACCTCATTTACAGACACTGAGCGCCTTCTCCTATTTACCTATATCAAATATCTTCAATGAAGGTTTAATGAACTCAATACATAACATGTTTAAGCTACAGATGCTTTTCGATTTTCCAAAAATATTATATATGTTCGATTTTGGAAACGCATATTTGACGACAAATTTTTCATTCATTCATGATTTATTAATTAAATTAATATCTTTTTTTCAATTTTCTTTTTATTATACTAAACTTTATTAAAGATAATTTAAATAACGCGTACCCTCAAATTTATTCTGAATATAAAAAGTATTGAAACATATGGGTATAGAATAAAAATCCATGTAAACTAGCTGAAACAATTTGACTTTTTTCTTTTCTATGTTTTCTTTTTTTAATCATTTTATCAAACAATTCCAATTCAATTTCTCTTTTTCTCGTCCTTGTTATTAAATTTTTTTTTTTTTTTTTTTAACTTTTTATCGTATATTTTATCCTAAAGGTCCTAAATTTTTAAGGTGTCTTCTCTTTTATTTAATGACTTGAATTTTAATTTGTTTGTTTTTTGGTTTTATTTTTTCGATATTTGTTTCTTGTTATGGGATGCGGAATTTTGGGAAGATTTTTTAATATTTTTTTTTTATTCTTGAATGGATGGATGCGTATTTTATTTGTTTATTATGGTCTATTTAATTTGGAAAGAAACTAAAGGGCTTTCATTAAAGATTTAATTCTAGATATGTAACAAAAATGATCTTGGAAAAAAATATAATGAAATAAAATTGTTAACTGATATTCTTTTGATCGTTATTTTATAACTGCTACTCGTGAGGTTTGTTAAATTTTTTATCTTTTATTTAGTTATGATTCTTAAGTTTTTAGTAGATGACTTTTTTTTGTTATATTCGTTTTTTGAAAAAAAAAAACAAAACACTATCTTGATGAGTTCATGTTCGACATTGTTTTTAGGACATTTTAAATGGTGTCTTTTGTTACATTTGTGATAAGATACCAAAAAAAAAAAAAACAAAAAAAAAAAGAAAAGATATTTCAAAATTTATTGGTGCTTAAAAATAAGGAATCAAAAGTTTTTTTTTCTTTTTTGTTTTATTCCTTTGATTTTGATGTGATCCGTCGTTTTCTCGTATTTTAAGAAAATTGAAATAAATGATCATATGCTCACAAGAATATAAAGTGCTTATAAATTACATTAAAAAATGAAAGATTTTAATTTTGGTATTTTGTGTTTATTTATTTATTTTTTTTTTTTTTTTTTTGGGAACTGTGTTACCTGTCCTATGTCTCATTCTTCACTATTGATAAATGGATCTGTTATTTAAAACAAAAAAAAAAAATAATAATAAAATTTTAAATATTCTTGTGATCAAACAACCAGTAGATCAAAACAATGTCAAAGTAGAGTAGGAGAAAAGTTGAAGAAGATCTTAATATTATAATATATAAGATTATTATCTTATTATAAATATTTTTTTGTTTTATTTTTGATAAAAGGGATTCAAGTTGATTTTTCTTTGTTTATTATACTTCAATATCGCGCATAAAAACGAAATGTGTAATAATTTGAAAAAAAAAATATAGAAATTTTGTTTTTTTTTGTTTTGAATCAAAAATTTTTTATTTTGAAAAATTAATGATTTCATTAATATTATGATTAAAAATGACTGATTAATAATTTGATAAAATTATATTCTTGAACATTGCTTCAAAAATTAAGACGATATATTTATATTTATAGGTGAGTAGCGAGCGCTAGATAGAATGTAATATTTTGATCTGAAATCATTTAAATTTGTTCTTATTAAAAAATTTGGAAAATTTATTGCATTTTTTTTTTACTATTGTAATTTAATTTACACTTAAATAACCAATTTTATTCAGAGTTCTATCCATTTTAATTTTTGAAATCTACAGTAAAGTTCTATAGTTCTAGTATTCTTTACTTCTCTTCCCAGTATCTCTGTTTTTCGAAATTAAGGCTTCAGTTTTTTTCAGAATTTCTCAATATAGAAACAACATTTTTTAGAGAAAGGGTAAGTTCTTCCAAGCAAAAAAATAATGGGAAATCTATTCCCTATTGTAAAACAATTGCGGCTGTGTCTTTTCTAGATCTTCAAATTAGGTTGTTGTGAAGTTGAAGGTAAACTCAAAGATAAACTCAAAGAATTTGTTCTCAGCTACAACAAATTTAAAATAATAATAAGAAAATTCGTGTGGCGTATTAACCGAAGGAGTATGGGCTCGATCCCTGCACAGGTCGTAAGTGTTTTTTTTTCTTTACATACCCCCCATTCGACCAGTAAATATATAGTATATAATATAAACAAAATACATAATATTAGTATAAAATTTAATAATAGTATAAAAACCTATAATGGCCTTGGTAGCCGATGGTTCAATAAAATTGTATTACATTTATGTATGACATATTAATATAAATAAATAAATAAATAAATAAAATTCTGTAATAAAATGTAATTCTTAATTATTTTTTTTAGATTTTATAACTGAATATTTAATAAATTTGAATTTATAAAACTTTGAAGAACAAAATACTTCTATAATAAATTGTTGTTTATATGCACCGACCACCGCCTTGAATGGTTATGCTCCGTCAACGGGATCCGATTCCATGATATTCCTAAATGGATATTTTATATTGCACTTTTAACTCATTGAAGAACAGTTGCATTAAAAAAAGTCTTATTAATTTTTAATATTTATTATTACATCAAAATTAATTTTTTTTTTTACAATTAAAATAAAAATCAAAATTTTAACTTTAAATAATTTAATTTTATACTCAACTTTTTATAATTTCAAGCATACTTTTAGGTTTATAACTGTATAATCCCTTAGATTTAATTTTACAAAATATTATCCCTCGCATTTTTAATTATAATGAAATTTTGAATGATTAAAATAAAAAATAAATATATACTGATACATAACACGTACTTTGAAATTTGACACCGTCTTTTAAATGTCAAAATAATGTCAAAAGTATAACACAAACAAAGAAAAAATAAAATTACAGTAGATTCCGTTACATTTTTATTATTACTTATCCATAATGTCAAATTTCGAAAATGCTAGTACAAACGTTTTGATTTTTTTTTATTTTTCTATAAACCAGGAAGTTGCTTTCACAAAAAAAAAAAAAAAAAATTTAGACATCTTTGGAAAAAGAAACTGATGTAGACAACAATGAAAGGATCAGAATTCATTTTATTTTTTTTTTCTATTACTTTGATTTAATCAATGAAATTTTTTAAATTCCTTTTAGATTTTTTTTGTTGTCTTTTTTACTCTCTCAATCTCCTTCTCTTTTACATGCTGGTTCATGTTTAATCTAATATTTAAGGAAACAACACTAAACATATTTGTGATTCTTCTTTAGAATTCACTCACTATTATTAAATTCGATATTAAAATTATTTCAACATTATAAAGACAATATTCACAGGATAACTATATAACAATAATAATATAACAAAAGAATTGATTTTTTTTTTTTGTTAAACTGATCCTTTTTTAATGAACTCATTCATATTTTAATTCTTTGATCTGTTCCGCTTCATTTTTGTCTTTTCACAAACAATAATAAATAAATTCTAAAATTTTATAAGAACAGAATGAAACAACAAGATAAGATTACCAAAAGTGTACCATTTTTATTCGCACATTAATTACAATTCATAATTTTATATGTCCTTCTTCAATAGAATTCTTATACTATATATCCTTGGTACATAATATTCTATTCAAGTTCTTAAATTAAGATCAAAATTGATTGCGAATTGTGCTGGTTTTAAAATATTTGTATGCACATAATAGCGTATACCTTCAATATTTAAAGGATATTTTATATGAATAATATGTTCAATGAATGATTTGATCCTTGTTGCCTTTTAATACAAAAAAAAAAAAATGTATAATTCATAACTTCTTTTCTTATATAAAAGTTCTTTACTTGTTGTTGCTTCTATTGAATATGTTTAAGGTTTTGAGTGGTTCACAATATTGGACTGATTACTGACTACTGATTTTTCTGTTTATTTTTCATTTAATTGAATTTGGCATTTCATTGCAAATCTTTTATTTTCTCTATAGCTTAATAGTTTTTCTCTAGTTACATTTCACTAAAATAATATCCCTTATTAATTCCTCTTTAGCATTAAAGACACTTTTATTTAAGTATGTGAGAGATTTTTACTGAGGTTAGCAATTTTCAAAATCAAAAATGATTGTTAAATACTGAAACGACCCTTTCAGTTAGTAAGCACCTTTTTGAGAGCAAGTACTGAAACAGGAATTCAAAATTTTCCACTAAGAAATTACATTATCTCAAAAAATGGGAATATACTTACAGAAGCTATTGTGTTAGCTAAAAATCGCCAAAGAAAACTTTTTAGTGAACAAAGCCTTATGGTTTTATCGAAAACCTTTAAATTAATCTTGTGAAATAAAATATTTATTTATACTACAAATTTTAATCAAAGTAAGAAATTATTTTTAATTCATTGTTTCAAGAATTTTGTTCAATACTGCATTTACAAAACATAATCGTAAATGTTTATAGAAATATAAGTTTCGTTCACAAATATTTGTTCGTCTTAACAAAACACAAAATAAAAAAAAAAAAACATCTTCAGGTGTTATTATAACTTCTATTCAATTCAATATTGAGTGGTTTCTTTATCTGAACACAATAATCTAAAGATACCAAACAAAAGCACAAAAAAGGACCAGACTACATTTTTTTTTTTTGTTTTCTTTTACTTTTGTTTATGGGTAGGTACTTATGTTTTCATGGAGAGAAGGTGATAAGGCGTCAAACTATAAACTATATAAAATTGTTAGGAACTGTTTTTGTTTTTTTTTTTAAAGAATATAAAAATTTTATTTGAAAATAGCCGTACTCAAGGTGTTAAAAATTTTAAATTACAAAATAATTTTTTAGATTTAACATTATTTCAATACAAACTTAATTGAGTGTTCAATTAATGAAAGGTGCAAATTTAAAAAATTATTTTTTTTTTTATTTGTCACGTGATAAGTAAGATGTTGAAATTTTGAATGTAGGAAAACTGATGTTAGATATTTAAGATTAATGTAAAATAGAAATAAATAATTTTTAATAACTCAATTAATAGCATCATAATTTTCTAAAATATTTTTTGTAGTCGAGGCAAAACTTTTTTTTCAATAAAAAGTGTATCAATAAAAGTCAATAAAAAGTGAGAATCTTCGCTAGAAACTACATTGATGAGAAATTAATACTGGGTTTGAGGAGGAAATTTACTTTATAGCACCTAACCGGTTTGTCATTTATAGTATGAAAATCAATTAGAAAGTCTATTTTTTATTACTCTCTCACAAATTTGACTTAAAATTTTCTTTGATATTATAATTTTAACACCATTAAGCGTACATCTATAACATCAAACTACTATTTAAATGCCTTTGGTCAAATATTGCTTAGGCTGTATTCAAAATCGGTCACAAACAAACCGTCGAAAAATCAAAAATGAGAAATTGCCTAAAATATTTTGACTAATTTTCAATTTTTCAGCAAATATTGAACAAAAAAACTCCAAACAAACAAATTAGCGTAAAATTAAATGACGGAAAGTTCAAAAAAGCTGTATACAAAATGTTCCAAACATACCGTCGAAAAATCAAAAATAACAAATCGCCAAAAAAAATTATTTTGGGCAATTTGTCATTTTGGATTTTTGGATAGTTTTGTTTTGACGATATACAATTTTAGCTGTATACAAACCTTTAATATTTGTAAATTGAAAAATTACCGATAAATTAGAAAATAAAACCGTTCAAAAATCAAAAAAAAAATATTGTCAAATTGCCATTTTTGATTTAGAGAAACTTCGAGTAGAAAAACTTCTAAAAAATAATTCTATCGTTGTTTTAAAACAAATTTTTTAGTTTCTAATAATTATAAAAATAGTATAATCTCAAGATATAAAGGTGCAATACAATACACAATACAATACTAAAACTTTACAATACTAAAAAGTTTTGAAAAAACGAGATATCTAATAAAAGAAAGAAAATTTTATGGCTTTTACATTGCTTTACTTCTCAAATAAAATTTTAAATAGGTATATACAGATCCTAACAACTAGAAAAATCTATAAAATAATGTGACTCAAAAACCTAAATGACTCATTAACCCTAGAGTAGTTGCGCAACAACATTTTCATAAGAACTCATGGTGGCTCATATAGACCCAAATTAAAAAATACATAGTAGTGCGCGTTAATAATATTATAAGAGATCATCTGAAAAAAATAAAATATTAATTTATTAGGGGCCTCGGTGGCCTAGTGGGTAAAAGCGTATGAAATACGTTGTAAACATCGAAAGAGTGTGAGTTTGAATCCCACACACGTCGTAAGAATAATTCCCTCTTACTACATTTACAATCATGCCTGAAAATGAAAGGCTTTGTAATTTTTTTGTCATATTTATGTATATCAAAAAAAATTTCTTGATTAGATTTCATTCAATTTATTAATGAAAAAGAAAGAAAAATTCAAAACAAATGATAAAATGAAAACACTCACAAAATATTTTGCATTAATATTAGGTATGCATTATTAGACAATTGGTGTTGCAGCTTTAAACTTATTACAAAATTGACAAAATTTTGCAGTCTTATGTAAAATTTGACAATAAATATTTCTTCAATTCAAAGTTTAATAGTGTTTAGCAGAAAAGCTTCAAAATAAAAACAAATAAAAATTTTTACAAATTGCAATTAACTGATCCAGACCGTTTTTTTTCACATATGGATAATGGTATTTAAAAAATTAACGAACAACAGCTACAGATCTTATTTCAGAAAATATTAAAACTCAGTTACGGGGAAAATTAAAATAATTATCCGGAAAATAAAGTTTTTAACAGCTTTTACAATCGAGTTTGGTTAAAAAGATCGAGGGTTATCGAGGGACAAAGCTGGTAAAAAATATTCTACAAAAGTAGTGATGCCTAATATTAGCATATATTATTTTATCTTGACTTAATTTTAAAACATGATATTAAGTTAAACTTAAAATGATTAAATTATTAGTAGAGAGACATACACTATCTATACTTTTCAAATGGAAATTGACTTTCATCATTTATACCAGAATTTTTGGTTGAATTTTTGCAAACTTTTCAAAATATAAACAAGAAGAGAAAAGGGGCACAAATATTTTATTGATATAAAATTTCTTTATTTATTTATCAAAAGCATAGATCTAATAAATTCCATTGGAGTTTTTTTTTTCTCTCTTTTCATATTATTCTAAATCAATTATTTAATCCTTATTTAACCTTTATAACACCCTATTTCGTATTTTAAATTGTTTTGTTAAATACCATTTACATAACAACCAAACAAAACCAAAAAAACAACCATCCTCAATTATAACATATAACAGAAAAAAAAAAAAAAATTTGTATAAAAAAAGATTGAATTGAAAATTAAAGCGTCATAATAATTCAATAATTCAATAATTGAATAGTCACGTTATGATATCAAATTCACGGCATCATAAAAATAAAAATCACTTCTGAATTAAATTCCATTTCAGTACCTGATTCAAACTGATCCAATCCTTAAAATATTTTGAAATCCTTTAAAATTCTTGTTCGTTAAAAAAAAAAAAAATAAAATTGTTGTTGTTGTTGTTTTTTTTTTTTTTTGTTTTTGAAGCCACTAATCCTCATTTTTAAGATCGCCTATCATAAAAATTACACTGCAATTCTTTTAAAAAGTCACAGTAAAAAAATCCAAAAAAAAAAATAAAATAAAAAAATAAATCGAAAATAAAAAATTGAAAATTAATTTTCATAATTTTCATGACTAGGTTTTCTATATTTATTCTTTAAAAAATCGATTTTCTGTTATTGTTTCTACTTATAGAGAGTGAAAGAAACGAAAACATACAATTGAAAGTTTTGTACAGTAAAACTTAAATTTAGGAAGTAGAATTTCGAAGCAAATTATTAGGTATATGCGAAAAGTAATAGTTTTCGAAATAGTCAGACAGTTTCGATGGTATTTCGAGAAATATTAGTAGAGATCTCAATCTTAGGCTCTTTCAACCATAAGATATCAAAGTTAAATAAGATATCAAAATACCATAAGATATCAAAGAAAACAGAGGAAAATTTAATACAGAAAAAATTGATAATGTTACTAACGGTTAATTGTAGTATTTTTAATAGAATCTATATTGGATTTATTATTGGTTCCGAATTAAATTAACCTTACAATTTTGTTGATTCTCTAACTTTATATTGAAAAGATTTTAATTGCTGTAAGTAAAGTTTTGGTTTTTTTTTGATATAAAAAACAACGAACAGTTTTCAATAACGGAAAAAATTTAAGAGTTAAAACACAATCTTCAATGTACTCTAAATTCTAATAATTTCCAAAAAAAAAATCCACGCACTCTCGCATGTACATTTAAGATGGTTCAAATACTGTTATTTTTATATTAAAATATGTTATAGGGTAAAAATATCATATAGTTTTATGAATATTGTATTTATTAATTTTATATTTTATAATGCTGTAAAATATTTCAAAATTCGTACATTCAATTTTCGATATTGGCTAGCCATTATCCTCTCGCTATAGGAGCTATGAGAGCGTTTAAAATTTATTTTCTTCTAATTTTTTATTTTTTAAAACAAATTATATCATTTCATAAATAAGCAAAACAATGTCTAGGAAACTAATTTTAACAAATAAAAATACTCGTTGCCAATATAATCTTAGAGAGCTGGTAAGTTTTGCTCAAAAACTTCATATTATCGTTATAGATATTAATAAATCCGCATATTTGTAGAAATATTTTTCAATTTACTATTGCCGGTCGTGGACCTTTTTGTTTTGTTTTTATTTGAAGAGCATTTAAATCAAAGTTCGACTGTATTCAATAAAAAAAAAAAAAAACACAACATTAAAATAAAACAACCAAAAATGATATCTTCTTGTGACCAAAATGACGAATGATCTTGAATTCGTCATCAATTTATATTAAAGATCAATTTATTCCCATCGACTGTCAAGAATGATTTGGATGATTGCCACCAAAAAAATTCGTCAAAAAAAAATAAATAAATTATAAATATTTTTTTTTTTTTTTGTTTTATATTTTTTTTTTTTATTGATTTATTTTTATTATTTTAAGATCTCTTGAGTACGGTGCATCCCAATCAGCTTTATAAAATGATTGAATGATTGGATATTGATTATCAATAAAAAGAATTCTAAAATTATGTGAAAAATATTTTGTACTCTCATAAATATTTCATATAAGGAGAGAGAACAACAAAAAAAAAAAAAGAAAGATGTAGAACACCTAAGAAGCACTTGTTCTCAAGTTTTTTTTTGTGTATTTTTTATTTTTGAGGTTGTATTCATAAAAGGCTGCAATGTTCGTATTTTTTAAGTGTCGGAATATTCTCTTGATTACAAACTTTTTGATACTATCATATATTGTGATGTTATATAGGGTTTTGTTGCTAATGCTAATGCTTACTCTAGGTTAAATCATTCTAAGTGGTTATAAAACTTATATGTAGTTTTATCTTATTAAGATATAGTATAATAATGTTGCTGATGATGATGATTATGATGATGATGATAATAATAATAATAATAATAATAAGATTGATAATGATGATGATATGATCTTTAATAATTTTTATTTCATACATTTATGATTATTATCAGTGATTATGATGATGATCATGGATTGATCATGATTATCAATATAATATATTAAGTTGATGGTGATCAATTTGATTATAATATTCGTATATAAATTTGACATTACATTCATTTATAATTTAAAAAAAAATTAAAAAAAAAAAGGAGTTAAGAAAATTTTATAAAAATTTTCGTATGTGTTTAAGCGCGTTGTGTTAACCGCATTAGCGATCATAAAATATTTTTTTTCTTTAATAAGTTGTTGTTGTTTTTTTTATGTTTTTTATTGCTATCAATATTAAGGAGGAGTCAATTGGGACTTACTATATAAATGTTTTCTTTTTTTTTTTTTTTGTTTTTTTGATTGAGTGATCTAAATGACACGGATAAAGTGTTTTTTTTTTGTTTTGTTTTGTTTTTATTATATTATTATTTATTACTCAATTCGATTTATTGTTTTGTTTTTTTTTTTTTTTTGTTTAACTTGATTGTTGTTTTGTGTTGCACTCATTGATATGATTTGAGTTTTTTGTTTAATTTATTAAATAATTTAAGAATTTAATTTATAATAGAGGAGAATAATGGACAATTTTTTAAGTTAATTTTTCTTTTAATAATTTTGTTACAATTAATATACAGAAAAACGTTCTAGATTTGTTGAAATGATTTTTTTTGAATTTTGTCTTCAAAAATTAAAAGAGATTTTATTAAAAATGTTGATTTTAATTAAAGTGCGATTTTTTTCACATGTGTAGTTTCGAAGAGTTGTCGGGCTAGATCGTTTTCTAATTTTGCAGAATTTATTGAGGACGTTGGCATTAAGGGGTGAATATCGATTTTTGAGATTAAAGAATACAAAATCCAAATTACTATAAATATCTCTTCAATTGCTTAGAATATAACATTCGTTGACAGTTAGGTTATCAGATTTTATTTTAAATTATAGATTAAAACTTGAGATTCTCTTTTAGTTGCAGAATAATTTCAAAGATTTAATAACCATAAGATTTTGCTTTTTTTTGTCTTTTTCGCCACTTTATATGGAACTATTTATTTCTAAAAACTGATCAACGGGCTGTAATAACTTTGAAGTTATGTCCAATTTGTTGCCCAAAAACATCAAAAAATTTTAAATTTCATGCAATGTCATATATATTAGATATTATAATAAAAGTAAATCACGTGTTTGGCCTGATTTATTTCTAAAATATTCTTTACTTTAAAGAAGAAAAAAATGTATGTACATTAACAGCTATACTAAAACCTAGCTTAGATTTAGAAGTCAATCAACAATCAAAAACTTATAAATAAACAATTTAAACTTCCAAATAAATTGAACAATTCTAATACTCCTTATTAAATTCTTCTTTTATAATTTAAAATCAAAGTTGAACTCTTATACCATCTTGGATGCGTATACCAACTGCATATTGTACTTGAGTATACATATTATTGATTTTCACCAGTTTTATGAGTCTATATGAATCTATTTATTCTATCTATGCAATGCCGCCAAAAATACTTCTTTGCTACCAATACAATCTAATCTAATTTGTCGAATCAAATTTGTCATTTTTATTTAGTTCAAAATAAAACAATACTAATAATTCATTTGAATTTAATTGTCAATGTTTTGCGATTTCTTAATTTCTGTTGCTTTAAATATTTTTTTTCCTAAAGGAAATAAAAATATTTTAAAGATACCAAAAATAAACCATTGATAATGTCAGATTCTTTCTGACTGAACCCAATGACTTTAGCCAATATAATGAGATGAAACACCTAACTGCTAACACACTACCCCCCAACACACACAGGGGGTAGTGGTAGAAGAGAATATAACATTATTATTATTATTTTTCTATTAGTGCCGAAGCCATCAACTGTTACAACATGCAGTAGTATATAACACTTTCTTGTATGAGGTAATATTTGAAGACAGCTCCATTTTCATTGTAGCAGCTATTATTATTAGTATCGCAGTATTCATTAATATTATTATAACTGTTTGCTGTAGAGTCAAAGGCCATTATAACATGCCCAGTGAAGTTGGTAGTTGGTAGCAATATGGAGTTGGTAACATATAGCACTTTTCTGGATCAGGTATAGGTGACCAATGCTAGATTCATTGTAGCAGCTATTGTACTATTAATATTAGTATTTGTTTACTGCTTAAAATTTTAGTGAATTTTAAATAATAAAATTTTAGTGCGAACACAAACCTGATAAGATATTTCATCCGCATCTTTGAAAAATATATCTTTACTTTTTAATTATTTGACAGTCACATATATAGTATGTCAATTTTGATGGTTTGACTTCCAAATCTTAATATAAACTTGGTACTTGAGAATTAAAATGAAACAATTCTTATTTTTCTAATAGTTTTTTTTTTTATAAATATTTCAGGAATTCTATCCCAAATAATATCAAAAATTTTTTTTTCTAATATACTTACTGTTATTCTTTAAAAAAGCCGAACAATTCACAGCATTAAAAATGATCCTTGTTTTTTTTTTTTTTTAATATAAAATTTATTATTTAATTTTATATAAATTTTACTTAATAAAAGAATTTATTTATTTAATTTATTAATATAATTAATTTTTATTTAAAAAAAAAAAAAAATTAATTTAATTTGTTAAAAAAATACAAAATAAAACATTCCCACAATACATTATATAGTATGTATGAATATTGAATCCATTTAATTTGTTACTGCATACATTCAAATACATATATACCTACAAGTCTTTGTTTAAAAATTTGATGAAGACAAATATCCTTGATCAATTTTCAATTAATCAATTTCTAAATATAAATTTATTCTCGTCAATTAGATATTCATCTTGTTTTTTAAATTTTTAAATACACAATGTATACATTCGAATATAATGACGATCACACCCAGTAAAAGGACGAAAAAATCATTCTTGTTTTTTTTTATTTTATTTTAAGAATTTTTGCCGGTAAATTGCAAAAGGTGTCATTATTTTAATGAAAAATAATCAACAGAAAATTTAAAAAAAGAAAAATATATATTACCAAAAAAAAAAAAAAAATTAAATTGTATTTCGGTTATCCCTTTTTCTTTACAGGATCTTATATTCTTTAATTTAGATCCTTTTTCTTTTATATATACAAATCACATATAAATTAAAGTGAAACTTTTATTTGAAAGAAGTGTAAAATAAAGAGGATTTTTGGATTTATGGTCTTCGGATTTGTTTTTACAAGGACTTTAGTTATTTTTTTTTTACAAGGACTTTAGTTAAGGCTATAGAAAATAATATGAGAATAATTTATAAAAAGTTATTGGGTATTATAGATATATTATCTAGTTTGAATTTAAAAAAAACATTATATATAAAATTTAATGTTTTCCATATATCCCAAGACATTTTATATTGAATTGTACATACAAAGTCAAATATTATTAATCATAATAATTTTTCAGTATGATAAACTTTCGTTTAGAGTTTAGACACTAAATCCTCGATCCAAATAACATGAAACACGCATAATCAGTTAAGTCATTATTTCAAAATTTAAGCTTTCGATTTCGATTCAAAAGTTTTCAATACCAGCGTCTTATAATTTCTTCAAAAACATTTTACTAAACTATAATTCATATACAGAGATACTTCTATATTCTTAGAGGTGGATAAGAAATCTTAAGCTTGATAAAATGACCAAAACGATTAACATATAAGAAGATCAATTGATTATTTTTACAGCCTTATAAAGATCTAAACAAATTACCAAATATAGGTATATAAGTTTGATAAAAGAGAGAGAGAGTTTGTTAGGAGATCAATTTTATTCCCAGAAATAACCAATCAAAACAGTAGAGTCATCATCAGTCAATTTTATTTTCTAAAAATAAAAAAATTACCTCAAAAACAATTGAAAATTATTTTTACAGTACACATATATATATATATAATTAGAAAATATTAAGTACGTCCTAAACTGCCTATCAGAAAAATAAATAAAATGGAAGTATAAAAAAAAAATATATTTGTGATCCTAGAATTATCAGTAATAACCATAACAGTTTATAACTAATAATTTATTACCAAATTTATAGCATATAATTGAGGAAACTAAAAGAAAGGTCCTTAATTTTTATTAATATACAATTTTTTTTTTTCTTGTTATTTTTAAATTAAAATATGCCTTATATTTTGGTATGAGAATATTGTTAAAAATCTCACATCTTCTGGTCAATAGAGCACCATATCATAAATAAATTTCTGATAGATATGAAAATATACAACAAAAAAAAAAAAAATGGAATGTTATAAGAAACAATTTAACATTTTATTTTTTATTTTCTTAATTTTTTTTTTTCCTAATTTTAAATTCCTTTGATCCTTTACAATGATTTTTAAATAAGGACATCAATAAAAACGGAATAAAAAAAAAAAATAATAATAATAAAGGTAATGAATAATGCGTTCTCTTATAAATGTTTTTGTTCTTTAAACAATAGACGAGACATCGTGTCGCCAAATATATCCATCTGGATACAATAGATGATCTTTACTTAATAATAAAATATATGAAAAGAATTGAAAACAATAGAATGGATTGGACAAAAGAATCAAAAAAAAAAAAAGACCTCTTTTACGCATATATATTATAGTTTTAAAATATTTCTTAAACAAAAAATTTTTTTTTTCGCTTTTTTGTTTTTTTTTTTTTTAAATATGGTTAAGAATGAAAAAAAACAGATCACCCACAAACACTTATAATACAATTTAGGAAGAGCTTATTGAAAAATGAAAAAGAACAAAAAAAGGTAGTATTATTAGTTGTTAATTCATTTGATTTGGTTCAGCACCTACTAATATATACATTCGATACTTACCAATGGAACAAAAGATATTTTTTAAGTAATTGATTTAAACACAATCCTTGCTATATACTATATTATATAGTAATATTTTCAAAAATGGTAATAATAGTTTTAAATTGATTTAATCCGTAGTTTTTAAATTCTATATTTCAAAAATATTGTACATTTATGTTATAATAAAATTGAAGTGTTTATTTAAAGGATTAACTCATTTAAAAACTCAAATTGTTTATGTAGAAATTGTTATAACGATTACAAAAATTGTAATTTCTTTTTTTTGTTTTTTTTTTTTTAAAAAAGTGGTTTATTAACGGTTTTCTTTTCATATATGTATATATATTTTTTTTTGTTAGTGTATTCCCCTGCCATATAAATGTGACAAGGAAATTACACAGCGCTTCCTCATCAGGCGTGGCTTAAAATGTTGTATGGAGGAATTATTCTTACAATATGTGTGGGATTCGAACCACTCTACTCTCTTGATATATACAAAGTATTTCATACGCTCTTATCCAATAGGCCACCGAGGCCCCTTATATATTATGAAGAGAAAAAACGTTAAATTTTATTTTTCCAAATTATATTTGGATGATGAAACCTTGATATCATCAGTACATCAGTTAGTCAGTATTAGTATATCTTTTACCCTTTCTTAGATAATATTAGAAGATATGCAGTTTACAGTTTTGTCGAACACAAAACGAAAACTTATAATGGTTCATGGTTTTGTTAGAAGATTGATGTACCATAGTTTTAATTTTTTTTTTGTATACTAAATGTATTGTCCAGCCTCTTTACCTCACGGTCAGATATTCAAATTGTTTTGTTTACATCATTGGTACATGTTCGAACTGTTCAAAGTTGGAATATATTGGAAGAATACTCTTATTATTGGAATTGATCTCAGTTAATTCGTATTCACTAATTACAACATGAGGCAAGTACTATGTAGACTTTATCACCATATAGAATTGCATAAATTGGAATTCATAATTTGAACCCAATTGAAAATGGTATACTGAATCAGAAATGAAATAAAAAAAAAGTTTTCATTCAAACCTAGTCTCTCCCAATAATAGTTCAAATTCTAACTACTATGCTGTCCTGCTGTTAAAATTTAAGATAAAACTTTTTAAATTTTTTTTTTTTACTATCTCTCATTCTAAAGCATTTATTAACATGTATATAGATAGGTTATTAAAGTTTGATATCGGCGAGTGATGACTTAAATAAGTTATAAAATCTTACAATATCAATTAGTTCAAGTATACGGTTCTGATGTCTTTCTAAGAATATCATACCCCTTATATAGCTAAATATTCTGTACGCAGCTTTAGTTTAAACTCCTTTATCGGCTTTTGATATCTTATTACGTACTTACTTAATTAATTAGATACTATACAGGAATTTTCTCAACAGTCCTCTTTGTTACTTTGATAGAGATTTTTTTTTTAGATCATTTCAATTGTCATGATTCCAGAGGATATTCAAGGCCACAATATATACTCTATATCAAAAAGTTCTGTTCTTAAATAACTCCTGGAATTGGTTACGCTAAAAAAATCAAATTGTACACTTGACATTGTAAGATATCACTTTAGCTATTTAAAAATTATAATTAATAATAAATAAAGTATCATTTGCGGGTATATGCAAAGTCAAAGAAATAAGATCACTTGATTTTATTCCAATACGACATTTGAAATAAAACCAAAATCATGATTTTTTTTTTTTTGCTTTCGGCTTTATTTCATTATTAAAGGTTTTTAAAAAAAGACAATTGAAATAAAGCGGAAAAATAAAAATCATGATTTTGGGTTTATTTCAAATGTGGTACTGAAATAAAGCCAATTGGCCAAATTTGGATTTATTTCATTTGGCTTTATTGCATGTACCTTCATTTCCTATGACAGTTATTTGAATACAATAAATAAAAATAAAAAAAAAAATTTTTTTAATTAATTCCATAATTTTTATTTAACCTTTACAATAAAAAAATATATTTTCCTTTATGTATATAAAATTTATTTACTTTTTATAAACATTAACATAAGTCCGAAAAAAAAAAAAACAAAAGAAAAACATTTTTGTTTTAGGAGTATATTAACCGCTAACAAGAACATTTTATTATTCAACTGTTTAGATAAAAACTAAGTATATAACTAAAAAAAAAAAAAATACAACAACATTTAAAATAAAGGTAGCTTATAACATAACATAATTTTAAAGGTAGAATGAACACTTATAAGCATTATGTACTAAACAAAAAAAAACAAAAAAAAATTGTATATTAAATTAAACAGTTTTCATTAAAAACAAAAAAAAATATATGTCTATATTATTAGTATGTAATATTGTATACAAATAGTTAATAAAAAATAAAACTAGTTTTTTATCCCAGCTTTTCAACTCTTAAAAAAAACTAACCAAAAAAACAAAATACAATGTACCTACCTTTAAAAACAAAAAAAATTAAATTTTATATAATTAAATTAGAAAAAGACAAAGAACTCATAAAATTTATTAATTATCTTAAGAGTTCATCACTTTAATTTTGTTTTTTTTTTTTTTTTCGTATGTATCATGTTAACGTTCTTTTAATTTTTGTTTTTTTTTTTTTTTACTTTTATTTTCTACTATTTCTAAAACACTCAAATTTTTACTGTTCTTTGTTTCTTTTTTTTTTTTTTTGACAATTACCTGTTCTTCATTTACATGAAAACATTTTTTAGTTGAAAAAACAAAAAAAAATATTTTTCTTTGCAAATAATACAGTAAAGCTTTTGTTTTTTTTTTTTTTGTTTTTTTAAATAACCGTATAATAATGAAAAAGTTATTAACAGATTATTATATTAAGAATTTAAATGTAAATTAAAATATTTTCATCGATTCTAACAGTTTTCTAGCTACTGGTTTCTGTGTTTTTTGTACATACATACATACATAATATATCAATAAGTTTATTTTTTGCGATCCTAATTTTTATTTTTCTGAGCTTTCCATCTTTGCTCTATAAATTTGTTTAATCTTACACATATTGATTTGTTATTTTAAGTAATATATCTTGCCAATATCTCTTTCGATTGTTCCTGTCATTTATTTGATATCAATTCGATATTATTATGATTATTCTGCGCCATAATCATATGTAAATTAGATAGATCAATGTAAATTGTTTCGACTCAGAGACTGTTTTCTTTTAATATATGTACCAAAAATTTATTTGTAATAAATAAAATCTTAAAAATAATTTTATATATGTAGGTATATGTTAATAAGTATTTTTTATTATCTTTCTAAGATGAATGATGATTGAATTCGTGTGCATAATTCGAATAATATGATAATAGTGCAAAAAAAGATAACTGCAATTATCAGGTTCCTATAAGTACTAAAACAAATTACATCATTCTTCTGTCAGTTATCTGAAAAAAATTAAAAGAGAAATTGATTTAAAAATATTTTGTGTTAATTTCATGACTATAACTTTCTCAGTTTTTGTGTTATCGTGCTCACGAACGAACGAACAAAGCTTAATCAACTAACTTTTCAATTTTGACCCGAACCATACAGTTGAGTCTATATATATATCGGGCTTATTTGAAGGTGTTAAAAAAGTAGAAACAATTTTAATATACCTGGGACTACCATATGGGTATAATTTAGACGATACAATATAAAAGTAAGTGTAAGGACTAATTAGTGCTTTCATTGCCATTGCTCGGAAATTGAAAAAAAAAGGATTTGAAGAACTACTACGACAATGACATTTCTTTATGGCTGTGCATCTCATGCAAAAAATGTAAAAGTAAACGGTTTTCTACATTTTCAAATACTACAGGAATATCTAATATAACAATGGTTAGTCAACCTAAGCCTGTTGACCCAACTCAAATTGTTAAAGAAAAATTGGATAAGATTCTTATAACATTCAAAATACTCGACGGTCAAATGACTGAAGTAAAAAGTCAAGTCTCAGTTGTAAAACATATATTAGATTTCATCTTACAGAAAATCTCCGTTTATGAAATGAAATGCATCGAAGTAAAATTCATTAAGTTAAAATTAAAAGTAGGATAACAGAAGAAAAAAAAGGTAAAAGTAGAATAAAGTTGTCAAATTTGCATGGGTAAAAAGTAGAAAAATATTTATTTTAAAAAAAGTGACGACTTCAAAGTCATTAATGGTTTTATAAAAGTCTGATTTTGAAAACAACTTTAAAATTGCTTCTAATTATTTTTTTTTCATACATATTTTAAATATATTACCGTCTCTAAAACCCCGTCTAATATTTGGATCTATGCAAGTTAGATTTTATGATTTTTGAATTTTCGGAATTGGTATTTTCTAGGATTTACTTTCTGCTTACTTTGACAACTAAATAAAGGTGATTTTTACTTGAGATGGGACTTAATTATATTTAAAATAAAAATGTTTAGAATTAAAATTTCCAAAAACAAAAATATCTCAAATAAAGATTATTTATATTTAAAATCACAAAAATTGATTTTGTCACCAACTATAAAATCGCTTTTAAAGAGAAAATTGCATCATCAAATTACATCAAAAAAAAAAAACTGTTTAAAAAAATGTCCTTTCTTGAAGCTCTCGCTCAATTTCTTTGTATGTCGGATATTTCTTTGTTGATCGGTTCAAAGATATGGAGTTTTAATTTAAAAAGTGTACAGTATTTAATTTCGTTTTCGGCTGCACCAATACAGTTCTCCTAAAAGCTGATAATACAAGGATAACCACTTATTTTTCAAACCGTAGACGTTTAATAACGTTATTGCATAAGAAACATTACTATTGTAAATTTTTTTGAAATTCCTACTAAAATTTAAAAAAAAATTCATAATAAGATCTATATTTAACCGAAAATCAAAATACAAATTGTAAATAGGATATCAAAAAGCATTAAACAGATTAATAACTTTTCTCATGCCTGCTTTCTATCTTGTGTTTTCTCTTGACGAACCGTTATCCTTTCCAAGTTGCATGCGTCCGTACATTCGCACCATAACTCAAAAAATAAAGGAGCTAGAATTCTGAAATTTTTACCATTTCAGTTTTCTAAAATTGTTAGTTTGGCTATTAATATTCAGAAAATTCAACCAACGGTTTAGAGTAGCAACAAAACAATTTTATATCTTTATATAGAAAGAATTAAGTGTCTATTGCTAAATTTTGTGAAAAAAAAGTAAGTTTTCAACAACTTCTGTAAAATTTAGTGTCTCTAATACAACAGGTTCGGCTACGTAGAACTCCTAGAACTCCTTTCTTTATATGAAAATAAATAGTGTCTATTAAAGTTTGATATCTTAAATTTTGTGAAAAGAAGCTAAATCTTACACGAATGAAAAATTTACACCTGGAAAATAATGTTGGTCTAGTGCAGTAAGTTTTGGTAGCCGCCATACAACTCCAAAAGTTATAATAAAACATAAATATATTTTTGTACTCATTTAAATCAGATATTTCATACTTTGTAAAAGGTGATTAAATTGTATGATAGCAGCAGCATGTGGTCGTATTGGTATCGTAAAGAAGTATTTCGTTCTACTATTTTCTATTTAGAAGTATTTCTTTTTACTACTTTCTATTTAGAAGTATTTCAGTTTTGATCTTCCCCATAATTATATATTTTAAAGGGCTATTGTCGATTAAAATCAAGCACTCATACATAATAAAACTTTAAAATTAATTTGTAAAACTGTTTAGGTACATATTGTTACAGGCTGTAGAACCGGAACCAATTAAAAAACCGATTCTTTATAATTACTCCCAGATTTCCTAAAATACACCTGTAATATTTTGTATATTATATAATATAATATTTATGCATAATATAATGAAAGATAATTAAACACAAAATAAAATAAACCTAATAATTAAACATAACAAAAATCGTTCAAGAATAATATTATTTTTTATTTAAATTTTAAATTTAAAATTATTTTTTATTTATATTTAATAAATAGCCATAAACAGCTAAACATGAATAAAAATAATTTTTAAACAAAAGTTATGATCATGGTATGGTTTTACATCCGTTCCGGTATTTTTGGCGACCTACACTAAAATTCAAAGAAGAAAAAATTATTAACTTGGAAATTTCACAATCTTTAGACTTATTATTACGGTTTTCCAGCCACAAATATAGCTTGTGAGACATCAATTATTAAGTACCAAAAACTGGCAAGAAGTACAAAATTTTTAAATAGAGAAAATAGTTCCATTTTTCCAAAGAAATCTAATTGAACACTGAATTTAAAATAACGGCAAGGTCATTTTTATATGCATATTAGATTCATATATCATTTTCTTTTCTGACTTTTAAATATATTTTTTTTTTTAGCACATTCTGTAAAAATCTCTGAAACTTTTATTAATTAGTATCACTGTACCCGTGTATTCGTCTGTCTCTCCTTTCAATTATTTACTGAATTAAAATTACATTTACTGATTAAAATTACATTTGCATTGCTCCACCTTAAACGGTGTAGCTTAAGGAGGCTCTCTAAGCTTTGAAATAAAATAATTTGATTATATATAAATCATTAAATTATATAATCATGCCATTAAGTATTTAAATGTAAAACTAAAATTTTTCAAAAATTCAATGCTTTGAAAACGTTTTTCTGAGAACCTTATAAATTTTTGAAAAAAAAATTTAGAGAACAACCATTTATGTTCCTCAAAAAAAGATTTTCTGCTCGCGTTTGCTTAAACGATATTAGGAGTCAAACGCTCGAATTTCGCTATTTGTAGAAACCTCAAACATCAAACGAGAAAGAGTGGATTAGAGAAGACTGCGTCAATTCTGGGATATTCGTAGTTTACAGTTTACATAAAACTTAAGCATCTTTCACAAAATTTCAGATGTTCTGGCTAATTAAGTACCAAATTTTATTAAAATATCATATATTATGTTCACACGGGTATTCTAGAGTTGACACAAGTTCTACTCTTCTGCTTCTGTCTTCCTCGTTTTTAGATAAAAAATTGGTACACTTACATCGACATGGTTTGACATCGTTTCCTCGTTTCCTTATCATGGAGAACAATAAAAAAAAAAAATA
Organism: Poecilobothrus nobilitatus; assembly: GCA_947095535.1. Taxonomy (NCBI): domain Eukaryota; kingdom Metazoa; phylum Arthropoda; class Insecta; order Diptera; family Dolichopodidae; genus Poecilobothrus; species Poecilobothrus nobilitatus. The sequence continues at coordinate 15,389,106 of OX352772.1, forward strand.
AAATAAAAAAAACATTGCCAATGTTGATACAAAAGTTGCTACAAGTTCTTAAATGCTGTTTATAATATTTTTGCTTTTAAAAATCTTTAGTTTTACACTCTACTTTGTTTTAAATTGCAATTTAAATGTAAAAATGTTACTGTTCGAATAAATCATAAATTGAATAAATTAAGAATTACCATGAATATTGGTTTTTTGTTCTTTATAATGTTCCAAATCAATTAATTTTATGGTATTTTAAGCTGAAATCAGTGTGAAAATTGATTTCGGAATTTCAACATTTTATCATTTTAAAATTTTCATAATTAAATCGTGATTTTCATGTGGATGACACAAATATTTTTGGCTACTTCTTTAAAGTATTCAGTCTTTCTATATGGCACTCACTTTACAAGTGGCGGTAATATTATTGTAGCAAGTGTATCAGTTTATATTTTGTCGAAAGTACTTCATCATATAAATTTATTCCCCTACTTGTAAATGGTTTGTTGGTTGGTTGGTTGCCCAACTAACAATGTTGAAAATTATAAGTATGAAATAAGAGTTAAAAACGGTCTTATTTCAAACTTTTAAGAATCATATAAGATTGAAATAAGATGCATGTAAGGTATTTATAAGAGTCATATAACGTTATATATTTTTCTTATCAAAGAATGTTATAAGAATAATTGTATTTTTACTAGATTCAGGAATAGGGTTGTTATAGGACGTAGTCTCTTAGAGAAAAATACTTTAAGATTCTATAAATATTTATGTTTCTTTTAATTAACTTTTATAAGATACAATTATTAAATTATCATTGACAAAAAATTATAAAGATATAATGAATGATTCAAAGTTACATATAATATTATGTGAAGAAGAATATTTATATTATGTGTTATTGAAATACAAATAATTTTTATACGTAATAATATTTTTAGTTTATAATATTGGGATATTTCTTGAAATAAGCCTGGAATTTTTGCAGCAAATTAAAATTTTTCGATTGAAAATAAAAACTGCTTAATCAAATTTTTTTCCGCTCTCAAAAATCTTACAAATAAAATAAAATGTTAATATATTAAAAAAAAAAACTGAGATACTAAAAAAAACAGCTATCTCCACCACAGAACCGACCGCTATTATACGAAAAGTATATAATGCCAAAATTCATAGATTTTTTACATAATGATTTATATTAAAGCAAAATAACTTCTAATAATTTAACATAATTTTTTTTTTATTCAATAATAATAATAAGCAATGAATTAGTCGTTAAAATTCATTTATTTCATATTTAACTATATAAATATATAAAATATATAAAATAGTATTTTAATAATTACATTCATTACATTATTACAATAAAACTTTAAATCTTATTTTATATATCCAATATTTTTAACGCTAAGTTAAATTTAAACTATACAGTAGCGAATTCACGCCAGTGGTGTATAGTTCTATATAAATTTAATTCTTAAATTTAACTTAATGCTAATAAAAATGTTAATAACAGTGTTAATAAAAGTGTGGGGTTTACAAAAATAATATTATTTTATGCATGAACAAAACGAATAAATAGAACAGCATAAGTAGTTTAAAATTTCTTTAGAAATAATTTTATCATATACATCTTTATATTCACAGTCGAAATATAACCTTGAAATGCGATCTTTAAAATTTTGAATATTTTCCGTTTCATTTATTCTTTTTGTGTGCATGTCAATTGAATATTTTGGAATTTGAAGCTTAGCAGGATTTATTTTATTGTATATTTCATTTAAAACAACCCATTTAAAATCAATTATATCGTCAACTGAGAAATTATTTTTATAGTTGAAAGACACAGAATTATAGCTGCTAAAAACAGAGCTGCAAACCGTACCCGAACCCGAACCCAAAACCGCTCCGAAACAAGCATTTTGACGAACCAGAATCCGAATCTGAACCCAGTAAAAAATTTGCATTTGGTTGAGGTTCACCATTTCATTCGCAATCAAATTCAACAATGTTTTTTTATTTTAAACTGAATAAAACTGAATAAAAAAAATATAAAACAAAATAGTAAGATACTTACATAGCCAGATATTTGCGTACTGTGTAAGCACAAGTATTATGCTTAGCAATTTAAATATGTACGTACCTAGTAATATACCTACTAGAAATATATGTAAGTAAGTAAATACAACTACAAAAATTATTTAGAGAGATAATATTCTACTTGTATATCCAAATGTGTATTGCTTTTGGTGCCTACTCATAGTTTACATATTCTATTCCAAATAGAAAGAAGTAAACACAATTTGTTTTTGTTTTTTTCATGTTTCTTCAAGAATTTTTTTCTCTACTTCTAATTTCTATGCCTACTATGCACTTGCAAATAAAATAAAGCAAAAAATAATACATAAGTAAAATTAATAGATTTTGATTTGCAATCAATGATGCTGCACTTGTTATGTTGATTAAAAAATTTGAAACCGAACCCGAACCCGAACCGAACCCACTAAAATTTTCCAGCTCGAACCCGAACCCGAACCTGAACCCGATTTTTTGTGGGTTTGCAGCACTGAGAAATATTAAATTGAGGTGGAATGTCAACAGGTTTTTTTAAACAAAGTTGAATATCATCGGCATTACTTAATAGCTCCATCAATTCACAACACGTTTTCAAGCGAAATAAAGAAGAACAAAAAAATAGAATTTTTTCAGCATCCACATCTGGTCGAATATCAAGTACCGATCTTCCATGGAAGCAAATAGATTTCACAAAGAAATAATAAAGTGTTCAGTTTTCGATAGAATACATTCATTCATATATTCATACATACATATAGTATATACACATATGTATATGTATATGATTTTTTTTTCATTCTAAATTTTTATTTATTTTTTAATGCATTTGCCACATAAATGTGGGACAGAAAATTACACACCCTTTTCTGCTCAGGCGTGGCTGTAAATGTCATAAGGGGGAATAACTCTTACGAAGTTCGTGGGATTCAAACCCACACTTCCTTGGTGTTTTATACATCGGATCAAAAAATATTCTACGAAAAAGTTGTTCCTCTTTAATTGTGTAACAACTTTTTCTTAATAATTTTTCTCATAATGTTTTCCTGTTACGAAATATTCGTAAAAAACTTAAAAATGATACTAGTAAACTACCACTTTCGATTGTCTGATTTCCTCCAAAAGCTTATGAATCCTAGATATTTACGTTAAAACCTTAAATATAAAATTTCAAAAACAAAATTCCGCTCAGTCGTTTAGGCTGCACATGTGCCCACAGACATATCCACACACGCACCCACACACACAGACAGAGATCACGTTAAAAAAAAATTTACAACCTTCTACCGACTGGAGTAGTGCATTTTTGCCAAAATCTCGGGTAAAAATTTTATATCTTAACTCCTTTATGTAGCGCCCATACAGAACAAAACTTTAAAATTGTTAAGCAAGATATTGTTACAGACTCTCGATCCGGAACCAATTAAAAAGCCGATCCCTTATAATTTCTCCCAGATTTCTTAAAATACTCCTGTAATATTTAGTTGTGTCAGAACTGATGCTTTTACTGTAAGAAAACCATCAAACGAACAAACAAATTTCATTCATAATATAATGAAAGATAATTAAACAAAAAGTAAATTAAACGTAATAATTAAGCATCAAGAAAAATATTATTTTTATTTAAATTTTTATATACATTTAATAAATAGCCATAACCAGCTATACATGTATTAAAATAAATGTAAGTTACTACCCTGGACCACTTCTACACCCATACGGGGTTGGGTATCTGCATGGAGTGCTAAATATAGTAGGATGTGCACTTAAACTGAAAGAACAAAAAATTATTAGGTTGAAAATTTCCCAATCTTCAAACTTATTATTACGGTTTTCCAGCCACAAATATAGGATGTGAGACTTCAATTATAAGGCACCAAAAAATGGCAATAAACGTAAAATTTTTAAATAGAGAAAATAGTTCCATTTTTAAACAGTATATAGTATATACTTTCAAAGAAATCTAATTGAATACTGAATTTAAAATAACAGCAGGGTCCTTTTTATACTCATATTACATTGATAAGTCATTTTCTTTTCTGAAGATTAAATATATTATTTTTTTAGCACATTTTGTAAAAATCTCTGATTCTAATTGTTCTAATTAGCATTATTTTATTCTTGTATTCGTCTGTCCCTCCTTTCATCTATTTACTGAATTAAAATTACATTATTACTGATTAAAATTACATTTACATTGCTGCACCTTAAACGGTGTAACTTAACATGGACCAACGTAAATGTAATTTTAACCAAGGAAAAAGTATCATAGAGAAATTAATTTTGTAGAATAACTCCCCATTATGGAACTGCAGACTCCCAAGCTTTCAAATAAAATAATTTTAATCTGATTTCAAATGTTTATATCTAAAGTTAAGATGAATGTTATTTCAATCTAAAAATGTCCAAAGACAAGAAATTTAATAAGCTTTATAAACAATAATGTAAATTATATATAAATTATGCCATTAAGTATTTAAATGTAAAACATCTTTTCAAAAATTCGATGCCTTGAAAACGTTTTTCTGAGAACCTTAAAAGTTTGAGAAAAAGATTTTGTGGTCGCTCGCATTACTTAAACGGTATTAAGAGTCAAATGCTCAAATTTTGCTATTTGAAGAAACGTATTAATCTTCGCAAATTTTCGTAAAGTAAAACATCAAACGAAGATGTTTGTCTGTAACTCGACACCTTTTTACATTTTGCAATTTCAGACACCTAGCTTCAATAAACACTGAGTTATTTCATTATAAAGAAAGAAGTTGTATGGCAGTTATTCAAACCCGCCGACCGAACTTGCTGGATTTAAAAAGCGAAACTAGCAATTGTACAAAACAAAACGTAGTAAAAATTTCAAAATTCAAGTTAATTTATTTTTTGAGTTTTTGTGCGAAGGGCGGACGGAATATGTCTCTATTGATGCTGGGTATCTGAAATTTTGTGAAAAGATGTCAAGTTGTATGCCGACATCTATTTTAAAATTTGGTTGTGCTACAAAAACTGGTTCAATTAGCTTGAATATCTTATTGGAACTTAATTAAGCTAGGCTTCTGAAATCTTCTAAAACATGATCAAGTTTTATGGCAATAGCTTCTATAAAATGTGATTGGTTCGGGGAAACAGGTTCGAGTTACAGTCACACTAGTCCAACATTTACATGAATATATGTCGGTACTTAATGAAGTAAAACATTTGAAATTTTGAAAAATATGGTCAAGTTTTATGGAAACATCATTATATTATGTTTACACAGGTACCTTATTATGGAGAACAATAAAGAAAAATAAAACAAAATAAAAAAATTAATGTTGATGCAAAAGTAGATACAAATTCTTAAATGCTGTTTATAATATTTTTGCTTTTAAAAATCTTTAGTTTTACACTCTACTTTGTTTTAAATTGCAATTTAAATATAAAAATTTTACTGTTCTAATAAATCATAAATTGAATAAATTAAGAATTACCATGAATATTTTTTTTTTTGTTCTTTATAATGTTCCAAATCAATTAATTTTATGGTATTTTAAGCTGAAATCAGTGTGAAAATTGATTTCGGAATTTCAACATTTTATCATTTTAAAATTTTCATAATTAAATCGTGATTTTCATGTGGATGACACAAATATTTTTGGCTACTTCTTTAAAGTATTCAGTCTTTCTTTATGGCACTCACTTTACAAGTGGCGGTAATATTATTGTAGCAAGTGTATCAGTTTATATTTTGTCGAAAGTACTTCATCATATAAATTTATTCCCCTACTTGTAAATGGTTTGTTGGTTGGTTGGTTGCCCAACTAACAATGTTGCAAATTATAAGTATGAAATAAGAGTTAAAAACGGTCTTATTTCAAACTTTTAAGAATCATATAAGATTGAAATAAGATGCATGTAAGGTATTTATAAGAGTCATATAACGTTATATATTTTTCTTATCAAAGAATGTTATAAGAATAATTGTATTTTTACTAGATTCAGGAATAGGGTTGTTATAGGACGTAGTCTCTTAGAGAAAAATACTTTAAGATTCTATAAATATTTATGTTTCTTTTAATTAACTTTTATAAGATACAATTATTAAATTATCATTGACAAAAATGTGAAGAAGAATATTTATATTATGTGTTATTGAAATACAAATAATTTTTATACGTAATAATATTTTTAGTTTATAATATTGGGATATTTCTTGAAATAGGCCTGGAATTTTTGCAGCAAATTAAAATTTTTCGATTAAAAATAAAAACTGCCTAATCAAATTTTTTTCCGCTCTCAAAAATCTTACAAATAAAATAAAATGTTAATATATTAAAAAAAAAAACTGAGATACTAAAAAAACAGCTATCTCCACCACAGAACCGACCGCTATTATACGAAAAGTATATAATGCCAAAATTCATAGATTTTTTACATAATGATTTATATTAAAGCAAAATAACTTCTAATAATTTAACATAATTTTTTTTTATTCAATAATAATAATAAGCAATGAATTAATCGTTAAAATTCATTTATTTCATATTTAACTATATAAATATATAAAATATATAAAATAGTATTTTAATAATTACATTCATTACATTATTACAATAAAACTTTAAATCTTATTTTATATATCCAATATTTTTAACGCTAAGTTAAATTTAAACTATACAGTAGCGAATTCACGCCAGTGGTGTATAGTTCTATATAAATTTAATTCTTAAATTTAACTTAATGCTAATAAAAATGTTAATAACAGTGTTAATAAAAGTGTGGGGTTTACAAAAATAATATTATTTTATGCATGAACAAAACGAATAAATAGAACAGCATAAGTAGTTTAAAATTTCTTTAGAAATAATTTTATCATATACATCTTTATATTCACAGTCGAAATATAACCTTGAAATGCGATCTTTAAAATTTTGAATATTTTCCGTTTCATTTATTCTTTTTGTGTGCATGTCAATTGAATATTTTGGAATTTGAAGCTTAGCAGGATTTATTTTATTGTATATTTCATTTAAAACAACCCATTTAAAATCAATTATATCGTCAACTGAGAAATTATTTTTATAGTTGAAAGACACAGAATTATAGCTGCTAAAAACAGAGCTGCAAACCGTACCCGAACCCGAACCCAAAACCGCTCCGGAACAAGCATTTTGACGAACCAGAACCCGAATCTGAACCCAGTAAAAAATTTGCATTTGGTTGAGGTTCACCATTTCATTCGCAATCAAATTCAACAATGTTTTTTTATTTTAAACTGAATAAAACTGAATAAAAAAAATATAAAACAAAATAGTAAGATACTTACATAGCCAGATATTTACGTACTGTGTAAGCACAAGTATTATGCTTAGCAATTTAAATATGTACGTACCTAGTAATATACCTACTAGAAATATATGTAAGTAAGTAAATACAACTACAAAAATTATTTAGAGAGATAATATTCTACTTGTATATCCAAATGTGTATTGCTTTTGGTGCCTACTCATAGTTTACATATTCTATTCCAAATAGAAAGAAGTAAACACAATTTGTTTTTGTTTTTTTCATGTTTCTTCAAGAATTTTTTTCTCTACTTCTAATTTCTATGCCTACTATGCACTTGCAAATAAAATAAAGCAAAAAATAATACATAAGTAAAATTAATAGATTTTGATTCGCAATCAATGATGCTGCACTTGTTATGTTGATTAAAAAATTTGAAACCGAACCCGAACCCGAACCGAACCCACTAAAATTTTCCAGCTCGAACCCGAACCCGAACCTGAACCCGATTTTTTGTGGATTTGCAGCACTGAGAAATATTAAATTGAGGTGGAATGTCAACAGGTTTTTTTAAACAAAGTTGAATATCATCGGCATTACTTAATAGCTCCATCAATTCACAACACGTTTTCAAGCGAAATAAAGAAGAACAAAAAAATAGAATTTTTTCAGCATCCACATCTGGTCGAATATCAAGTACCGATCTTCCATGGAAGCAAATAGATTTCACAAAGAAATAATAAAGTGTTCAGTTTTCGATAGAATACATTCATTCATATATTCATACTTACATATAGTATATACACATATGTATATGTATATGATTTTTTTTTTCATTCTAAATTTTTATTTATTTTTTAATGCATTTGCCACATAAATGTGGGACAGAAAATTACACACCCTTTTCTGCTCAGGCGTGGCTGTAAATGTCATAAGGGGGAATAACTCTTACGAAGTTCGTGGGATTCAAACCCACACTTCCTTGGTGTTTTATACATCGGATCAAAAAATATTCTACGGAAAAGTTGTTCCTCTTTAATTGTGTAACAACTTTTTCTTAATAATTTTTCTCATAATGTTTTCCTGTTACGAAATATTCGTAAAAAACTTAAAAATGATACTAGTAAACTACCACTTTCGATTGTCTGATTTCCTCCAAAAGCTTATGAATCCTAGATATTTACGTTAAAACCTTAAATATAAAATTTCAAAAACAAAATTCCGCTCAGTCGTTTATGCTGCACATGTGCCCACAGACATATCCACACACGCACCCACACACACAGACAGAGATCACGTTAAAAAAAAATTTACAACCTTCTACCGACTGGAGTAGTGCATTTTTGCCAAAATCTCGGGTAAAAATTTTATATCTTAACTCCTTTATGTAGCGCCCATACAGAACAAAACTTTAAAATTGTTAAGCAAGATATTGTTACAGACTCTCGATCCGGAACCAATTAAAAAGCCGATCCCTTATAATTTCTCCCAGATTTCTTAAAATACTCCTGTAATATTTAGTTGTGTCAGAACTGATGCTTTTACTGTAAGAAAACCATCAAACGAACAAACAAATTTCATTCATAATATAATGAAAGATAATTAAACAAAAAGTAAATTAAACGTAATAATTAAGCATCAAGAAAAATATTATTTTTATTTAAATTTTTATATACATTTAATAAATAGCCATAACCAGCTATACATGTATTAAAATAAATGTAAGTTACTACCCTGGACCACTTCTACACCCATACGGGGTTGGGTATCTGCATGGAGTGCTAAATATAGTAGGATGTGCACTTAAACTGAAAGAACAAAAAATTATTAGGTTGAAAATTTCCCAATCTTCAAACTTATTATTACGGTTTTCCAGCCACAAATATAGGATGTGAGACTTCAATTATAAGGCACCAAAAAATGGCAATAAACGTAAAATTTTTAAATAGAGAAAATAGTTCCATTTTTAAACAGTATATAGTATATACTTTCAAAGAAATCTAATTGAATACTGAATTTAAAATAACAGCAGGGTCCTTTTTATACTCATATTACATTGATAAGTCATTTTCTTTTCTGAAGATTAAATATATTATTTTTTTAGCACATTTTGTAAAAATCTCTGATTCTAATTGTTCTAATTAGCATTATTTTATTCTTGTATTCGTCTGTCCCTCCTTTCATCTATTTACTGAATTAAAATTACATTATTACTGATTAAAATTACATTTACATTGCTGCACCTTAAACGGTGTAACTTAACATGGACCAACGTAAATGTAATTTTAACCAAGGAAAAAGTATCATAGAGAAATTAATTTTGTAGAATAACTCCCCATTATGGAACTGCAGACTCCCAAGCTTTCAAATAAAATAATTTTAATCTGATTTCAAATGTTTATATCTAAAGTTAAGATGAATGTTATTTCAATCTAAAAATGTCCAAAGACAAGAAATTTAATAAGCTTTATAAACAATAATGTAAATTATATATAAATTATGCCATTAAGTATTTAAATGTAAAACATCTTTTCAAAAATTCGATGCCTTGAAAACGTTTTTCTGAGAACCTTAAAAGTTTGAGAAAAAGATTTTGTGGTCGCTCGCATTACTTAAACGGTATTAAGAGTCAAATGCTCAAATTTTGCTATTTGAAGAAACGTATTAATCTTCGCAAATTTTCGTAAAGTAAAACATCAAACGAAGATGTTTGTCTGTAACTCGACACCTTTTTACATTTTGCAATTTCAGACACCTAGCTTCAATAAACACTGAGTTATTTCATTATAAAGAAAGAAGTTGTATGGCAGTTATTCAAACCCGCCGACCGAACTTGCTGGATTTAAAAAGCGAAACTAGCAATTGTACAAAACAAAACGTAGTAAAAATTTCAAAATTCAAGTTAATTTATTTTTTGAGTTTTTGTGCGAAGGGCGGACGGAATATGTCTCTATTGATGCTGGGTATCTGAAATTTTGTGAAAAGATGTCAAGTTGTATGCCGACATCTATTTTAAAATTTGGTTGTGCTACAAAAACTGGTTCAATTAGCTTGAATATCTTATTGGAACTTAATTAAGCTAGGCTTCTGAAATCTTCTAAAACATGATCAAGTTTTATGGCAATAGCTTCTATAAAATGTGATTGGTTCGGGGAAACAGGTTCGAGTTACAGTCACACTAGTCCAACATTTACATGAATATATGTCGGTACTTAATGAAGTAAAACATTTGAAATTTTGAAAAATATGGTCAAGTTTTATGGAAACATCATTATATTATGTTTACACAGGTACCTTATTATGGAGAACAATAAAGAAAAATAAAACAAAATAAAAAAATTAATGTTGATGCAAAAGTAGATACAAATTCTTAAATGCTGTTTATAATATTTTTGCTTTTAAAAATCTTTAGTTTTACACTCTACTTTGTTTTAAATTGCAATTTAAATATAAAAATTTTACTGTTCTAATAAATCATAAATTGAATAAATTAAGAATTACCATGAATATTTTTTTTTTTGTTCTTTATAATGTTCCAAATCAATTAATTTTATGGTATTTTAAGCTGAAATCAGTGTGAAAATTGATTTCGGAATTTCAACATTTTATCATTTTAAAATTTTCATAATTAAATCGTGATTTTCATGTGGATGACACAAATATTTTTGGCTACTTCTTTAAAGTATTCAGTCTTTCTATATGGCACTCACTTTACAAGTGGCGGTAATATTATTGTAGCAAGTGTATCAGTTTATATTTTGTCGAAAGTACTTCATCATATAAATTTATTCCCCTACTTGTAAATGGTTTGTTGGTTGGTTGGTTGCCCAACTAACAATGTTGAAAATTATAAGTATGAAATAAGAGTTAAAAACGGTCTTATTTCAAACTTTTAAGAATCATATAAGATTGAAATAAGATGCATGTAAGGTATTTATAAGAGTCATATAACGTTATATATTTTTCTTATCAAAGAATGTTATAAGAATAATTGTATTTTTACTAGATTCAGGAATAGGGTTGTTATAGGACGTAGTCTCTTAGAGAAAAATACTTTAAGATTCTATAAATATTTATGTTTCTTTTAATTAACTTTTATAAGATACAATTATTAAATTATCATTGACAAAAAATTATAAAGATATAATGAATGATTCAAAGTTACATATAATATTATGTGACGAAGAATATTTATATTATGTGTTATTGAAATACAAATAATTTTTATACGTAATAATATTTTTAGTTTACAATATTGGGATATTTCTTGAAATAAGCCTGGAATTTTTGCAGCAAATTAAAATTTTCCGATTGAAAATAAAAACTGCTTAATCAAATTTTTTTCCGCTCTCAAAAATCTTACAAATAAAATAAAATGTTAATATATTAAAAAAAAAACAAGTAAATGTAACAATAAGTCGATGCAACCGACTTATTAATACCCTACACCTGAATAATTCGAATTAAATTAAAAATCCATAAGTTTTTTTGGCAGCTGCTTGAACTTCTTCCCTTTTCTGTCTTATTCAATTCGAATTTCAGGAACGTAAAAGAGGCATCTTCATGGGATATGCTTGACACCTTTGTAAAAAATTTTAAGTTTCTATCTTTATTAATTTCGAAGATTGTTAGTCCTTGGGAGGTGTGTGTCAGGTACCCGAATTGCCACTCCAATTCATCGAATCCATCTCAGGAACAGAAAGGAAACATTCCAGAACACCATTGTACTAAATTTAAAGGTTCTACTTTTGTTCGTTTTGGAGATATGCTCGTTGCTCTTGTGCTCATCCGGAAGTTTCCAAAATACGAACCCATGGTTCAAATTCTTTCAAATGTCAGTTTCCAATTTTACAGAAAAGGAAACATAACAGAACACCTTTGTACTAAAAATAAAAGTTCTATCTTTGTTGGTTGTGAAGATATACTCGTTTGCTCTGGGCCTCGTCCGGAAGCTTCCAAGATTTGAACCCATGGAGCAAATCCCCACAAATTTCAGAAACATAAATCAAACACGAAGGAACACCATTCTGCCTAATTTGAAAGTTATATCTTTGTTGCTTTTGGAGATAATATCATTTGCTCTGAGGCTCGTTCCGAAGCTTCCAAAATCCGAACCCAAGGACCAAATCCTCTCAAATTTCAGAGACATAAATCGAACGGGAAGGACCATCGTTGTACAAAATTTAAAGGTTCTATCTTTCTTAATTTTGGAGATAATCTCGTTTGCTCTGGGGCTCGTTCGGAAGCTTCCAAAATCCGAACCCATTAACCAAATCCTGTCAAATTTTAGAGACTTAAATAAAACATGAAAGAACACCACTCTGTCAAATTTGAAGGTTATATCTTTATTGGTTTTTGGAGATAATCTCATTTGCTCTGGTGCTCGTTCGGAAGCTTCCAAAATCTAAACCCATGGACCAAATCCTCTTAAATTTCAGAGACATAAACCGAACGGGAAGGACCATCGTTGTACAAAATTTAAAGGTTCTATCTTTCTTAATTTTGGAGATAATCTCGTTTGCTCTGCGGCTCGTTCGGAAGCTTCCAAAATCCGAACCCATAAACCAAATACTGTCAAATTTTAGAGACTTAAATAAAACATGAAAGAACACCACTCTGTCAAATTTGAAGGTTATATCTTTATTGGTTTTTAGAGATAATCTCATTTGCTCTGGTGCTCGTTCGGAAGATTCTAAAATCCAAACCCATGGACCAAATCCTCCTTAATTTCAGAGACATAAATCGAACGGGAAGGACCATCGTTGTACAAAATTTAAAGGTTCTATCTTTCTTAATTTTGGAGATAATCTCGTTTGCTCTGGGGCTCGTTCGGAATCTTCCAAAATCCGAACCCATAAACCAAATACTGTCAAATTTTAGAGACTTAAATAAAACATGAAAGAACACCACTCTGTCAAATTTGAAGGTTATATCTTTATTGGTTTTTGGAGATAATCTCATTTGCTCTGGTGCTCGTTCGGAAGCTTCCAAAATCCAAACCCATGGACCAAATCCTCTTAAATTTCAGAGACATAAATCGAACGGGAAGGAACATCATTGTACAAAATTTAAAGGTTCTATCTTTGTTGGTTTTGGAGATAATCTCGTTTGCTCCGGAATCATTCTGATGCTTCCAGAATCCGAACCAATGGACCGATTCTGTCCAGATTCTTAGCCTTCATTTCGTAATTGGTAACCTACTATATAAATTTCATCAAGATAGCTTTATTAGTTTTTGAGTTATCGTGCGAACGGACGGACGGACGGAGGGACATCGTTAAATCGACTCAGGAGGAGATCCTGATTCAGAATATATATACATATATTCTAGTCCATATCTATATAGTCCATATCTAAATCTCTTCCTTTTGGTGGTTACAAACACCATACCAAAGTTAATATACTTTAGGTGTAGGGTATAAAAACTGAGAAAATAAAAAAAACTGCTATCTCCACCACAGGACCGACCGCTATTATACGAAAAGTATATAATACCAAAATTCACAGATTTTTTACATAATGATTTATATTAAAGTAAAATAACTTCTAATAATTTAACATAATTTTTTTTTTATTCAATAATAATAATAAGCAATGAATTAATCGTTAAAATTAATTTATTTTATATTTAACTATATAAATATATAAAATATATAAAATAGTATTTTAATAATTACATTCATTACATTATTACAATAAAACTTTAAATCTTATTTTATATATCCAATATTTTTAACGCTAAGTTAAATTGAAACTATACAGTAACGAATTCACGCCAGTGGCGTATAGTTCTATATAAATTTAATTCTTAAATTTAACTTAATGCTAATAAAAATGTTAATAACAGTGTTAATAAAAGTGTGGGGTTTACAAAAATAATATTATTTTATGCATGAACAAAACGGATAAATAGAACAGCATAAGTAGTTTAAAATTTCTTTAGAAATAATTTTATCATATACATCTTTATATTCACAGTCGAAATATAACCTTGAAATGCGATCTTTAAAATTTTGAATATTTTCATTTTCATTTATTCTTTTTGTGTGCATGTCAATTGAATATTTTGGAATTTGAAGCTTAGCAGGATTTATTTTATTGTATATATCATTTAAAACAACCCATTTAAAATCATTTATATCGTCAACTGAGAAATTATTTTTATAGTTGAAAGACACTGAATTATAGCTGTTAGAAATATTAAATTGAGGTGGAATGTCAACAGGTTTTTTTAAACAAAGTTGAATATCATCCATCAATTCACAACACGTTTTCAAGCGAAATAAAGAAGAACAAAAAAATAGAACTTTTTCAGCATCCACATCTGGTCGAATATCAAGTACCGATCTTCCATGGAAGCAAATAGATTTCACAAAATTTAAATGGTACAATACTTTGATAAATCCAGTACATTTTGGATCTAAAACGAGAAAGAATACAGTTGCCTTTATCAACTCTTAGATACCCGTACGAACCGTTAGTATGTTCACAGCCTGTCACTCTGCTTACAATAATATTTTTTCAATATTGTAGTATTTTAAAATAATTTCGGTGAATTTTATGATTTCTAGAACTATGGGTTGTACATATATTCAAACTACATATGTACATATATGTTTATACATTCTTCAAAAGCAGATTCTAACCTTCCACATAACGATTATCAATCCAAAACTTTTTCAAATATTCTATAGTACCATTTAATACTAAGCGGTAAATGTATATTAAATTTACTTAGTACAAAATAGTAAATATAATTTTAAATATTATATTATATTAATGCGCACATAGTATATTTATATTGTTATAACTATATCTCCATCCATTGCAATATTTCTTTAAAAATATTTCCATTCATAGAATAACTTCTTATAAGTACAATAAAATACATATATGTATGTATGTAAATACGGCGCTATATAATATACATACATCTATACTCTTATCATTCATTCATCAGTGACATATGCGATATGTAAATAAACATGGTATTATATAAGTATGTGTGTACAGTGTATATCAATATCATATAAATAACAATTCTTCAAGCAACCGTTATGTTGTTTATTTATTTTTTTTTTTTGTACTGCGCATTGTATCCTCAACAATTTCAAATCGAGTAAAACAAAATACAAAAAATTCGTTAAAGAAATTTGCTAGGAAATTTCAAAAAATGAAGTAACACTTTTGTGAATTATAAAGTAATCCTACATTATTACAAAAAGTTTTTAACGAAAATAAGAGTATAATGTTGAAGCTTTAATTTTTATGTATTACTTTAAAAAAAATTTAACAGGTTACAGGTGTTTAAAAATAGGAAATTTTCAGTTTTTGACCTCTTACAGCTCCTAAATGGGGGGTGATACAAAAAAAAATGAAATCTGAAATGACCCATACTTATTTCCAATGATCTAACTTCTGTCAAAATTTCAAATTTCCAATTTAAACCGTTTAGAAGATAGAAGGGTTAAAGGATTTTGCAATAATTCAGTTTTGCATAACGGTAAATTAAGACACTGTATAGTACAAGTATATACTTATTATATACATATTTGTAAAGCTCATAATAGCAGCTATCGTTTGGAATTTTTCAGATTGAAGATATACTTTATAGAGCTTATGTTATAACCCTTTAAATATAGAGCTTTTTCGAACTTTGAGGAGGCTGTAGCTCTGTAACGGGTGGGGCTACAGAAATAAGTTGTTAAAAATAATTTATTAGTATTAATATTTTTATGATATCTATGAGCAGTTAAAATTTCATGGCTCTATTTCAAAAAAATTATGGAGATCTAAAAGTTAGTTGTCCGGGAGCTACCCGAAGTTTTGGTCGCAATTCAACCAAAAAAAATAGGGAACCTAGAAAGTGCTCCCAGAATATTGTGTGTAAATTTCAAGAGTCTAGCTTTCTTAGTTTTTGAATTAGCGTGTTGACGGACAGACGGACGAACATGGCTCAATCGACTCAGAATTTGATTCTGATCTGATCCATACCTTTGAAGGTATATCTAGCTCGATTATTTCGAGGTGTTACAAACGGAGGACTAATTTTATTATACCCGATACTTATCGTACGGGTATAAAGAAATAATAAAGTGTTCAGTTTTCGATAGAGTACATTCATTCATATATTCATACATAAATATAATATATACACATTATGTATATGTATATGATTTTTTTTTTTCATTCTAAATTTTTTTTTTTTTTAATGCATTTCTCTGCCACATAAATGTTGGACAGGAAATTACACAGCCTTTTCTGCTCAGGCGTGGCTGTAAATGTCGTAAGGGGAATAACTCTTACGAAGTTTGTGGGATTCAAACCCACACTTCCTCGGTGTTTACAGCGTATTTTATACATCGGATCAAAAAATGTTCTACGGAAAAGTTGTTCCTCTTTAATTGTGTAACAACTTTTTCTTAATAATTTTTCTAATGTTTTCCTGATATTCTAATGTTTTTCCGAATATTTCATCGTAAAAACCTTAAAAATAAAATTTCAAAAAAAAAATTCCGCTCAGTCGTTTACGCTGCACATGTGCCCACAGACATACCCACTCACGCACCCACACACACACACACACAGACAGAGGTCACGCAAAAATGAAATTTACAACCTTCTACCGACTGGAGTAGTGCATTTTTGCCAAAATCTCGGGTAAAAATTTTATATCTTAATTCCTTTATGTAGCGCCCATACAGAACAAAACTTTAAAATTGTTAAGCAAGATATTGTTACAGACTCTCGATCCGGAACCAATTAAAAAGCCGATTCCTTATACTTTCTCCCAGATTTCTTAAAATACTCCTGTAATATTTAGTTGTTTCAGAACTGATGGTTTTACTGTAAGACTAGACCAACAAACAAACAAATTTCATGTATAATATAATGAAAGATAATGAAATAAAAAATAAATTAAACGTAATAATTAAACATCAAGAAAAATATTATTTTTATTTAAATTTTTATTTACATTTAATAAAAATTGGCTTGTAACATGGACCGCGAACTGCAGTAGGATGTGCACTAAAACTGAAAGAACAAAAAATTATTAGGTTGAAAATTTCACAATCTTCAAACTTATTATTACGGTTTTCCAGCCACAAATATAGGATGTGAGACTTCAATTATAAGGCACCAAAAAATGGCAATAAACGTAAAATTTTTAAATAGAGAAAATAGTTCCATTTTTAAACAGTATATAGTATATACTTTCAAAGAAATCTAATTGAATACTGAATTTAAAATAACAGCAGGGTCCTTTTTATACTCATATTACATTGATAAGTCATTTTCTTTTCTGAAGATTAAATATATTATTTTTTTAGCACATTTTGTAAAAATCTCTGATTCTAATTTTTCTAATTAGCATTATTTTATCCTTGTAGTCGTCTGTCCCTCCTTTCATCTATTTACTGAATTAAAATTACATTATTACTGATTAAAATTACATTTACATTACTGCACCTTAAACGGTGTAACTTAACAAGGACCAACGTAAATGTAATTTTAACCAAGGAAAAAGTATCATAGAGAAATTAATTTTGTAGAATAACTCCCCATTATGGAACTGCAGGCTCCCAAGCTTTCAAATAAAATAATTTTAATCTGATTTCAAATGTTTATATCTAAAGTTAAGATGAATGTTATTTCAATCTAAAAAAGTCCAAAGACAAGAAATTTAATAAGCTTTATAAACAATAATGTAAATTATATATAAATTATGCCATTAAGTATTTAAATGTAAAACATTTTTTCAAAAATTCGATGCCTTGAAAACGTTTTTCTGAGAACCTTAAAAGTTTGAGAAAAAGATTTTGTGGTCGCTCGCATTACTTAAACGGTATTAAGAGTCAAATGCTCAAATTTTGCTATTTGAAGAAACGTATTAATCTTCGCAAATTTTCGTAAAGTAAAACATCAAACGAAGATGTTTGTCTGTAACTCGACACCTTTTTACATTTTGCAATTTCAGACACCTAGCTTCAATAAACACTGAGTTATTTCATTATAAAGAAAGAAGTTGTATGGCAGTTACTCAAACCCGCCGACCGAACTTGCTGGATTTAAAAAGCGAAACTAGCAATTGTACAAAACAAAACGTAGTAAAAATTTCAAAATTCAAGTTAATTTATTTTTTGAGTTTTTGTGCGAAGGACGGACGGAATATGTCTCTATTGATGCTGGGTATCTGAAATTTTGTGAAAAGATGTCAAGTTGTATGCCGACATCTATTTCAAAATTTGGTTGTGCTACAAAAACTGGTTCAATTAGCTTGAATATCTTATTGGAACTTAATTAAGCTAGGCTTCTGAAATCTTCTAAGACATGATCAAGTTTTATGGCAATAACTTCTATAAAATGTGATTGGTTCGGGGAAACAGGTTCGAGTAACAGTCACACTAGTCCAACATTTACATGAATATATGTCGGTACTTAATGAAGTAAAACATTTGAAATTTTGAAAAATATGGTCAAGTTTTATGGAAACATCATTATATTATGTTTACACAGGTACCTTATTATGGAGAACAATAAAGAAAAATAAAACAAAATAAAAAAATTAATGTTGATGCAAAAGTAGATACAAATTCTTAAATGCTGTTTATAATATTTTTGCTTTTAAAAATCTTTAGTTTTACACTCTACTTTGTTTTAAATTGCAATTTAAATATAAAAATTTTACTGTTCTAATAAATCATAAATTGAATAAATTAAGAATTACCATGAATATTTTTTTTTTGTTCTTTATAATGTTCCAAATCAATTAATTTTATGGTATTTTAAGCTGAAATCAGTGTGAAAATTGATTTCGGAATTTCAACATTTTATCATTTTAAAATTTTCATAATTAAATCGTGATTTTCATGTGGATGACACAAATATTTTTGGCTACTTCTTTAAAGTATTCAGTCTTTCTATATAGCACTCACTTTACAAGTGGCGGTAATATTATTGTAGCAAGTGTATCAGTTTATATTTTGTCGAAAGTACTTCATCATATAAATTTATTCCCCTACTTGTAAATGATTTGTTGGTTGGTTGGTTGCCCAACTAACAATGTTGAAAATTATAAGTATGAAATAAGAGTTAAAAACGGTCTTATTTCAAACTTTTAAGAATCATATAAGATTGAAATAAGATGCATGTAAGGTATTTATAAGAGTCATATAACGTTATATATTTTTCTTATCAAAGAATGTTATAAGAATAATTGTATTTTTACTGGATTCTGGAATAGGGTTGTTATAGGATGTAGTCCCTTAGAGAAAAATACTTTAAGATTCTATAAATATTTATGTTTCTTTTAATTAACTTTTATAAGATACAATTATTAAATTATCATTGACAAAAAATTATAAAGATATAATGAATGATTCAAAGTTACATATAATATTATGTGAAGAAGAATATTTATATTATGTGTTATTGAAATACAAATAATTTTTATACGTAATAATATTTTTAGTTTATAATATTGGGATATTTCTTGAAATAAGCCTGGAATTTTTGCAGCAAATTAAAATTTTTCGATTGAAAATAAAAACTGCTTAATCAAATTTTTTTCCGCTCTCAAAAAGCTTACAAATAAAATAAAATGTTAATATATTAAAAAAAAACAAGTAAATGTAACAATAAGTCGATGCAACCCACTTATTAATATCCTACACCTGAATAATTCGAATTAAATTAAAAATCCATAAGTTTTTTTGGCAGCTGCTTGAACTTCTTCCCTTTCTGTCTTATTCAATTCGAATTTCAGGAACGTAAAAGAGGCATCTTCATGGGATATGCTTGACACCTTTGTAAAAAATTTTAAGTTTCTATCTTTATTAATTTCGAAGATTGTTAGTCCTTGGAAGGTGTGTGTCAGGTACCCGAATTGCCACTCCAATTCATCGAATCCATCTCAGGAACAGAAAGGAAACATTCCAGAACACCATTGTACTAAATTTAAAGGTTCTACTTTTGTTCGTTTTGGAGATATGCTCGTTGCTCTTGTGCTCATCCGGAAGTTTCCAAAATACGAACCCATGGTTCAAATTCTTTCAAATGTCAGTTTCCAATTTTACAGAAAAGGAAACATAACAGAACACCTTTGTACTAAAAATAAAAGTTCTATCTTTGTTGGTTGTGAAGATATACTCGTTTGCTCTGGGGCTCGTCCGGAAGCTTCCAAGATTTGAACCCATGGACCAAATCCCCATAAATTTCAGAAACATAAATCAAACATGAAGGAACACCATTCTGCCTAATTTAAAAGTTATATCTTTGTTGCTTTTGGAGATAATCTCGTTTGCTCTGGGACTCATTCGGAAGCTTCCAAAATCCGAACCCATGGACCAAATCCTGTCAAATTTTAGAGACTTAAATAAAACATGAAAGAACGCACTCTGTCAAATTTGAAGGTTATATCTTTATTGGTTTTTTGAGATAATCTCATTTGCTCCGGTGCTCGTTCGGAAGCTTCCAAAATCCAAACCCATGGACCAAATCCTCTTAAATTTCAGAGACATAAATCGAACGGGAAGGAACATCATTGTACAAAATTTAAAGGTTCTATCTTTGTTGGTTTTGAAGATAATCTCGTTTGCTCCGCAATCATTCGAATGCTTCCAGAATCCGAACCAATGGACCGATTTTGTCCAGATTCGAACTTAGCCTTCATTTCGTAATTAGTAACCTACTATATAAATTTCATCAAGATAGCTTTATTAGTTTTTGAGTTATCGTGCGAACGGACGGACGGACGGAGGGACATCGTTAAATCGACTCAGGAGGTGATCCTGATTCAGAATATATATACATATATTCTAGTCCATATCTATATAGTCCATATCTAAATCTCTTCCTTTTGGTGGTTACAAACACCATACCAAAATTAATATACTTTAGGTGTAGGGTATAAAAACTGAGAAAATAAAAAAAAACTGCTATCTCCACCACAGGACCGACCGCTATTATACGAAAAGTATATAATACCAAAATTCATAGATTTTTTATTAGATAATGATTTATATTAAAGCAAAATAACTTCTAATAATTTAACATAATTTTTTTTTATTCAATAATAATAATAAGCAATGAATTAATCGTTAAAATTCATTTATTTCATATTTAACTATATAAATATATAAAATATATAAAATAGTATTTTAATAATTACATTCATTACATTATTACAATAAAACTTTAAATCTTATTTTATTCCAATATTTTTAACCCTAAGTTAAATTTAAACTATACAGTAGGGAATTCACGCCAGTGGTGTATAGTTATATATAAAATTAATTTTTAAATTTAACTTAATGCTAATAAAAGTGTTAATAAAAGTGTGGGGTTTACAAAAATAATATTATTTTATGCATGAACAAAACGAATAAATAGAACAGCATAAGTAGTTTAAAATTTCTTTAGAAATAATTTTATCATATACATCTTTATATTCACAGTCGAAGTATAACCTTGAAATGCGATCTTTAAAATTTTGAATATTTTCCGTTTCATTTATTCTTTTTGTGTGCATGTCAATTGAATATTTTGGAATTTGAAGCTTAGCAGGATTTATTTTATTGTATATTTCATTTAAAACAACCCATTTAAAATCATTTATATCGTCAACTGAAAAATTATTTTTATAGTTTAAAGACATTGAATTATAGCTGCTAGAAACAGAGCTGCAAACCGTACCCGAACCCGAACCGCTCCGGAACAAGCATTTTGACGAACCAAAACTCGAATCTGAACCCAGTAAAAAATTTGCATTTGGTTCAGGTTCACCATTTCATTCGCAATCAAATTCAACAATGTTTTTTTTATTTTAAACTGTGAATAAAAAAAATATAAAACAAAATAGTAAAATACTTACATAGCCACATATTTGCGTACTGTGTAAGCACAAGTATTATGCTTAGCAATTTAAATATGTACGTACCTAGTAATATACCTACTAGAAATATATGTAAGTAAGTAAATACAACTACAAAAATTATTTAGAGAGATAATATTCTACTTGTATATCCAAATGTGTATTGCTTTTGGTGCCTACTCATAGTTTACATATTCTATTCCAAATAGAAAGAAGTAAACACAATTTGTTTTTGTTTTTTTTCATGTTTCTTTAAGAATTTTTTTCTCTACTTCTAATTTCTATGCCTACTATGCACTTGCAAATAAAATAAAGCAAAAAATAATACATAAGTAAAATTAATAGATTATGATTTGCAAGCAATAATGCTGCACTTGTTATGTTGATTAAAAAATTTGAACCCGAACCCGAACCCAGACCGAAGCCACTAAAATTTTCCAGCTCGAACCCGAACCCGAACCTGAACCCGATTTTTGTGGGTTTGCAGCCCTGAGAAATATTAAATTGAGGTGGAATGTCAACAGGTTTTTTTGAACAAAGTTGAATATCATCGGCATTACTTAATAGCTCCATCAATTCACAACACGTTTTCAAGCGAAATAAAGAAGAACAAAAAAATAGAACTTTTTCAGCATCCACATCTGGTCGAATATCAAGTACCGACCTTCCATGGAAGCAAATAGATTTCACAAATTTTAAATGGTACAATACTTTGATAAATTCAGTGCATTTTGGATCTAAAAAGAAATAATAAAGTGTTCAGTTTTCGATAGAGTACATTCATTCATATATTCATACATACATATAGTATATACACATATGTATATGTATATGATTTTTTTTGTTTTAATGCAGTTATCTGCCACATAAATGTGGGACAGAAAATTACACAGCCTTTTCTACTCAGGCGTGGCTGTAAATGTCGTAAGGGAAAATAACTCTTACGAAGTTTGTAGGATTCAAACCCACACTTCCTCGGTGTTTACAGCGTATTTGATACATCGGATCAAAAAATGTTCTACGGATAAGTTGTTCCTCTTTAATTGTGTAACAACTTTTTCTTAATAATTTTTCTCATAATGTTTTCCTGTTACGAAATATTCGTAAAAAACTTAAAAATGATACTAGTAAACTACCACCTTCGGTTGTTCAATTTGCTCCAAAAGCTTATGAATCCTAGATATTTACATTAAAACCTTAAAAATAAAATTTCAAAAAAAAATTCCGCTCAGTCGTTTACGCTGCACATGTACCCACAGACATACCCACACACGCACCCACACACACAGACAGAAGTCAAGCAAAAATGAAATTTACAACCTTTTACCGACTGGAGTAGTGCATTTTTGTCAAAATCTGGGGTAAAAATTTTATGTCTTAACTCCTTTACCAAGCACTCATAGAGAAGAAAACTTTAAAATTGTTAAGCAAGATATTGTTACAGACTCTTCATCCGGAACTAATTAAAAAGCCGATCCCTTATAATTTCTCCCAGATTAAAATACTCTCTTAAAATACTCCTGTAATATTAGTTGTTTCAGAACTGATGGTTTTACTGTAAGACTAGGCGAACAAACAAACAAATTTCATGTATAATATAATGAAAGATAATTAAATAAAAAACAAGTAAATGTAACAGTAAGTCGATGCAACCGACTTATTAATACCCTACACCTGAATAATTCGAATTAAATTAAAAATCCATAAGTGTTTTTGGCAGCTGCTTGAACTTCTCCCCTTTTTTGTCTTATTCAACTCGAATTTCAAGAACGTAAAAGAGGCATCCGCTTGTGATATGCTTGACACCCTTGTATAAAATTCTAAGTTTCTATCTTAATTATTTTCGAAGATTGGTAGTCCTTGGGAGGTTTGTGTCAGCTACCCGAATTGCCACTCCAATTCATCGAATCCATCTCAGGAACATAAAGAAAACTTGCCAGAACACCATTCTATTAAATTTAAAGGTTCCACTTTTGTTGGTTTTGGAGATATGCTCGTTGCTCTTGTGCTCGTCCGAAAGTTTCCAAAATACGAACCCATGGTTCAAATTCTTTCAAATGTCAGTTTCCAATTTTACAGAAAACGAAACATAACAGAACACCTTTGTACTAAAAATAAAAGTTCTATCTTTGTTGGTTGTGGAGATATACTCGTTTGCTCTGGGGCTCGTCCGGAAGCTTCCAAGATTTGAACCCATGGACCAAATCCTCACAAATTTCAGAAACATAAATCAAACATGAAGGAACACCATTCTGCCTAATTTAAAGGTTATATCTTTGTTGCATAATATCATTTGCTCTGAGGCTCGTTCGGAAGCTTTCAAAATCCGAACCCAAGGACCAAATCCTCTCAAATTTCAGAGGCCTAAATCATACATGAAAGAACACCATTCTGCCAAAAGTAAAGGTTATATCTTTATTGGTTTTGGAGATAATCTCATTTGCTTTGGGGCTCGGTCGGAAGCTTCCAAAACCAAACCCATGGACCAAATCCTCTTAAATTTCAGAGACATAAATCAAACACGAAAGAACACCATTGTACCAAATTCAAAGGTTCTACCTTTGTTCGTATTGGATATAATCTCATTTGCTCTGCGGCTCGTTCGGAAGCTTCCAAAATTCGAATCCACGGTTCAAATTCTTTCAAATTTAAACCCATGGCCAAATCCTCTTAAATTTCAGAGACCTAAATCAAACATGAAAAAACACCATTCAGCCAAATTTAAAGGTTATATATTTGTTGTTTTTGGAGATAATCTCATTTGCTCTGGGGCTCGTTCGGAAGCTTCCAAAATCCAAACCCATGGACCACATCCTCTTAAATTTTAGAGACATAAATCAAACTGGAAGAAACATCATTATAAAAAATTTAAAGGTTCTATCTTTATTGGTTTTGGAGATAATCTCGTTTGCTCTGGGGCTCGTTCGGAAGCTTCCAAAACCCGAACCCATGGACCAAATCTTCTCACATTTCAGAGACTTAAATAAAACATGAAAGAACACCACCCTGCCAAATTTAAAGGTTATATCTTTGTTGGTTTTGGAGATAATCTCATTTGCTCTGGTGCTCGTTCGGAAGCTGCTAAATCCAAACCCATGGACCAAATCCTCTTAAATTTCAAAGGCCTAAATCATACATGAAACAACACCATTCTGCCAAAAGTAAAGCTTATATCTTTATTGGTTTTGGAGATAATCTCATTTGCTCTGGGGCTCGTTCGGAAGCTTCCAAATCCAAACCCATGGACCAAATCCTCTTAAATTTCAGAGACATAAATCGAACGGGAAGGAACATCATTGTACAAAATTTAAAGGTTCTATCTTTGTTGGTTTTGGAGATAATCTCATTTGCTCTGGTGCTCGTTCGGAAGCTTCCAAAATCTAAACCCATGGACCAAATCCTCTTAAATTTCAGAGACATAAACCGAACGGGAAGGACCATCGTTGTACAAAATTTAAAGGTTCTATCTTTCTTAATTTTGGAGATAATCTCGTTTGCTCTGCGGCTCGTTCGGAAGCTTCCAAAATCCGAACCCATAAACCAAATACTGTCAAATTTTAGAGACTTAAATAAAACATGAAAGAACACCACTCTGTCAAATTTGAAGGTTATATCTTTATTGGTTTTTAGAGATAATCTCATTTGCTCTGGTGCTCGTTCGGAAGATTCTAAAATCCAAACCCATGGACCAAATCCTCCTTAGTTTCAGAGACATAAATCGAACGGGAAGGAACATCATTGTAGAAAATTTAAAGGTTCTATCTTTGTTGGTTTTGGAGATAATCTCATTTGCTCTGGTGCTCGTTCGGAAGCTTCCAAAACCCAAACCCATGGACCAAATCCTCTTAAATTTCAGAGATATAAATCGAACGGGAAGAAACATCATTGTACAAAATTTGAAGGTTCTATCTTTGTTGCTTTTGGAGATAATCTCGTTTGCTCCGAAATCATTCGGAAGCTTCTAGAATCCGAACCCATGGACGGATTTTGTCCAGATTCGAACTTAGCCTTTCTTTCGGAATTAGTAACCTACTATATAAATTTCATCAAGATAGCATCATTATTTTTTGAGTTATCGTGCGTACGGACGGACGGACGGACGGACGGACATCGCTAAATAGACTCCGGCGGTGATCCTGATTCAGAATAATATACATGTCTATACCTAACTCGCTTCCTTTTGGTGGTTACAAACACCATACCAAAGTTAATATACCCTATACTTTAGGTGTAGGGTATAATAAATTAAAGGTAATAATTAAACATCAAGAAAAATATTATTTTTATTTAAATTTTTATATACATTTAATAAATAGCGATAACCAGCTATACATGTATTAATAAATGTAAGTTACTGCTTTGGAAACTTTCTACACCCAAACCGGGTGTGGTATCTGCATGGAGTGTTAAATATAGTAGGATGTGCACTAAAACTGAAAGAACAAAAAATTATTAGGTTGAAAATTTCCCAATCTTCAAACTTATTATTACGGTTTTCCAGCCACAAATATAGGATGTGAGACTTCAATTATAAGGCACCAAAAAATGGCAATAAACGTAAAATTTTTAAATAGAGAAAATAGTTCCATTTTTAAACAGTATATAGTATATACTTTCAAAGAAATCTAATTGAATACTGAATTTAAAATAACAGCAGGGTCCTTTTTATACTCATATTACATTGATAAGTCATTTTCTTTTCTGAAGATTAAATATATTATTTTTTTAGCACATTTTGTAAAAATCTCTGATTCTAATTTTTCTAATTAGCATTATTTTATCCTTGTAGTCGTCTGTCCCTCCTTTCATCTATTTACTGAATTAAAATTACATTATTACTGATTAAAATTACATTTACATTACTGCACCTTAAACGGTGTAACTTAACAAGGACCAACGTAAATGTAATTTTAACCAAGGAAAAAGTATCATAGAGAAATTAATTTTGTAGAATAACTCCCCATTATGGAACTGCAGGCTCCCAAGCTTTCAAATAAAATAATTTTAATCTGATTTCAAATGTTTATATCTAAAGTTAAGATGAATGTTATTTCAATCTAAAAATGTCCAAAGACAAGAAATTTAATAAGCTTTATAAACAATAATGTAAATTATATATAAATTATGCCATTAAGTATTTAAATGTAAAACATTTTTTCAAAAATTCGATGCCTTGAAAACGTTTTTCTGAGAACCTTAAAAGTTTGAGAAAAAGATTTTGTGGTCGCTCGCATTACTTAAACGGTATTAAGAGTCAAATGCTCAAATTTTGCTATTTGAAGAAACGTATTAATCTTCGCAAATTTTCGTAAAGTAAAACATCAAACGAAGATGTTTGTCTGTAACTCGACACCTTTTTACATTTTGCAATTTCAGACACCTAGCTTCAATAAACACTGAGTTATTTCATTATAAAGAAAGAAGTTGTATGGCAGTTACTCAAACCCGCCGACCGAACTTGCTGGATTTAAAAAGCGAAACTAGCAATTGTACAAAACAAAACGTAGTAAAAATTTCAAAATTCAAGTTAATTTATTTTTTGAGTTTTTGTGCGAAGGACGGACGGAATATGTCTCTATTGATGCTGGGTATCTGAAATTTTGTGAAAAGATGTCAAGTTGTATGCCGACATCTATTTTAAAATTTGGTTGTGCTACAAAAACTGGTTCAATTAGCTTGAATATCTTATTGGAACTTAATTAAGCTAGGCTTCTGAAATCTTCTAAAACATGATCAAGTTTTATGGCAATAACTTCTATAAAATGTGATTGGTTCGGGGAAACAGGTTCGAGTAACAGTCACACTAGTCCAACATTTATATGAATATATGTCGGTACTTAATGAAGTAAAACATTTGAAATTTTGAAAAATATGGTCAAGTTTTATGGAAACATCATTATATTATGTTTACACAGGTACCTTATTATGGAGAACAATAAAGAAAAATAAAACAAAATAAAAAAATTAATGTTGATGCAAAAGTAGATACAAATTCTTAAATGCTGTTTATAATATTTTTGCTTTTAAAAATCTTTAGTTTTACACTCTACTTTGTTTTAAATTGCAATTTAAATATAAAAATTTTACTGTTCTAATAAATCATAAATTGAATAAATTAAGAATTACCATGAATATTTTTTTTTTTGTTCTTTATAATGTTCCAAATCAATTAATTTTATGGTATTTTAAGCTGAAATCAGTGTGAAAATTGATTTCGGAATTTCAACATTTTATCATTTTAAAATTTTCATAATTAAATCGTGATTTTGATGTGGATGACACAAATATTTTTGGCTAGTTCTTTAAAGTATTCAGTCTTTCTATATGGCACTCGCTTTACAAGTGGCGGTAATATTATTGTAGCAAGTGTATCGGCTTATATTTTTTCGAATGTACTTAATCATAAAAATTTATTCCATTGCATGTTCATGGTTTCTTGGTTGGTTGGTTGTTTGGTACAAGTGACTGAACCCGTCAGTCTCGATAAAGATCACAAGTAGTGTGTTAAAAGCGTTTACTACCAGTTCTTTGACCACAAGCCTTAACTTTTAGGATTATAAAAGAGTTATATTAAATATTGGATTTAATTTTAGATCCATTTTGCTACTTTCAGAAACTTTAACATTTCTGCTCATTCTGTTCACTACAACTGCGGTATGAAAGATTTGGACCCATACTTCGTTTACACACGATAATTGTTCTGGCTATATCCCGCCGAGACTGTACATGTAAATACACTAATTAAGCTTTTTTCCAAAAACCCGGCATTATAAATTTAAAACAATTTTCATCGAAATTCTCTATGATATAAATATCGAATTTAATCTTTTTACGGTCAAGATTGAATTAAACTTAGTTGACATTACACTTATTTGATATAAAAAGTGGAATTGGTTTTCAACATTTCTTTGTTGAAAGTGGAATAAATTCTCAACAAAAAATTGTAGTCAATGTTATAGTGGATATTACAGCTCGATTTAATAGAGAAAAATAGTTAGAGTAAATTGACATGTGGAATTAAGGTAATATGGAGTGGAGATAAAATACCTTGTATAAAGTTACATTAAGTCAGATTTTTAACGCTGTTTTTGTGTTTTCCTTAATAAAACTTAAAAACTTATCATCGTAATCGTAAATAATTATTAAACAATTGAAGAAATGTTGGAACCTTTTGATAAACTGATTTATGTTATTTTTTATGAGCGAAACATTTTTTTAAAAAATTGATTTATTTATAAATTTTATTTTGGAGCCTACCACCATTTCCATTACTATTTTACTATTTACCAAAATAAATGAAAAATTCATGATAAAAAATTTAATAAAAATAACAAAGCAATTATATTATTCATAACAAAGGTTTTGAATTGCGCAAATTTCCAAAACAATAAAATATAAAGCATTTTTAAATTGCAATTATTTTGGATCTTACCTTTAATATATTTGAATGAAAAATCAAGAACAAAATTTTAGATTTTCGACCTTTTGAAGCTCTGATATACTTAATTTCTACTTATAAACGGTTGAATACAAAAATCTAAAATTTTGCAAAATTTTTGTTCCACTTAATGGTAAATTATTCCATTACATTTCCATTTCTGTTCCACTTAATGGTAAAGGCTTCCATTACATTTCCATTTTTGTCCCACTAAATGAAATCAGTGTGAAAATTCATTTGGGAATTTGAAAATTGAAGCAAAGAACTTAAACTTCAGAATAGTTAAATATTGTACATGTATATGTTCAGCTCTGATATGCTTAGTTTGTAACTCTAAGCGGTTGAATACCAAAATATAAAATTTTGCAATATTTTTGTTCCATTTAATGATAATTTTTTCCATTACATATCATTTCTGTTCCACTTAATGGTAAATGTTGCCATTACATTTTCATTTTTGCTCCACCAAATGAAATCAGTGTGAAAATGAGTTTGGAAATATTAAAATTGAAACAAAATATAAGCTTTATAATAGTTAACTTTTGTATATGTTGTATTCAGAAACAGTATGTGCATACTTATAAGGTGTCCTTTTTTTAAGCACTTTGGATTGAAAAAACTGTCTGCATTAATTGCATCGTGTGCATCCGTCCCTAGGTATCTCGACCTTCTGTCGTCTGAACATACAAAATTAATTACCTAATTTTGTTAGTTACATTTTTAAGATATATTTTAATTTAATAGCGATTTGATATAAGAATAGCATATATTTTGGACGGTTTTCTCTTAGTAACGATAATCTTAAATTAATTTAATGCAATTCTAGTTTCAAATTATTTTGTTTTTAATCAGTCCGTTTCATATTTATGAAATATCTCATATTTTTCTAATTCTTTGGTTATAAATGCAAAGTTTCTATTTTAGTTAAATGCAAAAGTTTAAGAAACAATGAATTTAAATATATAACCCAATGCTAACAACAAATAGTTTGAAAATGTTTCCTTACTTTGGCAAGTCTTACTTTTGAATGATTTTTATTCGTTTCATTTTTATGAAACAGTTATCAGTAGGTAATGCTACTAGATCTATTGAATTGAAATCAATTATACCATCTCTAAAATAATTTCAATATACAACGAGAGTTTCCAGAAAGTATACTCATTCCTACACAATAAAAATTCTGCACCAAAACAATTCAAAAACAATCTTTTTAGGTTCCCTCCAACTCCGCTTTAATATCCTATTCCCCTCCCGGTTTCTCTGTTCCATTTTGATAAACCTATCACCTTTCAAATATTTAGTACATAATTTAGTCATTAATTTCATCAAAAAATAGTATTTTTATAATTTCGACAAAAAGTAATTTCTGTCTTTTTTAACTGATGAGTTCTAAACATAATTTGTATAAGAATTTTACATAATTTTTTATTTTCAAAATTTTTCGTTTTAAATTCTGGATTTTTTTTTATTCAAAAAGGTTTTACCAGGTGGGTCATCCGTTTGTTGTCATCTATGCCCATCTTTATGCCCATTTTTTCCGTTTTTCACATTTCTAGGATAATTGTATGCTGCTGCTTTATATTTACATTTCTTTGTATTATTCAATGCAGTATTTTGAAAAGTTTTCATGAATTTCTATAGCAAAATCTATTTCTATACTTTAAATTTTATTTTTTTTGCTTCTTAAATTTATTTTATTTAGTATGTCTTGTTTAAAGGTTGCTCAAACCGTTGATTTATTAATAAGAGTGCGCTTATTTTGTTTTTAGCACATTTCCAAAAACATTTTGAAAAAATGTGCTTATTTGTTTCACTCTGTCCGTCCGTCCGTCCGTCCGTCCATCCGTCCGTCTGTTTACTAAACTTCTACACCGTTAAAGATAGAGAAAAAAAATTTTAAAAATGGGCAGGTCTCATAAAAAAAATAATTTTGTGGAAGAACTTTTTCATGTGGCCCCATCCTTTATGGAGCTACAGCCCTTAAACTTTGAAAAAGCCCTATTTTTAAATGCATATATCTTATGTTTTGCTTCAGATTTTTTCAATCAGAAAACATCATTCGACAGGTATTTTTTTTAACTTTTGTAAATTAATATCAAAATTATACAATTTTTTTAAATTTAGTACTTAAATTTACCGTTATATGAAAACCAAATTTTGCATGATTTTTTACTTTCATAACTCCAGCACGCTTTTAGATAGAAGCTTGAAATTCTGAGGCAAGAAAAAAACTTTAGAATTAGTATAAGTTTGCTCACAAAATTGTTTTGGACCACCCCCTTTTTTGAGCTATAGGGCTCAAAAATTTAAAATTTGCTCTTTTTAAACACCTGTAACTTAAGTACCTGTACACATTCTTTGGGAAGACATACAAATTAAAGGTTCAGTAATATATTTTTACGCGTGTTAACGGTTTTTCTTAGTTATATAGGATTCCGGACTTACAGCCCCTCAAAATTCCAGAAATCCCTATTTTCACATATTTTCTCATACAAAAAATTTCTTAAATTTTATATTTTAAATTTTCAAATGTTTGTGCAAGTCACAATTCTAAACAGTTTGTATTATCATTCGGAAATGTGCGTTTTTAAAAACCGTTGGTTTACATTCTACCTTGTTTCAAAATCTTTTTGTTCAGATTCAGTACCACAGATCTTATGTGGTAAGAAATGATCAAATCCTTAATTCTGATTATCTTATAAGTTCTAGGCTATTAAAGTTTTGGTAATATTTCTTTTGTTATAAAGATTCCCGTAGATCAGGTATTTTATTTGTATCAGTAGGCCATTAAATGGTTGCTCCTTGAATTATATAGACAATGAAAATGAGAGAGAGTTATAATTGTCTATATAACTTTTTAAAATTGTACAACGAATTACCAAAGCAATTAAAAAACATAGTGAACCTACCATTTAAAAAACATAAATAACTAGCACTTTAACAACAGCACTTATAGTAAACATTGATACAAAATTGTAAATTTTTCATATAAAACCCTATTTTTCATATTAAATAAAACAAACCAAAAAATAAAAATTTTTCAAGAAATTTTAAAATGAATTTAAAAATAAAAAAAAATTATTAAAACAAATCTGACTTCATGGATCTCGGTGACCTAGTGGGTTGTAAACACCGAAGAAATGTGGGTTCGAATCGCACACACGTCGTAGGAATAATTCCCACTTACGACATTTACAGCTACGGCTGAAAAGAAATGGCTGTGTAATTTCTTTGTCACATTTATATGGCAGGGCAATAAACTAAAAAAAAATCTAACTTCAACACTAAATATTTTAATTATATATTCTCAATGCTATTGTAAACAA
Source organism: Poecilobothrus nobilitatus (assembly GCA_947095535.1). Classification (NCBI taxonomy): domain Eukaryota; kingdom Metazoa; phylum Arthropoda; class Insecta; order Diptera; family Dolichopodidae; genus Poecilobothrus; species Poecilobothrus nobilitatus. Next base: position 15,422,056 of record OX352772.1, read on the forward strand.
GGCAGAATGTAAACCAACGATTTTTAAAGGCGGACATTTCCCAAAAGATAATAAAAACTAATTAGAACCAAAATTTGGAAATTTTCTTAGATTTTATGTACCTACATAATAAGAAAAAATGTGAAAAATAAAGAGACACTTTCATCAATTTTAATGAAACTTTACATAATTAAAAAAAGTCATTAAAATATAATGCAAAACTATCAAAATGAAGCGTTTGTTTTTGCCTTTTATCTTGAAAAAATGTGTACAGTGGCCGAAGTTACACGTGTTTAAAAATAGTTACATTTTAATTTTTGAACCCTAATTCCTTAAACAAGGGGAGGTATAAAATAAATTTCTGAAACCACTTACACCCTATCTAAAACATCTTTCTTCTCTTAAAATTATAAGGTTCATAGATAAAATAAAAGCGTGTCGAAGTTATGAAGAAAAACACCATGCAAAATTTTGTTTTTACATAACGGGAAATTTAAATAGGTACTTAATTTTAAAAAAATTGTATAATTTTAATATTTATTTACAAAGTTAAAAATACATGTCGAATGACGTTTTCAGATTGAAAAAATGTTAAGTAGAACATGAGATATGCGCATTTAAAAATAGGGTTTTTTCAAAGTTTCAGGGGCTGTTTAGCTTCGTAATGGCTGGGGATACATAAAAAAGTTATTGCACAAAATTAATTTTTTTATGAGACCTACCCATGGTTACATTTTTTTTCTCTATCTTTAACAGTGTATAGAAGTTTTGTAAACAGACGGACGGACGGACGAACGGACAGAGTGAAACTAATAAGCACATTTTTTCAAATTTTTTTTGGAAATGTGCTAAAAAAAGAAAACCCCACTTTCTAATATCATGTCTTAGCTCTCTTGTATAAATTAGTTTTTGAACCCTAATCGACAAGTTGTGTTCATTCAAAATGACACAGTCCCAAGTGGATTCAAGTTTTTTAAAATGGAATTCTTTATATTACACCTAGGACGACAATATAAAGCACTTATGTACATTAACATTTTGTTTAAAATCCTTCGGATTTTTTTTATAGAAATGCAGAAATATATAAAACGAGGAAGATTACAGTTGCCTTTGTCAACTCTTAGATACCCGTACGAACCGTTAGTATGTTCACAGCCTGTCACTCTGCTCACAATATTATTTTTTTAATATTTTAGTATTTTAAAATAATTTGGGTGAATTTTATAATTTCTAGAACTATGGGTTGTACATATATTCAAATTATATGTTTATATGTACATTCTTCAAAAGCAGATTCTAACCTTTCACATAACGATTATCAATCCAAAACTTTTTCAAATATTCTATAGTACCATTTAATGCTAAGCGGTAAATGTATATTAAATTTACTTAGTACAAAATAGTAAATATAATTTTAAATATTATATTATATTATATTTAAATATTCCATTGACAGAATAATTTCTTATAAGTACAATAAAATACATATATGTATGTAAATACGGCGCTATATAATATACATCTATACTCTTATCATTCATTCACTAGTGACATATACGATATGTAAATAAACATGATATTATATAAGTATGTATATATATTAATATCATATAAATAAAAATTCTTCAAGCAACCGTTTGTTGTATATTTATTTACATTTTTATGTACTACGCATTATATCCTCAACAATTTCAAATTATCGAGTAAAACAAAATGGAAAAAATTCGTTTTAAAGAAATTTGTTAGAAAATTTGAAAAAATCAAGTAACACTTTCGTCAATTATAAAGTAACCCTATATTATTAAAAAAAGTTATTAACAGAAATAAGAAGTATAATGTTTAATTTTTGTGTATTACTTCAAAAAAATTTTAACAGGTGTTCAAGTTACAGGTGTTTAAAAATAGGAAATTTTCAGTTTTTGACCCCTTACAGCTCCTAAACGGGGGGTGATACAAAAAAAATTTCTGAAATGACTCATACTTATTTTCAAAGATCTAACTTATGTCAAAATTTCAAGTTTTCAACTTAAACCGTTTAGAAGATAGAAGGGTTGAAGGATTTTGCAAAATTTGAGTTTCACATAACGGTAAATTAAGACACCGTATGTCACAAATATATATTTATTGTATATATAGTTTTAAAGCTAATAAAAGTAGTAATCGTTTGGCGTTTTCAAAATGAAGATATACCTTATACAACTTGTGCTATAATAATTTAAATATAGAGCTTTTTTGAACCTTTGGGGAGCTGTAGCTCCATAACGGGTGGGGCTACAAAAAAAAGTTATTAAAAATAAAATTAATATTTTTGTGAGATCTATCAGTAGTTAAAATTTCATAGCTCTATTGCAAAAAAAAAGTGGGGATCTAAAAGTTAGGTGTTCGAGAGCTACCCTAAGGCTTGGTCCAAACTCAACCAAAAAAAATAGGGAACCTACAAATTACTCCTAGAATATTTTGTGTAAATTTCAAGATTCTAGCTTTCTTAGTTTTTGAGTTAGCGTTCTGACGGACGGACGGACGGACATGGCTCAAAAGTCTTAGAATTTTTTTCTGATCCGATCCATACCTTTGAAGGTATATCTAGCTCGCTTATTTCGAGGTGTTACAAACGGAGGAGTAATTTTATTATACCCGATCCTATCGTACGGGTATAAAAAGGAAAGTTGTTCATTTAAAAGTATATAAAAGTGTATGGGGTTTGAGTATGTTTTTTTTCCAAATGTTTTTTTTCCTGTATGTCTTGTAATTATCCTGGGACATATAATCCCAGTAGGATTTTTGAGTGGGACGATATGTCCCAACAGTATCAAAAAACTATTGCTGCTGAAAAATACAAAACTCATAAAACTATAAAATAAAATATTATATTAATAATTTAAAACTTTATTAATCGAAATTTCAAAAAATATTTCACAAAATCAAAGCTTTGTTAATTATGATAAATTGTGAAACATTCAATGCAAAGTGGAACATGACAACTTGAACATATAGTCTTTGTCCTTTTTTCTATTTACTGCATCTTACACAACGAGATCTTTTTCCTGATGCAACCGGCATATGATCTCCTATGTTTATAAAACTTCGTTTATGTTTCGAAGGACCATATGAATTTCTTTTTTTTTGTTGTACAATATTTTCGACCAACCTCTATCATTTTCTCGGCTAATGGAACTAGAAAACTTATTAACTCCGTTTTTTTATGATTTATTTCTTGATGGACTATCCACGAATTAACTACAGCCATCATCAAAATTTTAAAAAACACCTTTTCCCACCATTTACTTGACTTGCGATTTAAATCGTATACACTAATTTTCTGATCTGCTATGTCTACTCTCCACATTATAGATACATATTTTATAATAGCCTCAGGACAATCAACGTCAACTTTATCTCCATTTTTTTGTTTACGTTTAGTTTTACTGGTGGTGGCAGTATGACAATTAGATAGCACAGTTACTTCTTTTAAGTCTACCCATTTACATGCAATAGTTCCGCGACAATTTACCATGAATTCACTTTCATTTCTTTTTAACTTATTTATGAAATTTGGAAAATTTTTTCGATTATTTATAACAGTTCCGACAGCTGGAAAATCGATGAAATTAATTAACTGCACACTAGTAAAGAACCTATCAAAGCTTATCATAACATCTTCTTTTTTTCCAAGAATTGTATCACAAAGTTTTTCTACAACACGTTCGTCCAAAGTAGATTCAGTTATTGCTTTATTTTCTTCTCTTCCACAATAAATATTGAGATCATAAAAAAAACCCGTATGAGAATCACATCTCAGCCAAAGTTTAATTCCGCGTTTTATTGGTTTTAAGCGTTGGTACTGCTTTAGAGAAGATCGTCCTTTAAATTTGGTCATTGATTCATCTATAGCTTGAAATAAAGATTCTGTTCTAGCATTTGGAAATGTTTTTTTTCATGCAAGATACTATTTCATCAATATAGTACAATTTTGAATATCCATTTGGTTTTTCAGAATGGTTAAAATAAAGTTTTGACATAAGAAGCTGTTATCGATTTCTAGCAATTGCTGCTTTTATTGATGAATTTCCTAATGATGGATTTATGCTCTAATAATGTTGAAGCTTCGGAACTTTATTGTAGCTCATAATGAGGCAACATCCTAGCATTAGAAGGATTTCGTGTTCATCAGTTTTTTGTATTTTCTTTTTTTCTTTTTCCAGTATTTCTAGTCTTATATTTGTATTCTGAGCAATAAATATTAATAAAGATTTTAGAAAAATTTTTTAAATATGTCTATTGCTTTTGAAGAGCGATTAATATCAAGTAAAACCAAAGGTTGATTTTCTTGTGGAATCTTCATTCTAGATTGAAAGTCAGAATTTGGTTTGTACCACAAATTAGGATTTTGGATTTCATTTATCTCATCATCCGTACTATTTTCATTTATACTGTCCTCATCACTTGATTCAGAGAAACTAGTTTCAGCTTCGGAATCGCTAGAATTAGACAAATCGGACATATCAGTTTCTAAAAGCTGTTGTAAATCTTCTCTTAGTCTATCTGACATTTTATCTAAAATAATACGAATGGGATATATAAACCCAATGGAAAACACTAATGGGACATATCCCAAATAAACAAAAATCCAAAAAAAAACTGTACTTACCAAGAAAAAAAGTATTTGAACACCTTAAAACTAAATTTATATTTTATTGAAAACTGCATGCACATTAAGTATAGGGTATATTAACTTTGGTATGGTGTTTGTAACCACCAAAAGGAAGCGAGTTAGGTATAGATATGTATATATATTCTGAATCAGGATCACCCCCTGAGTCGATTTAGCGATGTCCCTCCCTCCGTACGCACGATAACTCAAAAATGATGCTATCTTGATGAAATTTATACTGTAGGTTGACAATGACTAAGGTAAGGCGGGGCTTGTAAATGGGCGAAATCGGACCATGTTTTCGAGTACCTCCCATACAACTCCCAAAACCGAATACGCATATCTTCGAAATGAATAAAGATAAAAACTTAAAATTTTGTATGAGGGTGTGTTTTCCTTAATCCCTGATATCCCTAAAATTTGAGATGAATTGGGGTGGTGGTCCGCGTGCCTTCACACACTTCCCAAGACCTAACAAGCATATTTTCGAATTTAATAAAGATAGAAATCTGAAATTTTATACAAAGGTTGTAAAAACATTTATTTTGTTAGCTTAGTTATATTAAATACCTAACTAAAATAACTTATGGATTTTTAATTTAATTTGAATTTTTTAGGTGTAGGGTATAAATAAGTCGGTTGCATCGAATTACTGTTACTTTTACTTGTTTTAATTAAAAACAAACAAATGATCTTATCTTCACAAGACCTTAGCATCTACTGAGCAAAAAATTTCAAAAAAAAACTTGTCTAAAAACTAAGTCCCGTTACTTATTTTATATTTTAAATTTAAAAGTACGATTGGGACATTTTTAAATAGAATTAGTTAACATTAAAGTAAAATTAAGTATGTTTAAACTTTCTCTGTGACATATTATCCGTATAGGAGCGAAAGGGTTAAAGGACTTGATTCGTATTACTGAGGTTCTAAACTAATAAATGTTCTCTTACTTATTTATTCTGTCCAGTTTTCCATCGCATTTAATATATACTTTTGCATAGTCTGCATTATAATTTTATTATTAGGTGATTTTTGTATTGCTGTGTTATTTTATTTTACAAAAAAAAATGCTTAATTAGAAACAAAATTACCAATATTTAAAAAATTAATTTTTCTTGAATTTTACAAAATAAAAGTTACAATTAAAATATAATATAATAAAATTAATACAAATTGACATAAATTTTTTTCTTTATTTTTTTTTTAAACATTTTTAATGAAGCTATAATCTAGTTGGTAGGAACTTTTATATGTAAAATTAATTGGATATTTGAGTCATTAAATTTTGTGAAAGAGATTAATATTTTTGAAAAACTGGATTATATTTAATAAAGTTTGTTTGCATTGCTACCCAAATCCTTAATACCGTTAATTTTATTCTGAAGCCTTTCTAAACTATAACTTTGACAATATTCTATTATATGGGAAATGGAGATGTTGCCCCCACAGATGCAAATCGGTAATTCAGTTTGGTTCAATAAATGTTCATGAGACAAGCGTGAGTGGCTAATTCTTACTAAGTGAATTAATTGAACTCCAAAGATCTATATTATTTTTAATTTGACAAAGTTTATTGTTAGTTGGTTCATTTATCCATTCCTGCTTCCATTGAGAGAGAACAATTTGACGAAACAATGGTTTAATATCTTTAAAGAAAATTTTATAGCTTGATTCTAATTCTAAATTAATTGCCTCTTTTTCTAATTTATCAGAAGCTTCATTACCTTTGATACCACAGTGGCTAGGGATCCACAAAAATTTAATTGTTTTATTATGGTTTTCATGAAGTATATCTTTGATTTGGATTTTTTGTTACAATTAAGTTCCTTAAAGTTTGAAGAGCACTTAGTGAGTCGGTACAAAATAATATTTCATTTTTATCTATTGTTGTTGTAAATTTTATTGCTTGTTTAATTGAAAATAGTTCAGCAGAGTATATTGAACTATGTTTGGGCAAGTGGTACTGCTTGTCATAAAATGTCTTTCAAAAGTTGATAGTGCGTCTAGTGTAGTACGATTTTTCCTAAAACCGAACTGACATTTGTTTAATTTTTTATTTTTTTCAAAAAACCATTGTAATCTTTTGTTAATCATTCTTTCGATAACTTTGCACAGACAATTTGTCAATGAAATTGGTCTATAATTATTAGTGAAATTTGGATCTTTATTATTCTTAAGAATTGGAACCAACAGTGCTTTTCTCCAGTTGGAGGGAAACACTTGATTTTCAAAGTGAAATTATATACTTTAAGCAAAAAGGATTTATCGTTTATATTTAAATTTTTTAATATTTAGTAAGTTACTAGGTCAGGACCTATGCATTCTGACAAGCAAAATTCTATTTCTTCAAATGAGAACTTTTTATTATATTCATAATGTTGATTAGACTCACTAAAAAATTGATTGTTTTTTTCTTTTTATACCCGTACGATAGGATCGGGTATAATAAAATTACTCCTCCGTTTGTAACACCTCGAAATAAGCGAGCTAGATATACCTTCAAAGGTATGGATCGGATCAGAAAAAAATTCTAAGACTTTTGAGCCATGTCCGTCCGTCCGTCCGTCCGTCCGTCCGTCAGCACGCTAACTCAAAAACTAAGAAAGCTAGAATCTTGAAATTTACACAAAATATTTTGGGAGTAATTTGTAGGTTCCCTATTTTTTTTGGTTGAGTTTGGACCAAGCCTTAGGGTAGCTCTCGAACACCTAACTTTTAGATCTCCACATTTTTTTTGCAATAGAGCTATGAAATTTTAACTACTGATAGATCTCACAAAAATATTAATTTTATTTTCAATAACTTTTTTTTGTAGCCCCACCCGTTACGGAGCTAGAGCTCCCCAAAGGTTCAAAAAAGCTCTATATTTAAATTGTTATAGCACAAGTTCTATAAGGTATATCTTCATTTTGAAAACGGCAAACGATTACTACTTTCATTAGCTTTAAAAGTATATATACAATAAATACATATTTTTGGCATACGGTGTCTTAATTTACCGTTATGCGAAACTCAAATTTTGCAAAATTCTTTAACCCTTCCATCTTCTAAACGGTTAAAGTTGGAAACTTGAAATTTTGACAGAAGTTAGATCTTTGAAAATTAGTATGAGTCATTTCAGAAATTTTTTTTGTATCACCCCCCGTTTAGGAGCTGTAAGGGGTCAAAAACTGAAAATTTCCTATTTTTAAACACCTGTAACTTGAACACCTGTAAAAATTTTTTTGAAGTAATACACAAAAATTAAAGCTCCAACATTATATTTTTATTTCTGTTAACAACTTTTTTTAATAATATAGGGTTACTTTATAATTGACGAAAGTGTTACTTGATTTTTTCAAATTTTCTAACAAATTTCATTAAAACGAATTTTTTCCATTTTGTTTTACTCGATAATTTGAAATTGTTGAGGATATAATGCGTAGTACAAAAAAATGTAATTAAATAAACAACATAACGGTTGCTTGAAGAATTTTTATTTATATGATATTGATATATATACATACTTATATAATATCATGTTTATTTACATATCGTATATGTCACTAGAGAATGAATGATAAGAGTATAGATGTATATTATATAGCGCCGTATTTACATACACATATGTATTTTATTGTACTTATAAGAAATTATTCTGTCAATGGAATATTTAAATATAATATAATATAATATTTAAAATTATATTTACTATTTTGTACTAAGTAAATTTAATATACATTTACCGCTTAGTATTAAATGGTACTATAGAATATTTGAAAAAGTTTTGGATTGATAATCGTTATGTGGAAGGTTAGAATCTGCTTTTGAAGAATGTACATATAAACATATAGTTTGAATATATGTAGAACCCATAGTTCTAGAAATTATAAAATTCACCCAAATTATTTTAAAATACTAAAATATTAAAAAAATAATATTGTAAGCAGAGTGACAGGCTGTGAACATACTAACGGTTCGTACGGGTATCTAAGAGTTGACAAAGTCAACTGTATTCTTCCTCGTTTATTTTTGAAACTTCTTCTTGTGTGTAATTTTTTGAATTAGATGTTTCAGAAAAATGTTTTGCTAATGTTATTAAAATTTCAGATTTGTCAATAATTAATTTATTATTTTCTATTAAAGATATTACTCATTTGTTTTAGTTAGACCATTTAAACTTCTAATATTTTGAAAAACTATTTTAGGGCTGGTTTGATCCCTTTTTGTAACATCTTATAGTTCTTTTTGTAATTCTTTTAACATTCAAAAACATTTTGAAATGATTTAAATTCAAAGTTCTGTTAAATTTTCTGAGTAATCTTTTCCTTTCTTTAACTAGTTTCACTATTTCATTGTTCTACCAGAGAACACAACGTTTAGAACACATCCTTTTTTGTAAATGGGATAGATTTTTGAGCTGCTTTAATAATGTTATTTGTCCATATCGTCTATATTTTGAAAATCTGAAATTCTTTTACTAAATTCTATATTTTTTCGGAATGCATCCCAATTAACTTTAGACATATTAAATTTTTCTCTCATTTCATTTTGAGAATTGGATAGAAAATAATGTATAATAATTGGAAAATAATCACTGTCATAAAGATCAGAGTCAATTTTTCAACCAAAATAATTCATAAGTGAAGGTGAAGCTATAGAAAGGTCTATAGCACTGTAAGTTTTGTAAGAGAAACAAAAAAAAGGTAGATTCACCACTGTTTAGAAGGCATAATGAATTGTCATAGATATAAATTTCTCTACTATTTTCTCACGTTTATCTGTTTTTTTTAACCCCATAACAAATTATGTGCATTAAAATCCGCTATAAATATAAATGCTGCATCTGTTTATCTAATTACGTTATTTAACTCTTTTAATAAAATTAGCATGTTTCCTGGTAAATAGATATTAATAATTATAAACGTTTTTGGAAAAAAAAATTTTATGGCTACTACTTGCAAGTTAGAATTAATATTAAACTCCTCACATTTGAATTTTTCATTTACCAGAATAGCTACACCTCCATGAGCTACAGTATCACAACAAACATTTTTTTGAAATACTTCAAAATTTTTAAAAGTTTGATAGTAGTTTTCTTGAAACTTAGTTTCATGAATCCAAAAAATATTGTTTAAATATTTAGTTTTTAGTAATTCAAATTCATTATAATGACTCAAAAATCCATCACAATCCCATTGTATTATATTTAATATTGATTTATTATACATAATTACCACAATATTTATATCAGATAGTGCTATCACTATCACCATTATCACCAATTTTCTCTTATTTTAGGCTGTTTTGCTTTATTATCATTATTACTATTAAGTCTTTTAATTTTTGTTTTTCTCGTTTTGATAATTTTATTGGAAGAATATCAATTTTACCTATTGATTGGTTAGTTGTTGTGTTCTTGCTTATTGCCTTTGTTAATTAATTCGATTTTATTTACAGTTGAATTATTTGTTGTTATTGGCTTTAAAGTTATTATATTTGTTGTTGTTTTATCTATAATGGTACTATTAAGATTGTTTTTAGGTGTTTTTACAATATTTGAAAAAGTTAATCCTGATACATATTTAAAATTAGAATATTAATAATACATATTTAAAGTTATAATACAGTCCAATATTTATATAACATTATCCTCAATTTTCTTTTTGATTGGTTTGATTTCAACTACATTTTGCTCTTGCAGCTCTAGAATTTTTTCATCTTCTGGAATATAATTTAATTCAGGACAATAAACAACTCCTCTAGAATTATTAACCATTCTGTGTTCGCTTACTTTTACGTATTATTGGAGTATTGGAATCTAATTGAATTATTTGGATAAGTTGAGATGCTTGATTAAAGTTTTTTGTCTCAATCAAGATAGTGGCGTTTCTTAATTTTTTACAATTTGTAACCTCTGGTGCAATTGAGTTGATTGCTTTTTTAATCAGAAAAGCTGAAACATTTTGTATTGTTTTGTTATAATCCGTCCTTTCCATAATTAGAAATTTCGGGCCAGGTGTTTTATAGGACATCTTAACTTTCCTATCAATTAGTACTAAGTATAACTATCTGATGTTAAGTTTTTACACATTTGAAAATTCGCCATATCCGATGATTTATGACCTTTTTATTATTTCTCTTTTTAAAATAGTTTAATTAAAACCCCAAAAAAAAAAAAAAATTAAACAAAACTTTCTTTCTTTCTTTCGTTTTTTTTTCCTTTTCTTCTTTTTTTTTTTTTTAAATAATGTTATAAATAATTCTAACAAAAAAAAAAAAATAAATGAAAACGATAAAAAAAAAAATATAATATTATTTATTCAAAAACTTCGTAATTGATTTAAAGTAAACATAAAATTTATTATTTAAATAAATAATAACAGTTAAAAAAAATAAGAAAAAAAAAAACCGGTTTTTTCTATATTTAATCAAAAACAGATTTATAAAAATAATTTAATAAAGAATGTTCTTATCACGTTAAGTGATATTACAAGACTGTTTTATGTTATTTTCTTTTAATATTAATAATGCGTTTTTTGCAATATATTTTGTTAAAAAAGACAAGTTTTTCTTACATTTAGCAATAATATTGCAATAATATTTAAGAAATATGTAAAATTTTAAAAAGGAAAAGCAAATGATTAATTTTGTATACATACAACTTCAACTTTGATAAGCATATTTACCATTTTTTGCGGCATCAATGCTATTGTTTAATTTTATTTTAGTAATATATAAAAGGAAAGTTTCATTTTGAGTAACTAATTACAATTAGTCGACCTTTTCTCGGTACTTTCATATTAGAAAACATTAAGTAGTAACAATTAAATAAATGAGCTGCATCCTTATGCAAAATTTAATTAATATTTTTTTTATCGAAATCAAAAAAAATCATTTCAGACTAGTCAGCCTAGTCGACTAGTGGCTTATTAACCGTGGAAGTATGATACCAAGTTTTTTTGTACTACTGTACTACTATCTTATTAAAATAAAAATCTATTTATAGGAATATAATTTTGAGAGTCTGTTTGTCCAGTAAAAAAATATCGATAAAAAAATGTTGAAAAACAAAATGTCGAATTTCAATTTTAATTGCAACATTTATATTCACGCCTGAAAAGGAAAGGCTGTGTAATTTTCTTGCAGAGGAAAAATCTAAAAAAAAATAATCTAATTTCAAAACTAAATATTTTAATTATATATTCTCAATGCTATTGTAAACAAGGCAGAATGTAAACCAACGGTTTTTAAAGGCGCACATTTTCCAATAAGACAATAAAAACTATTTAGAATTGAAACTAAAATTTGGAAATTTTCTTAGAATTTCATGTACCTACATAATAAGAAAAAATGTGAAAAGTAAAGAGACACTGGGAGACTTTGGGAGTCTGTTTGTTAAATAAAAAATGTTGAAAAAAAATTTCGAATTTCAATGTTGAACAATAAATTTTTTGACATTTTTTTTAAAGTAATATATTTTAGAGCTATAGTTACACAGATCAGCTTTCATCATCCACAAAATGGAGCGGTACAAAATCTCGGTGAACAACCAGAATAACAAAAAGTACTCCTCCGGAACTCAAACGATACTCACTTACTATAGCGCAGCACTGAAACATGCAAAATTCCAACGGAACATTTTGAGTACTGTATGAGTTCAGTAAAGTATAAGTATCCTACTGGAACTGATTTATCAATATTGGTTCAGTACTGCGAAAAGTTGCTGAATAATAACCAAGCAAATAAATCTTCTTCTAATATATAAGAAGAAATTCTGTTTGTTTGTTTGTTTGGCACGGATTCACGTAAAAACCACCATTTCGATTGCAACCAAATTTTGCAGGAACATTTCTACGACCCCGGAAGGAGTTATAGGCTATATCGCGTTTCGGTGCATTAATCCATTGCGGCCCGAGAGCGTTTTAAAGCGTTTTGGTTTTTTCGTCGTTCTGCCTAAACGGTTTGACCGATTGAGTTGAAAATTTGCACAAATGTTCTTCTCACCTTTAGGGGTGTACTCAAGATATTGGGTTGCCATATGTCACCCGGCTTCGGCCCGGCGGGCTTCCAAAAAATTTTTTGTTTCCGATTTATGTCCAATTTTGTATGGCGGTTTTATGGTCTGAAAAAACCCCTGAGACGAATTTTTGTAAAGTTCTGGTAACCCGTTTGGGCACGAGAGCCGAACGAAGTTCATTAAATTTTTTTGATGTCCTGCTTAAACGGTTTTACCAATTGATTTGCAAAACTGTTGCTCTTTAGCAGAAAAGCTTATTAGATTAATTTGGTTAGGATCCATTAACCCGTTTCGGCACCAGGGTTCAGTGAAATTTTTTAATTTACCTTAATGTCGCGCTTAAACGGTTAGACTAATTGAGTTGAAAATTAACAAAAGTGTAGTTCTTCACTCCAGAAGAATTCCCATTCGGTTGACTTTGGTTATGATCCATTAACCCGTTTCGGCACCAGGGCCCAATGAAGTATTTAAATTTCTTTGTTGTCGAGCTTAAAAGGTTTGATCAATTGAGTTGAAAAATTACAAAAGTGTAGCTCTTCACCGCAGAAGCCCACTCAGTTGATTTGGTTACGATCCACTAACCTGTTTCGGCACCACGGCCCAATGAAGTTTTTTAATGTTTTTGTTGTCGCTCTTAAACAGTTTGATCAACTGAGTTGAAAATTCATAAAAGCTCTAGCTCTTTACCACAGAAGCTTACTGAGTTGATTTTGTTACGATGCATTACCTCATTTCAACATCAAGCCTCAATGAAGTTTTTCATTTTTTTGTTGTCGTGCTTAAACGGTTTGACCAATTGAACATTGGCACAAGTACTGCACTTTAAGGCAGAGGCTTTCATTTTAGTAATTCTGCGATGATACATTAACCCATTTGTACGATAGACTTTTAAAAGAAAATTTTGTTTCTAATTTTTGTCTAATTTGGCAGGATGAATTTACGATTCTAAATAAAGCCTGTGACAAATTTTTGTTAACGTTCGTTAACCCATTTCCGCACGAATACCTTTTAAAAAATATTCTGCCCAATTTTTGGTATTGTTATTATTATTAAAAAGATATTTCCAACACTCTTTACTTTTATCTACACTGTTTTTAATATTCCATAAAAACCTTTCAATGCAAATTTCTAATATATAAAAGTAATTAAAATAACCTTATTAAGTATCTTAAGAATACTGTGTTTAAGTCTTAACAACATAACATTTTCGGCCGTTAAAAAACAGAAAAAATTTCCTACATACGACAGTCATCATGTCATCATTCAGAAATGCATGTGGTCTAGCTTTATAAGATGCATGTGTATAACATATTTCCCATAAAATATCATTGGAATATGTACATATAGTATGTATAACGTGCGTATATTTAAAAATACTATATATTACATTTCTGTACAGTATTTAATAAAAAATAAGTACATACATATTTAAAGAACAGAAAACTTTACATTCTAATCCAAATACAATTTTTACACATATTTTTAGCCAATTAATTTGAAAACATAATTAGAAAAAGTAAACTTAAAAAAATTCTGATAGATTTATAAAGGTAAAAAACAATCATGTATTTTTTATATTTAAAATATGTTAAACAGAACCTGAGATGTATGCATTTAAAAAGAAGTTTTTCAAAATTTGAAGAGCTGTTGGTGCTGTAGGATCTCCAGCTGTGAGGGTACATAAAAAAGTTGTTCTTCAACATTACTTTTTTAAGAGACCTATGCATAGTTAATATTTCATTGCTCCTTATTAAACAGTATATAAGTTTTGTAAACAGACGCAGGGATAGAGCGAACCTAATAGCAAATTTTTCAAAACGTGCTTAAAAGGATAATTCAGAAAAACATGAAGTGACATTACTTATGAAAAACAATGTATTACATTATGGTCTTTTATAATTGAAATGCGATTTTATGTTTCAATATTAACGAATATATTGTGAAAACTCATTTCGCCGTAATTGCGTGCTCAATAGATTATTGATTCCTTTAAAGATTTTTTGTAGACGAATTGTCTCTAATTCTTCGCTCTGTTTATTCAATTTAACTAAATGTAATAAAAATAGAATATTAACTACCAGCATCTGTAAATGCATAGTAATAAGTTAACTATAAATTAAATTAATGCAGAAACAAAAGTTAATAATTTTTATTTCATAAAACCAATAAAATACTCCGGGCAACGCCGGGTACTCTGCTAGTTAATTATAAAATGCAATTCGCAGAAAATGGTATAATATTGAAAATTTGAAAACTATAGCAAAAGTTTCCCAATGACAAACAGCATTTTATGAAAATGTATCTTACATTTTTCGTTTAAGTTTTTCTTGATTGAACATCGAACTATTTGTGAAATATTGCTCTATAAAGTGTCTTTAAATACGCAAATATTTGTATAAAATAGAGCTAATGATATATATAGTCTAAACTGATAAAAGAAAATTTCTAAGTTTTTTTAAATGTCCCAATAACTAACATGGAATTCCCGATATGTATATCTGTAGAACTATCACAAGTCCCTGCAAAACAATACATAAAAACACTCCCAGATGAAACACCAACAATGGCAATAACTAAAACCACAGATTTTGAAATATAAACGTCAACTTTTTTTCCGGTGTTTTTTTCATCTTTCTTCTCGAATCAACATCAGAACAGAAAAGACATCATTTTTTTTCTTCTCATCATTGATCGACAACATTCAACATATTCAACACATTAATTAAAATCCTACATACCTATCTATATAATATAAATTATAATTTTGTTGCATTAAATCTGTGAATATAAAATGATTTCATGAATGAACTCCAATAGCTATATATCCAAAGATTATATAAATACTAAGTGATATATAATCAAACTATTTATATTAATCTTTGACATAATTGAATAGATATTTCTAACAAATTTTTAACATAACATATTTATACTTTTCGCATTTTTATCATTGTATACATAATCATATTATACTTAATAAAAAAAAGATTTTTTAAACCTTTTTGAAACTTTATTATAATATCATGCTCTTTAACATATTAACATATTAATCATTCTCTTTAACTTAACCAAAACATATTGGCTTTAATCATAATATGTACATCAATAAAAAAAAAAAAAAAACATGAATAGTTTCAAAATATTTATCCAACAAAAAGTAAAAATATATTTTAAAATTTAAATTTTGTAGCTATAATTTTTTCTTTGATTTAAATAATATTTAATTTTTTTTCTGTTTATACAGAAACTACTACCTAACACTTAACAGATGATGTAATGTAAATTTTACAGATCTAATATAAATATGTAACAACTACATATATACAAAATTTTATGTTATTAAAATTATTATAAATTAAACATTTGAAGAGAAGATGAAAATTTTAAAATCTTTACTCTCGCGCAGAATTATATTAGTGGTAGTTTAATGTGTATATATATATAATATAATACAACAAAGCGAAGTATATAATATAATATATATAGGTACGGTAACAGAAATACAGTTACAACAATGTATCTGAAATTTTTATGAGTATATACTTATATATTTAATATAACATCTCCATTCACTAATTCACACTATTTATTTACATTTTATCTGTATTTTGGAAAACTGTATATAAGGAACACATTTATACCTATATATAACGAAATATAAAAATAAAATTTCATTCATTGATTGGCATTGGTTTTCTTTCATTCAATTAAAATTGTGAATGTGTATGAACATATTTTGTATAAAATGAAAAATTGGAAACGCCTATTAAATTTTTTTGTTTTTGTTTTTTTTTTTTTTTGTAATGAATTGTATGCAATGTGTATTGTGTATTGTGTATACATGTCTATACGTATATAAAATTTTTCTTTTTAGTTTTTGAATTTTACAATGAAGTATAGGTATTACAAAAAATAAAACAAAAAATAAAGAAAAGAGAAAAAAAAAATAAACACCGCCTTCAACTACATGTTGATTATATCTTATTAAAAAATAGGTAGGTAATCTTTAAAAAAAATATTATTATAATTAAACTTTTAATAAATTGTAGTAATTATTAAATTTATAATTTTATTTTATTATTATAATATTATTATTATTAATTGATTTGAACTTTCTAAACGTGTTGTTGTTATCAATTTATACATTAAGTTAATTTAAATGAAATGTAAAAAAATTAAAAAGTTAATGACATTAAAAACAAGTACATATAGTTAGTAGTACATAGTGGTCATTGGACATTTAATTATATTTTGTATAAGTATAGGTATAAGATAATTAAATTTATTGTTGAGTTTAGTTTTATTGAGATAGTTAGGATTGTATGATAGCTATTATAATATATTACTTAAATCTTAAGTATTAAAATAATGTAATAAGAAAATTTTCTTGAAATACGCATTTATTTCAACTATAGGATCTTAAATAGACAAAATTTAATGAATTATATGAAAGAATAATATTTTAGGTTCGTTAATTATACGTTCGTATAATTTAAATAAAAATTTTTACTCTAAATACATTATAGGTAGGTATCTTATATTTGTATTTTACATAAATAAAGAGTGAAGGCGATTTCTTATTGTTATTTAGTAGGGTGGTTAGACAATTCATATTCTTAGACTTAGACATAATCGTTATTGAAAAACGATTTAAATAATATTTATATATAATATAATAAAATCTGATACAATGTTTATAAATTGTAGGTGGTAGGTACAATAAAAAATAAATTTAAAAAAACTTTTTAAATAAATTATTAAGCAGATTAGGTAAATTACCTATACACTATAAAGCAAAATGTTCACTATTTTTATTTGCACAACCAGTATTTTTAATAGGTACCATTATTTAGTAATAAAAATTTTTTTCTGGCAACTCTAAATTAAAATAACAAAGTATACAATATGTAATATTATGATATAATTATTTTGTTACTAAGAATCATCAACAATAATATACCTAATATGGGCAGTTATTATAATTTTTATTTTGTTAATAGCTGTTATGTCTGTATTACAGATTAAAGTTTTTTTTTTTTTTGTTAAAATAACATTTACAAGATTGTTTGTATGTTTATTGTTTTAAATTTTAGGATTCAAGTTATGTTTAAAAATGTACCTTTCTATAGCTAGTGTACGTTCATTTTTTTATGCGTTTTACCTATAAAATTACCTATATAGATACCTATATAGAATATTTTCTCTAATTTTTAAAATTCAAGATTCGACTAAAGAAAAATAGGTACTTAACACGACCACCCTATATGTAAGACAAAGTTTGAAAAAGTATTTTCAAACTAAAATGAACCAATATGTGATATACATATACTATAGGTCACCTATTGCTCTTCTTTAAACCAATTCTTGGATTTTGAAAATTAACATTTTCGTTACAAATAGTTTAATTTAAACAATTTTACTTTTTTTTTTTTTTTTGTAACAATTAACATAACAAAATAAAATAACTAAATGCATACGAGTATATATAGTAATTAATAAATTAATTCAAAATTTTTTTTAATTTGTTCAACATATACTTATAATAAAATAAAAAACACAATATTTTCGTTTTCTTTACCAGAACATTTTTTTATTTAAAAATTTTTAAATTAATAAATGTATAGAGTTTACAATTAAAAAAAAAAAAAAAATGGACCACCCAAAATAACATGAAATTGTTAAAATGATTGATAAAAATATTTTGCGCATGCAAAAGATATACTCGTACATGTGATATACAAAAAAAAAAAACTAACAAACAAACTTTAATAAAAATCAACAAAAATATTTTTAACACTTTACTTAAAAAAGCAAAAACAAAAACAAATATAAAAATAAAAGAAAATCATTTAAATTTTGTTTTTGGTCTTTTCTTTATTTCATTAAAACTTAAAACAAATGCTAAAGTACAAGAAAAAGGGACTACGATTTGGACAAGAACAAAGCTAACAACAACAACAAAATGTACCTATAAAGGTCTCAATTAACACAATTGAAAAAACAGAAGAAAAAAAATATCAAAGTGATAACATTTTATATGATACGTTTTTTATTTACTAGTCTTTTTTTTTTTTTTTTTATTTTAACTTGTTCTACACCACACCAGTATACCACAGAGTTCTTAAAGCCAATTCTATAATTTTTGTCCCTTTTCTGTTTTAATTTTATGCTTTTTTCTTTTTGTTTTGTTTAAATGCATGTGAACACTTTCATTAAACATTAACTAATTTATAGGTATATCCATACATATATACTTCCGAATAAGATACTCAAAAATATATAGGTATATGGTATATATACAAAACGAAAAAGAATAAATTTATGTATATCTTAAATATTAAGAATGGCAACTGTTTTCAACTCACTGCGGATGATAATTAAATCAAGTTGCATCTTTTAGTTAAAATTAAAACATATAAATAAGAAACTATTAACAACAAAAAGAAAAACTATAAAAAGCAACAGCAGTGGTTCACAGTAGGTTTATTTTAAAAAAATAAAAATAAAAATTTTTTTTTTCTTTTAATTTTCACCTCATCTGAGATATGATTCGTTCGTGTTCATTTAAATCTTGTTTAAATTATTATTTGTATATTTTTTTCTTTTTTTTATATTTTTTGTACTTTAATTGTTTCACATATTCTATTCTATACAACAGCAAAATATAACATTTCTGTTTTTTTTTTTTTTTTTTTTCATTTTTTTCATTACGATAGTGATAATATTTAAAAATGTCTTAATAAGTTCCCCACCGTTTTTCACCGACAATCTGTAATTTTTTTTTCTCACTCTTATTTTTGCCTTTTTTTTTTTTGTTGTGTTTTTATAGTTTTCTTTTGTTTTCATCATCAAAAATGAAAGAACTTTATGTTATTTTTTATTTTTATTTTTTTTGGCTTGGTTAATTGTTAGGTCCGTGCGCATCTTTAAGTAATTTTTCTGTAACAACAAACTATACAACACAAAAACAAAAGCACAAAATAAAAATAATAATAAAAACAAAAACAAAAATAATATTAATAAATAAAATGAAATCTGTAATAAAAAACAATAAACATTTTTAATGCTATACGTTTTAAAAAGAAAGAGATGGATATAATTAAGTGTTAAATATATTTATATATATGAACAATATGAGAAAAAAAGATGAATGTCCAAAATAATTCAATGATTTTAAAAATTACAAAAATTAAAAAAAAAAATAAAATAAAAATAAAAAAAAACAACAAACATAAAACAGAAAGAGATTTACAATCCTAAGTTGAGAAAATGGACAAAATTAAGAAATAAAAGGAAGCTGTTAAATGGTAAAAAAAAAAATCATAATAATATACAAAACAAGATTAACAAGAGATGATTATATTTTGTAATGATGTCAGGAATTGTGATCAAAAATTATTAAGATTTTTATAAAATTTTAAAAATTTCAAAGAATTTTATACCATAAATTTAATAAATTTCGATTTTTACAAGTTAAAGAATTTGTTTTATTATTATTTAGTTATGTTTTTAATAAATAGATAGATTATATTAGAGATTAGTAAAGAGATGACACTGTGACCTTTTGATTATTGCGCTTCCTCTGTTCCTACGTGTTGTGGATCCTGCCTTCACTTATAATACTTCTGTCAGCCTTACTGTCTCTAAGAAAGTAAAGGTTTGTATAGGGTTTATTACTGGCATTTCATCTTTGGCAAAGCAATATGCTCCTATAGGCGCATAATAAATAGATAATTATTGATCTTTTTATAAAAGATTAAAACTTATAAGTTTTTTAAATCATTGTTTTAAGCCATATCCATTTAACACATTTTTATTTAAATACAAAATACTTTTAAGTTATTTACACGCCATCTGTTATCCGATGCAATAATTTTCTTTTATTTTTTTTTTGTTTATATTGAACATTTTTTTTATGTAAACATTATATTTTGGTTAATAATAACTCACTGAGGCTTTAATCCGTATTACTTATAGATTCCACGTCAATCACATAACAAAGCTTTAACAGAAGCACCATATATACATATATATATATACATATATACAAAAGATGAATTTTGTGTAATACTTTTATGAGAATATTTATCCGATTAATGGTGTAGTATACTTTAAATAGCAAGTCGCAAGTTTTTCAATAAAAAAGTTTCGGTTTTAAACTTTGGTTTGGTCATATCCAAATAAATAATACATGAAATATATAAAATTAATGATTTACATGTGTCTTTTATATATATAGGAATAAACTAATGAATTTTCAAACTGACATGAACTGATACAATTATATCCACATTTTACTAATGTTTACGCAATATTAAAATTAAACTGAAAAAAATATTAAAAGGTAAAAAATTCATAACACCGCGTTTAAAAAGATACTATATGAAAATCTACTTCAGTTAAAAAGTAGATTATTAAAAGGAATGACTTTAAATCTGTATAGTGTATCTTTTCATATCAAAATATAAGTCTGTTATCTGTGAAAAAAAAAACAACCATCATTTAGCACAGTCTATGTATGTTGCTTTTTTTTTGTTTGTTCTGTTTTACGACCTCCACGGTCAATGAGCATATAGTTTTATAATATTTTGTGTTTTTTTTTTTATTTATTTCTTATTTTATTATAATATGTTACCTTTATGTTATTTGGTTTTTTGTTGATTCTATGTCGGATGCCACACTACAAACATTCATAAAACCATGGAATCAACAAGAAACCGTACTAACAATCATTCAAATTTCACCTTTTTTTTTTTTTTTAATTTTTCATTTTTGAAACAAGGAGGTAGGTAGATATAATGTGCAACATAATCAAAATTAAATAAGAAACAGAAATAAAAAAAATATAACTAAAAGTATCTTAAGATATGTTTTTTATTTTTTTTTTGTTCAGGTAAAATTGATCATCATCATTATTTATACCTTTTTAACAATTTTTATTTTGTTTTGGAACATATATAAGAACGAATGAAATTTTAATTTGTCCAGATTTTGCAAAAGGAAAAACATAAAGTCTAATATATTTAAAATGCGCTGTGCTGGTGATTTTGAATTTGATTGCTTATTTTAATGTTGTGTTGCTTTGAAAAATTACGAACTTTCTTGTTCTGTATAGAGAGGATTTAAAAAAAAAAAAACAACGTGAGAAATTAATCACATACAATAATAAATATATATATAGTAAAAATTTGTAATAATTAATATACACACCATGTTAATTGGAATAACTTATTTTTAAGAAAATTAATTATGTAAATGTTTACATAAGATATCATTTTCTAGGACTAAAGTTAATTATGCCGTTGTATCTATACGAAGCATATCACATTATTTTGATCATTCACTTATATTTAATTCTTTGTAAAGTTTTTTTTTTTTTTCGTTTTTTATTGTAGTCTGATAATGGTGAAGTGCAAAATTTGGAAAACCTTTTGCTTCTATTCAAAGGAAGTATTGATACTACTCACATTAGAAGTAACGATACTCCTCACATGGAATGACAACAGTATATATTGGACAGATCTGTTGATTATGTAATCTGAAATGGTACTTGCATTATCAGAATTTTGAGACTAATCATTAACCTAAAATAATTTTTCCTTTAATTTAACCTTATCCACATTTTGAATCATTTGCTTCACTTTGATTCTGTTCAAGTCTGCTATCTATATCCACTATTTTAAAGTATGTGTGTCGCAATAAAGCATAAGGCGTATTTAAGTCAAAACGATGTTAAGTATATGCTTGAGATTTATATCCAGACTCCTTGTTTTTCTTTTATGACATATAGTTATACAAAAGGCCAAATTAAAATGTGCTCTTGCTCTGTTCAACTAATTAAAACAAAAAAACTGCTCTTAATAAATCTCCAAATTCCATATTTTGAAAAGGCAACATAATGAAGAAACAAAACTTAAAGTATCATTTTTTTCAACAAGAGTTTTAGAATTCCAAACAATTATATCTTACCTGAATTAATACAAAATCAAAGGTGTAAAAAAACCTTTTCTTTTAATTTTCACTTAAAATCGAATTTTAATATTATGAAGCACGTGTGAGGTCGTAAACAATATCAAATGATTACTAAGTTTTTTTTTTTGGTTTTTATTTTTTCTTTCAAAAAAAAAACAAAAATAGACAATATTCTAAAAACCGAAATCACTATGTGAATTCATTAATGAGTAATCATTTTTATCTGACGATGATGAGCTATACTACTGGAATGCAATACAAAATCATTCAATTTATAGTCAAATAAAATCCGAAAGTGAACAAGATGAAAAAGAAAAAAAAAAAAAATAAGGTAAAAATAACCAACAATTTTTGCAAAGTGATTTAAATAAACTAAAAAAAAAAAAAAAATTTAATATAAAATTTGGTCCATGATGCTGTTAGCTGACCAATGCATTTGATTTGAAATCTGTTGTTATATGACCCAAAATGAATTAAATTGTCTTAAATGTTAAGTGGTACATAAATGGAATGCTTTTGTAATAATAATGAAGACGTTTTGGTTTTGTTACTTCTGTTGTATTAGAGGATGATGCATCTTTTGGGTACTCTAAATTTTCTTTTTTTTTATTTATTTTGTTTCATTTTTTGTTTTGGCTGCTGCTGATGGGGGACGCTGTTAATGAAAATTGAAAAAAAAATTAAAGGAATTGATTTTAGTTATATATAGTCGAAAATGCAACAGATTGATGTCGTGAATAAATTTTTTTTTAAAACAAAATACAGTGAATCTTTATATTTATATAATCAAGAAAAATATACAATCAATTTCTTAAATAATTTTTTTGGTTTTTTTTCTCTTTTTTTTTTAATCTTTAGTTATTTTTAGTGCAAGGACGAAATAACATGAACATTCGCATCGATTTTATTTTATATTATTTTTTTTTTTTTTTATTAAGGGTTTAGAGTTTTAATTGACACCAAATGATTGATACTGTGATCTTTATTTGTTGACTGTTGTGGGACCATAAAAAGAAAAGATTTTAATTTAAAATAAAAAGATTTAAAATTTTATGAGAAAGAATTTAAATAATTTTTTAACTTGATTGGAAAGGTGAGAATGATTTTCACGACTTTATGATATCTTTAAAAAAGAAATAAAAAAAAACGAAAAAAAATCAAATCTGCATAATCGAATATTTTCAGTGTATATAGTTTTAAAAATTGTATAAACTAAGCACATTTTTTGCGTTTTTTTCGTAGAAAAGCTAAATGTTTTTTTTTTTTTCAAGAGGACAATGCTTGATAATGCTTAAAATTTAAGAGGAATATCGGTAAATTACCAATTAAAACAGAGAAGATACTATAGATGTACTCTTATATAACTGGAAGATATAGATTTAGATTTTGAGGTACTTCTAATCTATAGAGAAGGTACATGATTTCAGTTCAGTAAAAGCACTCGTGCTAAAAAAAGACGAAAATAGCAATCATAAAACAAAAGCAAAATTAAAAGTGTAAATCCATAAATTGTGATCATCAAAGCGTACACAAAAACAGTTATCGAGAAAATGGTGTTAAATATTAAAAACTGAAGTATGTAACTTTTTCTTCAAGTGCCTTGATCGATCAAATATTTGAAGCTCATCACATTTTAACAATTATTTGTGTAAGTTTAATGAACACTCATTTTGAAACTCTAATAGTTCTTATTCCGAAGGATTAGCAATCACCGGGATTTTCATATATTAATTAATTTAAGTTGTCGCGAAGAAACAATTGCCATTATGTTTATTTAGCTTTGTCTGAAAATTTAATACTATTATGTTTATTTCGCTTTCAATTTAAAGTTTTTAGTTCTTCTACATAGAAAAGACGTTTCAAATATTTGCAAATTATACTATCGCTTATAAATTGCTTACGTGGTCTATATTACATGTGTATCGCGTCTATTCGTTATCTCAGGTGTTTTTTTTCCGAGGGTAGATGGGAAGCATCGAAAAACATTAAAAATACGTTCCGTTTATTTTACAATTTATTTTCCGTACAAGTACGTTTCCATTGTTAACGTGTGGGAGTTTAGTCCACTAAGCATCACCTCCTTTTTTACCGAAATTTACTGTTTTTTAACGAAATTTACTCCTTTTTACTGTTTGGAATTCTGCAATAGAGTAAAAATTAGTTTACTTTTTGCAGGGATATGATGAACAAAAGTGTGTTGACATTCTTCTTAAACCTACGTAAATTCAAAGTGTAATCATCCCTAATTATGACCTGGTGAACACATAAGATGGTAATTGATTCCACATTTTGCTATATTCGAGTCACAAAAGTATTTACATTTTTCATCCGGTTCTACTCTTTGTCAAATAATAGAAATATCGTAATTGTTAATTTAAAGCATGAAATCCATATTTTTATTTTTTAAACGCATTTTTAAATATTATTCTAAAAAAAAAGACTTTTATTTCAAAAAAGTACATAATGCACACTACTCACCACCCACCAATGGGGTATATAGGTAGCATAGCGATATTTTCATGTATTGCACTATCCTTATTATTACGTGTTGTAAATTTCGGCACCACTTATAATACTTTTGACAGATTTACTGCCTTTAAGAAACTGAATGTAGTTGAACTTTGGAATTCTAGCAATATGCTCCTATTATAGGTGGGATCGCTTACTTTCATAAAAAATTCAAAATTACCAATTTGTCATTTATTTTTAATTAATATATTCCTAGATATAAATCGTTTTAATGCGTTTAAATGCTAACCAAAATATTTTTTATCAGATTTCATAATTTCCTATTAATTTTCAATAAATTTTTATAATAAATTTTTCTTTTATTTACAAAATGTACATTTAAACGTTTTTCAATTGTAATATTAAGTACAATTTAACAAGAGAAACTATAAAAAAAATATATGTATATATACATAAAAAAAAGAAGACTTTCATAAGCAATAAAATTAAAACGATTATTAACAAATTGAATTTTTTTAAAAAACACAATAAAAAACTAATTTACATTGTTTTTCAATGCTTCGAAAAAAAAGAAAAAAAAAATGCATAAAGAACACACACAAGGTAAAAATCTTTGATTTTACATTAAAATTTAAGTTGACTTATCAATATAGGATCAATATAAGCAAAATGTTATAAAATATTTAAAAATTTTTCATAAATATTTCCTGGATAATCACGAATAAAATTAAGAAAATTTAATTACAAATGAGGTAATTAAAAATTTTAATTGAAATTTTTCAAATAGTATTCATAACAGTACCGAGGAGTAACAAAAGTAATTCATGTAATTCCATTTGAATGAATAAAATTAAAAATTGTATCTGTACCTCTTTCATTTTGTAAAACTTTACTCTTCCTTAAGTATGTTAGTCTTTACAGCTGTTAGTGGTTTGTTTGCCAAAAACTGTTCTTTAGATTCACTATAGTAAAGATATTTAGGAAAGAATCGGGAAAAAGATAAACACATTGCAAACATATTTTACAGTTAAAATCATTCCACAAATAGTATATCTTCCAAAACTTCACATTTGATAAACGTGGCCATCTGGCAAAAAAAAACATATTTTAAGAAAAACGACATTTCAAGAAATTAATTTTTTAATATTTTTTTGATTAAAATGTTAATTTTCCAAAGTATCATAAACTTTAATTAGCCAAATTTACTTTTGGTACCGGAAACAGTTTTGATGACATTTTCTTCTGTAAACCTACTTTTGTTCTGTGTCGATTCCCTATATCAATGATAAATTTGACCGATTAAAGCTCAGACCACTGATTTCATGTATTATCTAATACCTGTTTACTGTTCATTTTTTATTTTACCTCCACCTCATTAAATAAAGTTAGATTATTAAGGTTGTGTTATGGCATGTCTATCAAAACCTATCTTATTTTTATGGCATCAAAACCTAACAAAACTTTCGCAATAAATTTCAAATGATCCATTTACAAAAGACACCAATCAGATCGGAATGAATAGATCGGATCATTCTAATTCTTCTGTATTCAGAAAACGGAATCGACGTAACTGTCACAATTGTGGTGAAACAATTAAAAAAAAAAATATTATAAACTAAATATTAAAACTATAACACAATTATATAATATAATATTATGCACTTTTTACATATTTTTTGCATATCAAGTTTTTTTTTCTTTTTTCTTATTTTAAATGCGTACCACCCTTTAAAATGACTATTATAAAATCTGGTGAATTCATATAAAACTTTATTTCAAAGTCGTGTTTTCATTTTATTTGTTTACATTTTCAAACACAAAAAAAAAAAAAAAAAAATCAAAACAAAAAAACAACAACACAATACAAACAAAAAACGCAATGAATGACATTTTAAATGAGGATGTTAGTGTCGACTTAAATGCATCTTAAATCATAATCACCAGGTGGTATTGGATGGATATATAATGGCAAACCAAGTAAACCAACAAAATATTTCAAAACATATATATATATATATAATATACATATACGTATAAATAGATTCTATTATATATATTTTGTTTAATAAAATAAAGAGCATATTATTAAAATTATGCAAAGTATGAATTTTTCAAAAACAGCAAAAAAAAAAAAAAAAACTATGTAATTGCATTTTCAATTTTTATTTACTTTTGTTAAAAAAAAAACAAAAAAAACAACAAAATCTATGAATACGTAGCACGTGCTCGCGCATATTTTCGCGAATCGCAATTCGTATTCAATAAAATATAAAATTTACAAAAAAGAAAAAAACAGAACGCATGCAAAGTGTATTATTAAAATTGGTTCAAACAATAGGAACTTTGTTCATAAAAAATAAAACACATAACATTAGCGTTTTTTTTTTTTTTGTAGATGTGGTTTAAGTGGTACTGGTGCTCGCCTTGATGCTGATTTAATTTTATCGTTTCCCTTTTCTTTATGTTTAGTGCAATTACCATAAAATTGAAAAAAAAAAAACAAAAAAAACAACAATGAAAGAAAAACGAATTATTTTTTTTTTTTTATAAATAATTGTTGATGGTTTTCTTGGTCGGTCAGGTCGGGTCGGCCTTCTTTTGTATATTCTTAAGTCAAAACACTTTCATACAGTGTTATAAAATTGAAATAAAGAAACATTGAAAAACAAAAATAGTGTAATAATAATTTTAAATTAAAAATTGAATTGAATGTATATGCGAAAGCAATAAACAGCCTCTTAAAAATTAATCTTTTTTTTTTTTGCATTTCTTAAAAGTGCGTTTTTTTTTTGCATATTTACTTGTTTGCTTTACTTTTGCTCAGATTTTCTTTTGCATATATGGATTTATTTATTATAATTTTTAAATAATATATTTATAATAATTTATGCACAAAATTATAAAATTATTATAAATAAAATTATAATAAAATTGTATAAGGAGAATATATTATGATATTTTATCCAGAAATCCTTAATATCAAAAAAATTTAAGATTTGTTTTTTTCAAAATTAGCTAATTAAAGTTATTTGTCAATTATAGGAGTGTTTCGGTGCAAAAAACATTTTTTGAACTCTTCAGTAGCCTTTATAAAGTTGTATTGCCTAGACAACTTCTGTGAATTATAAGAGGAATCGGAAAAAATTATTTGCCCATAACAACTTTATCTAAAAAAAATTTTTTTTTTTCGTTGGTTGGTGGAGATCTTTAAAAGATACTTAAAGAACTCGTTTTCTGCTACAGTATGTCTGATCCTTACCGGGAAAATCCATCACGCCTTGTGTCAACACGACTAAAGACTTATTCTGCTTTTCAATTAGTTCAAGAGGAAAAATATTATATAAAATATGTTTACATCGTTCTTTGTAATTTTCTTCTTTTTAGCCGACAAATATTGTTATCGAGATGCAATACAGTTTTCATTTTGGTATTCTGATGTATCCGCATCCGCAGACTCTTGAAAAACAAAAGTATAACTTTTAACGGTAGTATAGTTTTTAACCAGATATAAAGATATTTGTATTTAATATTTTATATAATAGGGGCCTCGTTGGCCTAGTGGATAAGAGCGTATAAAATACGCTTTAAACACCGAAGGAGTGTGGATTCCAATCCCACACACATCGTAACAGGTATTCCTCCTTACGACATTTACAGCCAAGCCTGAACAGGAAAGGCCCACATTTCCTGCGCACATTTATGTGGCAGAGAAATGCATTAAAAAAAAAAATTTTTTTTTTTAATTATTGCTGAATTTAATATCTATTTAACTTATACTTAAAATTTTAAAATAAAATGTGGAAATTAATAAAAACCAGATTAAACTTCAAAGAAAAAAATGGATACATTTTCAAAAGACATCAAACTCAAGCCAAAACAATATTTAAGAAATGTCCATGAGTCCCCCAAATAAAAATAATATTTAAATACAATAGGTTTAATAATCACTATGATCTGTGCAAGTGATCTGTTATTATAATAGTCGTTAGCTATCATGTGAATATTCGATAATTCTTCAATATTATTATAAAAGATATAAAAAATCAGAACCCTGAAATATATATAGTCACACATAACCAATAACAAATTATTTGAGAAACTTTAAATTGGAATAATTATACATATATGATTTTGCACCTTTTATACTAAAGACTTGACGAATACTTTTCTAAATGACAATGAATTATTGTTATGACTATATTATAGGTAGTTATATGAAATGTCATACAAATGTAAAAAATCATTAGATAATATTATATGTTAGCTTAATGACCATTAATAGTTATAAATTATTATAATTAGTAATAATGTAAAATTAAAAGTTTAAAAAAAATTCTTATAATTAGTCTGTAATTTATCGACACTATTAAAAAAAATGTATGCATAAGAAATTCGTAATGAGAAGGTTCCTTTTCTAACTTAAATACCTTTAATCCTTTTAAATTTAGTTTTATAGAAATAAAATAAAAGAACTGTATTGCATATTTTTAGGTTGCTTTATGTAATTTTTTCACAAAAGTTAAAATTTTAACGGAACATAACAACAAAGAAGATGTTATATCTTTTTAAAAATTTGATTGTCTCATTCACCACTCAAATAAAGTTTCTCGATAAAAAAAGAAACGCTTATTTTTACTTCAAAGTAAAAGTAGTTTTAGTTAAGAAAAATTTTCTACGAAATCAATTTTAATAATAACCAATGATTTCAAATAATGAAATTAATGATTTTATTTTTTTGGAGGATTTTATTCGTCATACACTTTGCCGGTACTTTTTTATTTTTAGTTTTGCTTTGATATAATACTAATTATGTATTATGTCATCAGAAATAAAGAAGAAAAGTTTAAAGTTTAAACTTTACAAGGCTCGGAGGCATCACGTAGAAGTTATAAAAGTGACTTCAAATGATTGTAAAAAAATTATCAGTCAACAAAAGTTCATGAATAACCAGGGGTTGAAGCATAAAATTCTCCACCAACTGAACTGCAATCAGTCTTTTGGAAAATTTGCAAAAAATGTTAAGTAGAACTTTTGTAAATCTTCATTTCTTCCTTTGATTGAATAATATTATGATTCTATCATATCAGATTCGGCTGATAAAATTAACTTGTTTGCTAGACTTTTTGTGACAAATTCCACACTCCCTCCTGCAATTCAACTTCCATCAACAATTCTATACCATAATATTCAATATCCTCCAATAAAAAGGAATACATTGGTTGGTAATAGATTCAAGCAGTTACCACAGCAAATGAATTTACAGTTTCAGTCATCTAGGAAATTTTTACGGTATAAAAATACGACAACTACCTAATTTTTGCTTTAGGGTTGTTCAACTGTTATTCCATTAAAATGTGAATTTATACTTTTGATCATAAGAAAATATTTATCTCACAACATATTGCAAACATGTTTAATTCACAATTTTTTGTAAATTAATTACTAATATTTCTCTCTAAACTATTATTGTTATGTATCCTTTTTGCAATTTACCACCTTTAGAATTAAATTCTTTTTCCACAAAATTTGCTTTGATTTTCAAACAATTAACTATGAAACCTATGACTTATGAAATAATTTTTCCAATATTTTCATGATCACTTACTATGTTGAAAAAAAAAAAAACAAATAACTATTTTTATTAAAAATTTCTTATGGTTAATTGAGTTGTCAACATTTTAATATCTTATTTTCTTTTTATTAAATTTCTCATCTCAAATCTTCACGAATACTTTGGTGGTAATAAGGTTATGCATTTTTTTCTTTCATTTCCCATTTAATATTAATTTCTATATGCAACAAATGTACAATTTTTTTTTTTTATTGTTTTGTTTTATGAAAAAGCCGAAATATTTCCATGTAAGTCCCTTTTGAGAATAGCTCGAGGCATATATCATTTAAATTATTTCTCTCTGACAAAAATCGAATCTGTCAAAGTAAAATAATAAAATCGAATTTTTTTTTTTGTTGTTTTTTTTTTTTTAAATTATTCTTCTGAAAACATCTCAATTTATTTCAAATGTAAAAAATTATCAACAACAAACAATTTATTTTTCTTCACACTAGGTGTCCTTTTTTTTTTGAATTTTATAGCAACAAAAAACATATAAAAAATCAATTTAAAAAAAAAAATCCATAATAAATTGCTACTAACAACCAACACAGTCAGACGATCAATATAAGGGAAGCGCTATAGAAATTTTGGACACAAAATTATATGAGGGCGGCACACCTTTAACCAAATATTGAAAATATCTTCTGTCTAAAGGTAATAACAACAGAAAAATGAAAGCAAAATAAAAACAAAAAATTTTTACTAACTAATACAAAAGGCAAAAAAAAAAAAAAAAACAAAAACTAAAAGTAAAATTATTTACCTTTTTTAGTACCTCCATGAAAATTGAATTCACTAATAAAAAAAAAAAGAAACTGATTATTTTGCACTCAGTTGGTTGATAGTTGATACCAACAACAAGGTAATCTTTTATTTAAAAAACAAAAAAAACTATACATTATATATGCGCTTAAAGAATCCTTATAGGATCCTTTCAATATAGCATTCTTTTTAAATAAGGATAATAATACATAACATTTACACTTTTTACTAGATTTCTACCGTTTATTACCACCATCTAAACAAATGATTTAAACAACAAACAGGAAAAACAAGAACAAAACAAAGAAACAAACAAAATGGCACCTTGCTGTGTCATCTATTAAAGGATCTAAAATGAATATAAGAAAAACAAAAAAGAAGCAAAAAGAAGCAAATCTAGTTAAGGTATGTATAAGAAAACCTCTATCTATTCAAATAATAAATACTAAATTATATTGTTACTGTTGTAATTCAAGGTGGGCGCAATCTTTAACAAAAAAAATAAAAAGGAAAAATAGAAAATTACAAAAATATTTTACCAACTGGTATATTTAATACACCAGATGACATTATTGACATTTTACCTAAAAATAATTTGGTCTAATGTATTTTTTTTTTAATAAAAATTAAATTATTATTTCAGCACAGTTTGCAATGTATGAGATGAAATGGCCAATATGGCTTCCGAAAACATACTAAGATTTAATAAATCTTTAGAAATCTCGTAAAGATAAACGGGCAGAAAATAAACAATCTTTAGATCACAGTGCTCTCTTGTGTTCCCCTTTAAAAAAAAAAACAATAAATAAATAAATAAAGTATTAAGAGTAAAAGTTGTAGAATTCTGAGTTTTAAGACCAATTATAATTATTTAATAATAATAGTTAACTTTTTCATTACAAACTTTCAATAATAGTATGTATATATTCTTCAGTCTTCAATCTTTTCTCCTTGATGAGGAGGAAGTCTATGTCTTGTTGCTAACTTTTACTACGATTTTAAAATTATCACAACGTAGATGAAAACTGCTAAAAAATTATCTCAGGTTAGGAACATATTTTTTTCATATCAGTAGTTTTAGATACAATCTTGATTCAGAAGGTAGTAAAATATGAAAGAATAAATTATTAAATCATTGTTCTTAGTAAAAATAGAAAAGTTTTACAAATTTTCCGTAGTTATATTTACGACCAATCACTGATACAAAGCCTTTTATGATTTTAGAATAGAAATGCTTCTTAACAATTTTGATTTATTCACACTTAATTAAGTGCCGCCGTTCTAAAACAAAAAAATATCCTTTATTAAAAAACTAAAAGTAGAGTCCTTATCCGCAAAGGCACAATTTACACCTTAACAGCTCCATCAGAATTTTCTTTGATTGCTTCACTCTAAAAGGCGATTATTTTAAAATTCATTTTGAAAATAATAAAAAAAAATCTGAAATCAGTTCAAATATTCTTTAATAGGTTTTACTAACATACTACTGATTAGATCAAAATATGTTTAGAAAATCTGTTATATCCCTATAATTTTCTTTTTTACACCTTTATTACTAAACAGTTATAAATAATACCATTGTTTAAAAATTTTAAAACATAAAATGCAATAATAAAATTTTATATTATCTATTTCTTTCTAACATTGTGCCATACACATACATTTCTTAAATATGAATTTGGTTCGAATATATATATTTTCTATATATATATATATTATTATTTGCATCTATTATTTTCTTTTCTATAAAAGTAAAAAACCGTCCATGTCAATTCATAACATTGAACACAATTTTTTCTATTAAAGTGTAATTTGTTTGCCATAAAGATGTTCATTTGGTTTCGAAATATGAATCTGAAACATTGTTGCTCACATTATGATTATGTTGTCTTTTTGTTGCTGCTTTTGGTATTGTGTTTCTTTCAATGAAATATAAAAGAAGAAAAACGAAAAATAATAAGTGATCATATGTATTTTAGCACCTGAGAAATGTAACTAATTCTTTTTATGTTCAATGACATAAGTATATATAAAAACTTTTTATGTATAGATTGACATAAGTATATATAAAAACATTTTTTGCAATTGACTCGGTTTTTATATTATAAAATATAACATTTTAATTTATACTGGAAGTAAAATCAGAAATTTTTGCTCTTTTCCGAAATGATACTGTTTGTTAGCACATTTCCAAAAAATGTTGCAAAAATGTGTCTATTAGTTTCATTCAGTCCGTCCGTCCGTCCGTCTGTCTGTCTGTCCATCTGTTTACAAAATTTCTACACCGTTAAAGATAGAGAAAATTTTAAGTAGGTCTCATAAAAAAATTAATGTTATAGAACAACTTTTTCATGTAGCGCCCTCCATTACGGAGCTACAGCCCCTCAAACTTTGAAAAAGCCCTATTTTTAAATGCGTATATCTAATATTCTACTAAAAACTTTTTCAATCTCAAAACGCCATTCGACAGGGTTTTTTTTTATCTTTGTAAATCGATATCAAAATTATACAATTTTTTTTAAATTTAGTATTTAAATTTACCGTTATGGGAAAACCAAATTTTGCATGATTTTTTTATTTTCCTAACTGCGGCACGCTTTTAGATAGGGAATTGAAATTTTAGAATTAGTATAAGTTTCCAAGGCAAGGCAAGAAAGAACTTTTAGTATAAGTTTCCTGTTTCGCCACCTGTTTAAGAGCTGTTATAGTTCAAAAATTGAAAATTTGCTATTTTAAGACACCTCTAACTTAGGCATCTGTACAAATTTTGCTTCGGCAAGACATAAAAATTAAAGGTTCAATAATATATTTTGACGTGTGTTAACGGGTTTTCTTAGTTATTTACAGTTCCGGACTTACAGCCTTATTATATAAAATTTTCAAATTTTGGTACAAGTCACAATATTCTAAATAATTTGAATTTTATTTTGAAAATGTGTGCTTTTAAAAACCGTTGGTTTACATTATGTCTTGTTTTTATATACAAACCTATATACCTTGCTTACATACGTATATAGATATATAAAAAAAATTTTTAAATTGGTGTGAAAAGGCAGGATGTTTTTAGTAAAACAATAATTTTTCTTGGTCTTATGGTCCATGCCATATTATTGTTTTGGAATTGTTTATGATTTTAAAACAAATTTTTGTATCGGTACCGTAAAAAATTTATTGAAAAAAGAAAAATTGAATTGTTTAAGAATTTTTTTTTTTTCTGTCCAATTTCTTTTTTTTGTCGATTATTTTTGATGACTCATTTTATAGATTGTAAGGTAACTTTGGGTATATTGAATACATAGTGTGCGGAACATATCGATGATTGACATGTTATAAAATATGAAGTTTTGGTATTTAACTAAACTAACTTTATTATTTATTTATTAATGTATTCTGTCTTAATACCTGCACTGTAGAAAAAGATATTATCAAAATAACAATTTTCCAAATTTTAACACTTAAAAAAATATCTATTAGATAATTTTAAGTGTTTTTACACCTAATTCAATTCGATTTACTATTTGACTACTATAAAAATTCCTCGTTTTTTTTGTTAAAAAGTATACCAATGCTTTAACGATTTCCTATTAGTGTTACAAAATAAGAATTATAATTTCATAAACCTATTAGGTTATTTGATATTTGAATTCAATGGAAAACTTGAGTTCTATGTGAAAAACGAGAAAGAGTATAGAGAAAACTGTCTCAACACGAAGGTACCCAGTTTGCATAAAATGTAATCAGTTTTTCGAAAATTTAGTATATGACTTTATTAAGTAAGATACATTTATTTATATTTTGGAATTCCGTGACAGCTACTTGAAGTCACGGAATCGACAAAATTTTACAGAAGTTATTGCCAGAAGTAAAACTTGATCACCTTTTACAAAATTTCAGATGTCTTAATTAAGTGCCTAGATATAATTGCTACCGGAACCTAGTTGTACTTGTAAAAACTTGATAATTTTCTTAGAAAATTTCACATATCTATATAGTTTGATTAAGTACAAAGATATAAGGATTTAATTATACTTATATAAATAAAGAAGTTTTAGGACAGTTACACGAATTTGCTGCTCTAGAGCACCCAAATTCTACAAAAATTGTTTACATGTAACTTTTCTTCTTTTCACAAAGATAGCTACCTAGTTTGAGTACACACTAAATTATTTTCATTTAAACTTAGAAGTTGTAGGGCAGCTGCATTTGATTAATTTAAATAGCGAAAATAACAATTACATATAGATCGTCTCTTTATAGTGTCACAAACCAATAGTAAATTTTTTTTTTATGCATTTCTCTGCCACATAAATGCGGACAGCAAATTACACAGCTTTTCTTGTTCAGATGTGGCTATAAATTTCGTAAGGGAGAATTATTCTTACGACGTGTGTGGGATTCGAATCCACTTTCCCTCAGTGTTTACAGCGTATTTTATACGCTCTTATCCACTAGGTCACCGGGGCCACTACAAATAGTACCTTTATTATACCCTAAGACCGACGGGTATAAAAAGATTGATATTAATAATTATTATTAATTATTATTGTTATTTTTCTATCACATCAAATGTCGGTCAACAATAATTTGACACATTTCGAATGTTAGTTCGATTCTTGGTCAACAATAGTTTCAAAATGTCAATCAAACGTCTATAAGGAAAAGATATAAAAGTAAACCAAGAAATCACAGATAAAACAACAATAAATTGAGGCAAGAATGAGAATTCATTAAATCGAAAACTATTACACACCAGGTTAGAGAAAACTTTACAAAAACAGTAGACAAAATTAAATATTATATTCTAAAGTTCTCAAAGGAAAAGAAGTGAAATATACATTATGATTTAACTGATTTATTGTTTTCAAGAATGGTTTTCTCTAATATGTCAAAAGTTTGGCCTTACACAATTATTCTTATGACGTGAATTTTTTTATTTTCTACAAAATTCACACTCATTTCAAAATCAGCTTCAAGTCTAAATATCCCTAAGTATTAAAAACTATTTAAGCTAACTCTAAACTTTATATAACTATAACTGCCTATTTAATTTTCTTAAGTTGTCTACTAATCAATACATCTAATCTTCAGATTTGCACTTATTAGGTTGCTTAGAGAATTTTGTTTTAAATTCCAAATTTTTAAAAATTCTGGATTAAAAAATGTGAAACACATCTGAAATAAGAGTCTGAAAATTCTGACGTAAAATTGTTGGAAATAATCTAAAGAGCCATGACAAACATATCCTGGTTCGTTCAATCACAGACAAATCTCCATACCAACTATTTTGAAAAAAGCGTTGATATTTAAGCTTTTCAAAAATTTCAAATAAAAAAAATCCAGAATTTTGTAACACCTATACAGAATATTTTTATATGATCCCTATTTAAAAATATTACCATACATCATCCCAAACATAATACATATAACCAATCATTTGATTCTACATATTAACGTTTATTGTGAGAACTTTTCTCGTTACAAAAAAAAAAATAAAATAAAAGAAATTTAAAATTAATTTTTTTTTAATAAATATTTCATATTCAAATTGAATTCAAATTACAAAAGTCAAATTACTTTATTTTCATTTAATTTCAAAATCAAATAACTTTCTTAGCAATTTTATTCTTTTTTTTTTTTTTGGATTTTCCTTTGTTTTAAATGATCTGCATTTTATTTTAATTCAAAGGTGCATCAATGCAATACCAATTTTTAGAAAAAAAAAAAAAATACAATAGAACAAAATTTTAATTATGGATATAATCAAATACTGGAGGTCTTCCCATCAAAAATGTTTACACATCATTTTATATAGACCAAAAACTACTACATACATACTTTATGATATTATATTGTATATACATTCACATATATGGACCATAGATTTACAATCAAAAATCTTTCAAAAGAGTTAAATTCAATTAAAATTATTCTGTTTACAATAATTAATGATTGTGATGATGATGATGATGATGATGCTGATGGTAATGATGATGATGAATATCTAATTGCATCATCTGTGAACAGCTAAAAACAAAAATTGCATTACTTATTTAAAATAAAAATAATTTTTTTTTTTTCCTTTTATTTTTTTTTTTGTTTGTGTTCTGATTCGTATGCATATTTTAAGATTCCCAGATGCAGAACAAACGACACGAATAATTTCATTTAATACAAATCAATTTTGATCGCAACTGTAAACATAAAAAAAATAATATGAAGATGAAATTATTAAATCAACGTCCATTATTACTATTATTATTTAACATATTATATGATGGTGGATCAGACTATAAAGAATAACAATTGAAATTGAAAATTGCATTACATATTATATATCGTTTTAACTGTACTGTAATGCATATTATATGTAATTGAATTGAAAACGATCATAATTAGAATGTATTGTTATTTTTAAAGGTTTTAAACAATAAAAAAATTCCGCTACTTTATAAAATTGAAAGTTTTATTTTATATATTATAGGTATAGATTTTATAAAATGATTTATAAAATTAATTTTTAGTTTACAATGTTATATTATGCGATACTTTCTATGAAAACCATAATACATGTAATAAAATCAGTTGCAATGGAATTGAACGTTTTTAAAAATATATAATATAATGTGGGGCCCTTAAATCGAGGCATAAAACGCCGGTCTTTAAATCGAAAAATATTTGATTCAAATCTCAATCAGATCATATGCAATTATAGATTATATCGTAATAATTAATATCGTTATACAAAAAAAAAAAAAAACTTAAGTCACACATCTGAAAAAAAAACGAGGAAGAATACAGTTGACTTTGTCAACTCTTAGATACCTGTACGAACCGTTAGTATGTTCACAGCCTGTCACTCTGCTTACAATATTATTTTTTTAATAATTTGGTATTTTAAAATAATTGGGGTGAATTTTATAATTTCTAGTACTAGGGGTTGTACATATATTCAAACTATATGTTTATTTATATGTACATTCTTCAAAAGCAGATTTATATGTACCTTCTACATAACGATTGTCAATCCAAAACTTTTTCAAATATTCTATAGTACCATTTAATACTAAGCGGTAAATGTATATTAAATTTACTAAGTACAAAACAGTAAATATAATTTTAAATATTATATTATATTATATTTAAATATTCCATTGACAGAATAATTTCTTATAAGTACAATAAAATACATATATGTATGTAAATACGGCACTATATAATATACATATATACTCTTATCATTCACTCACTAGTGGCATATACGATATGTAAATAAACATGATATTATATAAGTATGTATATATATCAATATCATATAAAGAAAATAAAAATTCTTCAAGCAACCGTTATGTTGTTTATTTATTTACATTTTTTTATACTACGCATTATATCCTCAACAATTTCAAATTATCGAGTAAAACAAAATGGAAAAAATTCGTTTTAAAGAAATTTGTTAGAAAATTTGAAAAAATCTAGTAACACTTTCGTCAATTATAAAGTAACCCTATATTATTAAAAAAAGTTGTTATCAGAAATAAGAGAATAATGTTGAAGCTTTAATTTTTGTGTATTTGTTCAAAAAAATTTTGACAGGTGTTCAAGTTACAGGTGTTTAAAAATAGGAAATTTTCAGTTTTAACCCCTTACAGCTCCTAAACAGGGGGTGATACAAAAAAAATTTCTGAAATGACTTATACTAATTTTCAAAGATCTAACTTCTGTCAAAATTTCAAGTTTCCAACTTTAACCATTTAAAAGATGGAAGGGTTAAAGGATTTTGCAAAATTTGAGTTTCGCATAACGGTAAATTAAGACACCGTATGCCACAAATATATATTTATTGTATATATACTTTTAAAGCTAATAAAAGTAGTAATCGTTTGGCGTTTTCAAAATGAAGATATACCTTATACAACTTGTGCTATAACAATTTAAATATAGAGCTTTTTTGAACCTTTGGGGAGCTGTAGCTCCCTAACGGGTGGGGGTACAAAAAAAAGTTATTAAAAATAAAATTAATATTTTAGTGACATCTATCAGTAGTTAAAATTTCATAGCTCTATTGCAAAAAAAATGTGGGGATCTAAAAGTTAGGTGTTCGAGAGCTACCCTAAGGCTTGGTCCAAACTCAACCAAAAAAAATAGGGAACCTACAAATTACTCCCAAAATATTTTGTGTAAATTTCAAGATTATAGCTTTCTTAGTTTTTGAGTTAGCGTGCTGACGGACGGACATGGCTCAAAAGTCTTAGAATTTTTTTCTGATCCGATCCATACCTTTGAAGGTATATCTAGCTCGCTTATTTCGAGGTGTTACAAACGGAGGAGTAATTTTATTATACCCGATCCTATCGTACGGGTATAAAAATACACCGACTTGACTGCATCTTAAGATACAAATATTGTGACACAAACATTATAGAATGCAGTCAAATAATACAAACAAACAAACAAAATAAATAATTAATAAAAATTAATAATTTTTGTATAAGATAATAGATGGCGCACAAATAATTTTTTTTTTAATGCATTTCTCTGCCACATAAATGTGGACAGGAAATTACACAACCTTTCCTGTTCAGGCGTGGCTGTAAATGTCGTAAGGGGGAATAACTCTTACGACGTGTGTGGGATTCGAACTCATACTCCCTTGGTGTGGTGTTTACAGCGTATTTTTATACGCTCTTACCCATTAGGCCACCGAGGGCTCCCACAAATAATTATGAATTTGTATTTTATAATCTTGTATAATAGCTACAGTCGAGTAATCAACGGTTTCATGAAAATAATGATTAAAATGAAATTGATGCTTAGTCAAATATCAAAAATTAATGACTTAGTGGATGTCCTATATGCTCCTTAAAGAAGCGAACAGGCGAATATAAATATAAGAATCTGATATGATATTATCAAAATTTTAAATGTTTTAGAATATCTTTAATTTTCATGTGAGTTATCCCTATCTCTCGTAGACTATAATCGTAATTAATATAAATTTTTCGACTTCTTTATTGTGAGTTGACCATGTCATATAGTATTTATTTTTTTTGTTATGAAGTTTCTTAATGTTTTATTCTTCTATATTATTATTCGTTGAGTCTTAAAAAGTTCTGTATTGATTATACACTTTAAATTGTCAAAATAAATCAATTATAATTTTATATCTAAATACAGTTTTTTTTTTCTTCACTTTCTGAACACTTTCCGTACTTCAACACTACTGAACTCTTCAGCAGACATGTAATTTTGTACTGCCTATAAACAACTCTTGGTTTGAAATTTTGATTCTGTCTTATACTTAAATGAAATTTTATAAAAATCATCTGTGAAAAACTAAAAAATTAAACTAAATTCAACCACCATTATATAGATTTTACTATTTTTAATAAATAAATAAGTTAACTTATATATTAATAATAAATTGATAGATTAGGTATGATTACATGCCAACAAACTGATGTCTGATCTGATCTGATTAAAATGCCAACAAACTGATGTCTGATCTGATCTGATTAACTGAGCACCTAGATTTTTTATTATTTCAATTAACACCATTTTGTTAAACCGATTCCAGAAGGGATATTAAATTTATTCAATTTTTTTTTATCTTCTTGACTTCTGAGCATTTGAATTTCTTTGTCTGATTTAATGATCTGTCATATTCAAAAACACAATAATATAGTGGATACTACAATGTTTAATCAATCAATCCATCATAGAAAATTTGGCATTTAACTGATTCTGTATAGGTTTCCAAATGCACTTTTTGCAAATATTATATATATATATATATATATATATATAAGATTTTCTTTTTAGTTTATTCCCCTGCCACATAAATATGACAAAGAAATTACACAGCTCCTTCCTTTGCAGGTTTGGTTTTAAATATCGTAATTTTGAATTATTCTTAATAACGTGTGTGTGATTCCAACCCACAATTTTTCGGTTTTTACAACATATTTTTTACTATCTTATCCACTTGTCAACTGAGATCCTATAGAAGATTTAACGATTAAAAATTACATAAAATACTTTTTTAAAAGTACTGCAACAGTACAAAAATTCTATATATCTTAGAGTTGTGGCAATGATTTTTCTAGGTTTTGTTTTTTTCATTTCATCATTTTTTTTTTATAAATAATTGTTGTTCTGGTTTATATATTATTTTGCTTATAAAGCATTTTCATGACAATTTTTCAATTTCTTTTATTTAAAAACAAAGTGCAAGAATTAAAAACAAAAACAAACCTGAGAATTCTGACCTCTGATCAACTGATCAATAACAATAATAACATCAACTATAATAATATACTATAATATTAGTGAAAAGCAAAAAAAAAAAAAGTTAAAGAGGGGACATTTAAAATTTATAATAATAATAAAAAAAAAAAAAAAAAAATAAGTTCACTTGCAATGGAAATTTGATCGCCCGCCTACATTTTCATTTTTAAGCACAACTTCAGATTCAAAAACTTTTGATTCATTTTTTTCAATATTTATATACCTACCTATAGGCCTAGATATATATATATAAACAAAAATATATATATTTTTGTATACAATTTTTAATGAATTTATTATGTCTGGTGATCCAGACTATAAATTCTTTGATATCCAATGTGTGGCTTAAGAATTCGTGGCCAATCTTCAATTTATTCATTTTTTCGTTTTTTTTATTTTTGTTTAAAGTTTAAAATATCGAAATGTTTTTGTTATCGTTTCTCTCTTAATAAATAGTTAATATTCTTTCATTTCATATGGAGTAATACTTTTTTGTTTGTTATTTTATTATATACTTTTCTTTTGTATCCTGTATATAATAATATATGTATAAATATATATGAAAAATATGACATCCAATTAAGTAGACAAATAAAAAATATTCATACATGAAAAAAATAAAAACAAAGATCACAAAGAAAATATATAGAAATAATTTTAAAGTGATATGGTGTAATACAGTATTTTGTTTAATGTAATCAAAGAATATAAAAAATTAATCAATTAATAGTTTAGTTGACTTATACGAGTATAAGGGATTAATTTAAATTAAAATAATTTTTGACGATTTTAAGAACTTTTAAATTTTATTGAACAATTACATAACGCATCACATTATGCCAACTTAATAAAATTTTGTAATAATTGGATCTAATTGAAGACATATCATTACGCGATAGATTTAATAAAGTTTTTTTTTTCTACTATTTTATTTGCTTAGAGAACATAGGGCTCCCAAATATCCTCCCGAATTTTCTCTGTATAGCGTTATTCTTTTAATTTATGTTCAATATACTTTTTATCCCAATCTGAGATCTTTTTTTTTACAAGCCACTTTAGATCTGTTCACGTTTCTTCTATTTTAGAAGTTACAATCCAATTCCTGATGTACAATTAGTGTTGTTGACATTGATAAATTCCTGCAACTTTTGTATATATTGTTTCGCACCTTACCAACCAGATCTCACTGGTTGATCTCCATACATTAGCACAGATTTTATGTAAGCTTTAAATATTCATATTATAGTGCTGTGTGGGCTATATACGGTGTACTCATAGTTGGAAATAATCTTCCAAAGACACTTCTTATTTTCGAAATTCTACACTCTATATATCTTTCGTCTATCCCCCGTCTATCATTATTTTCGTCCAAGGTATTCATATTACCTTATATTGGAGGTAATATTATTATTTATACATCCTCAATTTCAGTACTTCCCCTGACTACCGCAGTTTTGGTTTGTACTGTTAATTTTGATTTAATTAAGTAAATTTAAAGAGGTTTAAGTAATATGAGTGTGGATTATAAAAATTCTAAGACTAATTATTAAATTGTCATGAGATGCTAGTTGATTTTTCTCGGAAAACTTTGCAGTTAAAAATTTAATGTTCTTTAGTTAGACCAATCCTTTAACAAAAAAAAATAATATTAACATTCGATAGAGCGCGATTCGATCGATTCGCATTTTCTTTCATCAAAATAGCTTATCTAATTATACCCTACACTTAAAGTATAGGGTATATTAACTTTGGTATGGTGTTTGTAACCACCAAAAGGAAGCGAGTTAGGTATAGACATGTATATATATTCTGAATCAGGATCACCGCCGGAGTCGATTTAGCGATGTCCGTCCGTCCGTCCGTCCGTCCGTACGCACGATAACTCAAAAAATAATGATGCTATCTTGATGAAATTTATATAGTAGGTTACTAATTACGAAAGAAAGGCTAAGTTCGAATCTGGACAAAATCCGTCCATGGGTTCGGATTCTGGAAGCTTCCGAATGATTTCGGGCTTTTGGAGATAATCTCCGCAAACGAGATTATCTCCAAAAGCAACAAAGATAGAACCTTCAAATTTTGTACAATGATGTTTCTTCCCGTTAGATTTATGTCTCTGAAATTTAAGAGGATTTGGTCCATGGGTTTGGGTTTTGGAAGCTTCCGAACGAGCACCAGAGCAAATGAGATTATTTCCAAAACCAACAAAGATAGAACCTTTAAATTTTGTACAATGATGTTCCTTCCCGTTTGATTTATGTCTCTGAAATTTAAGAGGATTTGGTCCATGGGTTTGGATTTGGAAGCTTCCGCACGAGCCCCAGAGCAAATGAGATT
The DNA here is from genome assembly GCA_947095535.1 of Poecilobothrus nobilitatus. Classification (NCBI taxonomy): domain Eukaryota; kingdom Metazoa; phylum Arthropoda; class Insecta; order Diptera; family Dolichopodidae; genus Poecilobothrus; species Poecilobothrus nobilitatus. The sequence goes on from OX352772.1 coordinate 15,466,121, forward strand.
ATCTCCAAAACCAATAAAGATATAACCTTTATTTTTGGCAGAATGGTATTCTTTCATGTATGATTTAGGCCTCTGAAATTTAAGAGGATTTGGTCCATGGGTTTGGATTTGGAAGCTTCCGAACGAGCACCAGAGCAAATGAGATTATCTCCAAAACCAACAAAGATATAACCTTTAAATTTGGCAGGGTGGTGTTCTTTCATGTTTTATTTAAGTCTATGAAATGTGAGAAGATTTGGTCCATGGGTTCGGGTTTTGGAAACTTCCGAACGAGCCCCAGAGCAAACGAGATTATCTCCAAAACCAATAAAGATAGAACCTTTAAATTTTTTATAATGATGTTTCTTCCAGTTTGATTTATGTCTCTAAAATTTAAGAGGATGTGGTCCATGGGTTTGGATTTTGGAAGCTTCCGAACGAGCCCCAGAGCAAATGAGATTATCTCCAAAAACAACAAATATATAACCTTTAAATTTGGCCGAATGGTGTTTTTTCATGTTTGATTTAAGTCTCTGAAATTTGAGAGGATTTGGCCATGGGTTTAAATTTGAAAGAATTTGAACCGTGGATTCGAATTTTGGAAGCTTCCGAACGAGCCGCAGAGCAAATGAGATTATATCCAATACGAACAAAGGTAGAACCTTTGAATTTGGTACAATGGTGTTCTTTCGTGTTTGATTTATGTCTCTGAAATTTAAGAGGATTTGGTCCATGGGTTTGGTTTTGGAAGCTTCCGAACGAGCCCCAGAGCAAATGAGATTATCTCCAAAACCAATAAAGATATAACCTTTACTTTTGGCATAATGGTGTTCTTTCATGTATGATTTAGGCCTCTGAAATTTGAGAGGATTTGGTCCTTGGGTTCGGATTTTGAAAGCTTCCGAACGAGCCTCAGAGCAAATGATATTATCTCCAAATGCAACAAAGATATAACCTTTAAATTAGGCAGAATGGTGTTCCTTCATGTTTGATTTATGTTTCTGAAATTTGTGAGGATTTGGTCCATGGGTTCAAATCTTGGAAGCTTCCGGACGAGCCCCAGAGCAAACGAGTATATCTCCACAACCAACAAAGATAGAACTTTTATTTTTAGTACAAAGGTGTTCTGTTATGTTTCCTTTTCTGTAAAATTGGAAACTGACATTTGAAAGAATTTGAACCATGGGTTCGTATTTTGGAAACTTCCGGACGAGCACAAGAGCAACGAGCATATCTCCAAAACCAACAAAAGTAGAACCTTTAAGTTTAATAGAATGGTGTTCTGGCAAGTTTTCTTTATGTTCCTGAGATGGATTCGATGAATTGGAGTAGCAATTCGGGTAGCTGACACAAACATCCCAAGGACTACCAATCTTCGAAAATAATTAAGATAGAAACTTAAAATTTTATACAAGGGTGTCAAGCATATCCCAAGCGGATGCCTCTTTTACGTTCATGAAATTCGAGTTGAATAAGACAGAAAAGGGAAGAAGTTCAAGCAGCTGCCAAAAACACTTATGGATTTTTAATTTAATTCGAATTATTCAGGTGTAGGGTATTAATAAGTCGGTTGCATCGACTTACTGTTACATTTACTTGTTTTTATTACAGTAGGGTCTCTTTAAGGACATTGACTTTTACGTTTGTAAGTTGATTTCTTAAGTTTGATTAATTACGTTTGTATTATTTGATTTGGAATGTGGCTTTTCTTTTATAATATATTTTTTCATTTTCTTCAAGTAGCTTATCTAATTTTAATTGCTCTCTACGGTTATTTCAAGAACATTGACTTTTACGAACTTTCAAACACAAAATATTATAATGTAAATTTACTGACACATAAATTTGTAAATAAATAATTCGAATTTTTACTCATATTAAAAATTTTCTTTCAGATAAAATTTTCCATTGATTAATCATCATAAATATTTGTTTTTTTTTATCTTATAATAAACATTTTGTGAATAAAGTGTGAGTTTACTCATAAATAATCATGAAGTATGTAGGTATAATAAATTACTAAACACATATTAAATATTATTAAATATTATTATGTATATATAATGGAAACGCATAGTATTTATCGTAATAATTCTATTTTTAGTTAAATTCATTCATAATTTTTTGAATCAAATTCTATAAATTACTCAAATCTACATAGGAAAGATTCTAATGTTAAATGAATACAAGAAAAAAAAAGAAAAAAAATTTCTTTTCTCTAAATTAACACTTAAAAATAAAACTATTATTTTTTTTTTGATTATTATATGTATAGATATATATTTTTATTTAAATAAGTTTAAAAATATTTGTTTTTTTTTTTTGAAAATAACTTTTTAATCTTTGGTTATTGGTTAATTGTTAAGAAAATTTCACTCATTATGCATCATCACAAGTGATAATAATGGTAATTACTAACGCCTACACAAACACACAATATAAAATAATCTATTGAATCAAATTTAAAAAAATTGGTTTTTTGTTGTTCAGTGTAAAATTTCAAATATGTAAAATTTCAATAGTACCCTATTGTAATGCGTCATGCACAACAGTCATAAAAAAACAAAAAATATTCCCATTTTTAATTAAACTCTTTTAATTTAAGAAAAAATAAAAATTTTTAATAAAAATATATGTATGTATATGTATACAAGGTGTCTACATATCCATTCGGGATTAAGTAGAGAAGAGAGGATGGCTCTATTCAACGCACAATTTTCGAGATATGATCCTTTAAAAATGTTTATAGATTTCTAATAAAAAAAATTATAAAACTTTTGAACAGCTTACCGAAGTAAAGTTTAAGTATGCTTTGGAACTTTGTAATTAATCGGCTCAACATATGAACATCATGCATATATGTACGCAAAAAGCTCGTAATTTACTCTGTAAAATGCATTTTGTTGTAAATCTCTATAAAAGCCATTTAAAAGTTAGGTATGTATTATATATATTTTATTACGAAAAATCATCAAAAATCTGTAAAGTGCCATAGCTTGAATGATTCAGAATACAGCTGCCTTCTCCTCTCCTCCTCATCATAATATTTTTGACCAGAAATGCATTTTGTTGCACCTCTCTAAAAAGCATGCCATTCAAAAGTTTATGAAATATCATCAAAAATCTGTAAAGTACCATAGCCCGAAAATGATGCAAAATATATCTCCTCTGAGCTACCATACAATTTTTGCCATACTAGTTTTTACTTCCCCTTCCTAAACCAAAATATAGAAGGTTCTTATGTGAGACACTCTGTATATATCTTATGATCATGTAGGTACGGAAAAACCAAATACGTTTATGGAATTTACCCAAGAAACCCAAAATAACGCGAACCTGGCAACAATTTAAATAGTTAAAAATTCTCCCCATATGATATAATTTTAATATTGGTAATTTTAGTAAATTTTTGTTTTATATATTTTAGATTATAGTGATGTGGTTTTTTTATGTTCTTTAATTATAGCTATTTAAAAGTAAAATATTAACAACACTGCTAAATTTACAATCAACTATTCTAAATCCTTTATTTATATATGTATATCGCTTTTCAGTATTCTTATTTAGATCAAGGCTAACATATTTTTTTTTTTGTTACGGAACTGTTAACAGTTATTATTTGAATCATAACATTTTGTCAGTATTATCTTTAATATTGATTAATTTAATACTCATATAATATTATTTCGCAATATTATTAAACTGATCAAAAAAGGAACAAAAAACAAAAACAACCATCAAATGCGAAAAAATATAACCCACATTTTATAGAAAACATAAAATCTTAGTCAAAATATGGGTTTTTTTTGTTTTTTTTGTTTTTTTTTTGTTAAATATTGAAAATAAGCGAAGATCTATTTTTATCTTCACCCACGTATTTGGATTTCTTTTTTTTTTATTTCCAAAATTTATAAAAAACAGAATAAGGAAATATTGATCTTAAATATACGTCATTGATTTTAAACAAAGCACCTATATATACATACAAAATACAAAAAGTGCTGTAAACTAAATTTAAAACTAACAGAAACGATTGTTTATAATACAATTCTGTTATATAAAATAGCAATGTTTAATATTGATTTAAATATTTAATTTCTAAAATGTCAGCAAAAAGTAACAAGATGGCATTAGCATGTACATCTTTCATCTCTAGATCTCTAAATATACCAGTGTTCTCCTCATATCTAATTATCAGTGTTCTTCTCATTACCATTTCCGGTCTGTCTTGTTATGAGATTTAAATTCTTTTATACTTATGATTATTTTGTCAATTATACATGGTTCCGATGACGACACAGTTATAATTGATACTTATCTCTCATTTGATGGGTTCAGTTTCAAATCGCATTAAACGTTATTAAAAAAATTTGAACAATGTGCTTATTAGTTTCACTCTGCCCATCCGTCTGTATACAAAACTTTTACACCGTTATAGATAGAGAAAAACATTTTGGGTAGGTCTCATATAAAAATTAATTTTGTAAAGCAACTTTTCCATGTATCCCCATCCATTACGAAGCTACAGCCCCTCAAACTTTGAAAAAGCCCCATTTTTAAATGTACATATCTTAAAATTTTTTCAATCTGAAAACGTCATTCGAAAGGGATTTTTTTTAGCTTTGTAAATTAATATCAAAATTATACAATTTTTTTAAATTTAGTACTTAAATTTACCGTTATGTGAAAACCAAATTTTGCATGATTTTTTTACTTTCATAACTCCGGAACGCTTTTAAAAAGGAACTTAAAATTTTGAGAGCAGAAATAACTTTTGAGAACTTATATTAAGTTTGCTCAGAAAATTTTTTTGAACCACCCCATGTTTATAAGCTATTAGGGCTCAAAAATTGAAAATTTGCCATTTTTAGGCACCTTTAATTTAAGCACCCGAGCAAATTTTTCTTCAGCAAGATATAAAAATTAAAGCTCCAGTAATATATTCTTACGAGTGTTAACGGTTTTCCTTGCTTATATAGAGTTCCGGACTTACTGCCAAAATTCCAGAAAAGTCCTAATTTTCACATATTTTCTTATTACAAAAAATTTCTTCAATTTTATTTCTTAAATTTTCAAATGTTTGTGCAAGTCACAATTCTAAACAGTTTGTATTATCCTTTGGAAATGTTATCCGGTTGGTTTACATTCTACATTTCATTTTCATTTGACCTGATTCAACAATTATCATTATTGCGGTCAAGTTAATTCTTTATAATATTAATAAAATATTTATAATATAAATAATATAAAATAATATAAAAATATAAAAAAAAAAATTAGGACCTTATAACTAAAATTGATAATATAAAATTATAAAAAATATAAACAAATTGTAATTGAAGCAATTCTATATATATGTGATGAGGCATATATAGTTCTGGACTCACGTATACTTTTACAAAATACCTGAGATCAATTCAATGAATAAATTCCTAATATAATATTCAATTGTCCCTAAACGCCATTTTGTAATATCTATGATTTCCTCATTTTTCTAGTTTAGGCTTCATTGTTTTTTATTTCAGTATGCACTGTATCAAGGGGTAGTTTATTAATCTAAACATTTTACGACACCTGAATCTAAAATTTTCTATTTAAAAAAGGAATGAATAAATTCCTAATATAATATTCATTCGTCCCTAAAATCCTACTTTGTAATATTCATGATTTCCTCATCTTTCTAGCCAAGGCTTTATTGTTTTTTATTTAAGTATGCACTGTATCAAGTTGTATTTTAACAATCTAAACGTTTTAAAACATCTAAACCTCAAATTTTCCATTTAAAAAGCACACTATAAACATCTAACCAAGAAATCTCTTTTTATGATTAGATTTTTTTTTTCCGAAATTGTTTGCATTAGTTTATTCTCTAATGTAATTTTGGCTTCCTTCGTTTAATGTAATCCACTAACCCGAAATTTTATTTTACATAATAATTTTTTAGTATTCATATATGTGTAATGGTAGAAATAAACAGTTTTTCTTCTGATTAAAATCATTAGTTTACAGTTTTTTTAACTTTTCTCAATATTTAAAGCGTTATGGATCTAGAATATTTTTAATATTTTGCACAAAGCTTCGATCAAATGATATCTGGCAACTCTGCAACTTACAACAAAAGGTTATCAGACCTAATATATTTATACAGAGACTCTTGATTTGCATCCTTTGCATACGATTGATCTTGATTGATTTACGATTCCTTGATACGGAATTTTGTATACGACCTTGATATGATGGCAGACCTTGCATACAATTCATTTAACAGCCGTTTTAATATTTATTTAATCAATATTGATAGTGTAGAAGACGCAAAGTAAATTATTGGAAGAAAACAAGACTTTAAAAATGATCGAAATGAAAATTTGACTGAGTTATTATTTTGAAAATGCAATGCTTGATAACATAAAATTGATAATGGACAATTCTGAGTTCATACAACAAATAATTTACAGCAGCACTGACGCATGAAAACTTTTGCAATTCAAAATCACTCATAATTAAAAAAATATTAGTTATAAATTGAAACTAGTTTCCAACTCATTAATACATAAAAAAAAAATTACTTAATATTGATTCATTCGATTTAAAATTTATGCAAATCAAATTGAAGAGTGCCAAAAAACAAAATACAAATTTTTTTTTTTTTGTTTTGTTTTTATACTATAACGAAGTCATCGGCGTTTAATAACTGCTATATGAGTGGGTGACTATAATTTAATAATTTGACAAAAACAAAAAAGAAACAAAAACAGATACAATAGGTGTTCATAAGTTAAATACCCTAAAGGGGAATTAAAATTTTTATTATAATTGCGAATGTTTTAACCGTAATAAACGCTTTAAAAAACCGATGAAAAATAAAAAAATTTGATTTATCTGAAATTTCATGAAACTGTAAAATATTCTATAGATTCATTCATTATTATTAAGTTTTGATTAACACCTTTGGTAATCCTGAACAATTTATGGATCTCATACTCGTAGCTTCAACTTTTTTTTATTGTTGATAACTTTAAAAGAGTCGCTATAATTTTTACTAATTCTGAAATTTTAAATGATGAATTTTAATCAGACTATAAAATTAATCGAAAAAATAAACCATTTGAAGTAATTAAAAATGTAAGACTAAAATTAAAAATAATTTAAGGTTGATGTTTCATGCGTCAGTTTTTTTCGTCTTCATTACAATACTAATTGTACTATTAAATATTTTTCTTTTTCGGATTTATAAATTAGTCCAAAATTTGATAATTATCTTAAGACTATACTCCAACTGTCTTTTCATTTTGATGGTATTAAATAAATAATTTTGTTTTTAGATATAATTAATGTATACATTAATTTTATATTATACTCGTACAGTGAGTTTAAAAAATATTCCCTCAATTTTGAAAACTCTTAATTGAATTTTTGATTTTTTTTTACTGCATATCAATGGTATGCAGTAAAAAACATATGATCTTAAATAAAAAAAATTGAACATCTTGAAAATATCCAGTTTAAATAGAGGATTTCAGAAAAAAAACATAAAAATAATTTAATTAATTATAAATTGTAGACAATATTAATAGTAATATCTTCTTTAAACATATCTCTAATCCATTGAATTTTTGTATAATTCGTTGAATCCATTGAATATTTGTATAATTGAAAATGTCACATTTTCAAAAAGTGGAAACTAAATTTTTTGCATTAAATCGAAAATCATTCTTATAAGAATTTTTAAATGATCTTTTAGATCGATTGTATAAATTAACAAATTATTGTATTAGGAGGACTCTATATTTCCCTACTGTACAACAACCAAAATATAATCAACTGCTTAGTGAAGCTAATAATTCCAGGAACTGAAGCTTCGTCAAACATAAATAATAAAAAATGACTTAGTGGATGTTCTTTGCTTTTTATAGGAGTGGAAAGCAAAAAAAAAAAAAAGTATGTTAACTTGTACATATTTCATTAAATGTTTACTCCTTATCTTTATTCTCATTTTTACTTTATTGTATGGTATGTTAAAAATTATCGAAACATACTGTAATCAACATACTTTTATTTTTTTTTAGTGCATTTCCCTACCACATGAATGTAACAAGGAAATCAGACAGCCTTTCTTTTTCAAGCGTGGCCGTACATGTCATAAGGAGGAATTATTCTTACGACGTGTGTGTTATTCGAACCCACACTTCCACGATGTTTAAAACGTATTTTACACCCTCTTACCCACTAGGCCACCGAGCCTCCTAATCAATATATGAAATTTGAATTCGTTACAGACATCAGTTTGGTCTTAAAAAATTAAAACTAGTTTAAAAACTTAGTAATTAATTTCTTTTTAACTTATTACTGATCTACTCCTGGAACTGTAAACATACTTGTAGAATATTTCTACATATTTTATTCCTATTGCAAATTCAAACCTATACCTTTTAAGTTGGTTAAAAATTATTTTTTTGATTTTTATTATTTGGTTTTATTTTTTTAATTTATGTTTGGTTAAAATTTAAAATTAAAGAATTGAAAAGTTTTCACATTTTACATGCCTATTTTTATAATTAAGTCTTATATTTAGTTACATACATATTTTTGTATTTCTACAGCAATCAATTTCCTGTTAAACATTGTTGTGATCTACATATTTATCTACTCTGCAATTGTATTTGTCCGAACATTCAATAACTTTAAATATTATTGAATATTTGAATTTCAAAAACTTTTAGGCATAGTGTACAATCAAACCATTATATAAACAGTAATTTTAATATTAAAATTCTGATTCCTGCTATATTGAAAAGAAAAAGGCAGCGATCATTTTTCTGTCAGATTATATTTGACAGGAAAATTTTCTTAAATAAATAGGTAATTAAATTAATAAAATATTAATTAATATTATATTAATCAAAGATTTAACAATATTCTGTTACTAACTGTAATTTTGTTTTTTATTTACAGTTTTATTTTATCACTTTAGAACCAAACAAAACAAAAGAATTTCATTAAAAAAAAACAAAAATTTTTTTTTTTATTTTTTTTTTGATTGATGTTTGTGGCCAAACTATCAAAATATTTATGACAATTTAACGTAAAATGACCATCTGTTGATTCGGAAGTATAGAAGTGTGTCTATCGTAAGAAAAAAAAAATATGATTTTATTTACAGATTAATATTACGGGTGTATGTAAACAAAAAACAAAAAAAAACAAAAAACAAAGGCATACGTCAAGTGAAATTTTTACATTCTTTTCTTTTTTTTTGTTTTTTTTTTTTTTGTTTTTGAAAATACTATTAATTTCACAATAAATTTAATAATTGTTTATATTACCTACGTTATGTCTACTATTTATTGACATAATTTTCATCATAGAAAATTTCTATATAGAGTATGTTTATTATTTTCTATGTTTATTTATTATCTATAATTTTGTACATAACTTGGTACATATACGTATACATTACATATGCATAAGTATACATTAAGCATATATATATACTCATATTATTAATTTTATTATTTTATTTTGTTTACATTTTCAATATTTTGATAAATATCGAATCGATTAATTTATGAATAATATTTTATAAATAATATATAGTAGAAATTGTAATCGATTATTACATTATTTGTTGACGTATTATAGCGAATGTATATATATATATAATTATTTTATGTGGATCTGTAATGATAAATGATGAACGTTTGTTATCGATATTATTCGTAATTTTCATCATCATTTTTATCATATTATAATCAATGATAAAAAATTTTTGTTTTTGTTTTTCTTTTCTCTGATATTTATTTTGTTAATTTTTATTTGTTTAATTGATTTATTTAAAAAATTATAATCATATGATAGAAAATCAATGAAAACAAAATATAAAAAATTAAGAGTTAATTAAGGTATAAAGTGTTTTTTTTTTTTGTGTTTGTATAATTTTTCTCCAGATTTAGAAAAGAAATAATTGTATTTTGTTTATTGGCAATAAATCAGTGAAAGTCGAATGTAATTTTGGAAATAAAAGAAAAATTTCTTTTATTTTGTTAGATCTTTCAAATTATTTAAAATGATGCATAATAGTAAGCATGATTTTTTTAGATCATTAGAAAAAGTTAAGATTACATTATACCTAGGAACTATAGATTATCATTAAATGATGGTTAAAGTAAAGTAAAAGCCGTCACAACAGTTACAACATGTAGTAGTAGTATATAGTACTACATGAGGTAATTATTGAAAGCAACCCCCACTGTCACTGTAGCGGCTACTATTATTGGTATTAGTTTTCTTATTAATATTATTATTATTTTACTACAGAGTCAGCGCCATCAGTGGATTACAACGTGCAGCAGTATATAACACCTTATTTGCATGTTATAACCAAAGATAGCTCCATTGTAGTAGCTAATTATTATTATTACTATTATTATTATTATAATTATTGTTATTATTACTATTACTATTATTATTATTAATATTGTTATTATTATTATTACTACTATTAATTATACGATATACATTATTACGATATAAAAGTACTACGTATTTTTTTATTTATCACCTGAACGGGGTTTGAACGCAAAACCCTTCGATTGAAAGATTGGCGACTTAACCACTGCGCCATGAGTCAGATAATTGGGTTTTAATTTATAAACTACAGATTTAAGAAGATTTGGTTTTTTTTTCTTTTACGAGAGCCTGTAGAAAACATCGTAAGCCACTCAAAAGAACTGTACGAGTTTTTTTTTCGGTAGTTTTGGACTTTAATCAACCAAAAACACCCGTTTCAAAACCAAACACCAAACTTTAGGATGGGTTCTTTAATGCACAGTGATATAATGTACAGTTTATGTTGAGGGAAAAGGATGAGGAAAGGATTACTTGTGAAATTTGATTTGGGGTAATTAAAAATATGGACGATTATGGAGTAAGTTTGAATTACTTTATATAACTAATCTATCTATATATTAATTCATTAAAGGAGTGATTTAGAGATATTGTGTGTAAATATTATAAGCAATAAATTTAAAAAAGAAAGGAAAAAAAAAACAAAAATTAAAAAATAATTATTTATAACTAAGAGAAAATTAATATTTAAAAAATACAAAATTTACAATTAAAAAAAAATAATAATAATCTGCAGTAGACCAAGTTTTTGTAATTCGAAGTTCTAAATATTGGTATACTATTGCTCTAGGATCTTGATTATTTCTTTAGTATACATTTGAGCGTAGATTCAACATGTTACAATTTTTTAACAAAATTGTTTGAATAGTTCTAAAAACCGATTGTCGGCGACTTTTATTACCTATTTTTCTTGCTATAGATATTTTTGCAGAATGAGAAGAGGTTTTATTTTATTCTGATATCATCCACTCCAACAACCCACTCCATGATGTATTTTTGAATGAAATATACTATAATAGATATACATTTTTAGTACTCCAGCAGATCACAATTTCTTTAAATTGTAAAACATGCATAAGGTTTTCTTAAATATTTTTGAACATAATAAGATGTATGCTTCACTCAGGTCATATTTTGATCGATTATTATTCCTATAGGTACTTATGGTGGCTAACAGGCTTAATATTAAATTTCTCATAACAAGCTTATTAAAACGATAAAATTGTGATCTATATATCCAAATCTAAATTGTGGCTGCATGAAATTTTAGGTTAATTTCCAAGCACTCCAGCTTTACTAAATTAAAGTTCAACATTTTTAATTTATTACACACGACAAGTATGGGCTTCGCAAACCAATTTTACATTTATGCATACTACACATACAGAAACAAAACAATGATCTTCGCGCTTAATTTTTTTTACGAGGGTTTGTGGAAAACTCGAAAGTCACCAAGAGGAACTGCACGTGCTTCCGCAGGGTAGTATTGGACTTTAATCAACCAAAACTATCCCCTTTTTAAAACTAAACTTTAGGATGGAACTCTTAATACAAATATACAGTTTGGTTTTGGGGATTTAAATAAGCTTTGAATTCGATTACAATTTCTTTATTCGAAATTACAATTGCTTGGACACTTTAAATTTAAATATTATGTAAAGAATTTATAAAAGAACAAAATGATAAAATGTTACAACTAAAGTGACAATATTGTTTTGTCAGACATTCTTTTTAAAAAACTTAACTTAATAGAAGACTTAACATTTTTTTTTTTTACACGCTAACTAAATGCTAGGAACGGATTCCTTTATACATATGTAGGTTTAGTTATTAGGAAAATAGGATGTTAAAGGAGAATTAATGGGAATATTGGAAACGAACCTATAAAGATTCGTTTTGAATTTTTGCAAATTGTAGTACGGAACGTTATTACTATTTTTTATATTGATTAATATTATAAACTAAATTATTGTAATTGGAGTAGACTCTATGACATGCAAGTCATTTATTCTTCGTGAAAAGGGTTTCTTTACAAGAGGAATTATAATATATATGACCAATAAGTAATAGACATGAGTAACGACGAAATAAAATCATTGGAAGAACTAAGCTTAAGATTATTATTATTTAAAAACTTAAAAAAAACATTTAACATTATTATTCACAACATTATTAAGAAAAAAATTATTTTCATATTTGAAAAAATCCGTTTTTCTAAGAATATTAGTTGTGCTATACGCAAAATATCTCGCTCAAATAATATTAAGATCTCCATTTTATGAGAAGAAGAAAAAAAAATAAAAATGTAATGAAATCATAAAAGAATTAAAATGAAATCGCAGCAGCATTATACAATTTACTAACACTTTTATCTTATTATGCACTATTTCCAAATGTTCCCAAGAAAGGAGAGCAGCTACAACTATTCAATGTTAAATTATACTCTCATATTAAAATATTTTTTATATTGTGTTTATAAAAATAATCTGAAAATCGACACAATTCCTAAGACTAACAATAAAATTTCTTAAAACTTGAAATAAAATCAAATAAAACTTAAGAGTTTCCGTTAGTTAATTTTAGAAACTGTAAAACTAGTCCAAAACCAAAGTATTACTATTGGTATTTCAATAACTTCCGTTAAATATTATTTTATTAGTATTAACGTTCATTTACATCACTAATTATATAATTTATATAAAATTATTGCAATGTTACAATATTTATAGAAACTATATGTGATCTGATAGAGATGCAAATTGAATCAATATTTTTTTTTTTTAATATTGTGAAACAAAATAACAAGATAAATTGAAACTAAAATATTCCTAAATTTCCCCTAGGGTTAAAGTCTTCCTCTAGAATTTTTATTTAAAAAATCATGATAAATTGTCTTGTATCTAAAGCTAAAGAATAAAAATATTTTTAAGACTACTGTAAAATTTTCTGTTAAATTTTTATTTAAAAAACTTCGAAAATTGTCATGTTTCATTTAAAGCTATAAGAGAAGAAGTTTGTTAGGACTACTGTAAAATTTCCTATCAAATTCTTATTTAAAAAATCATGGAAAATTGTCATGTATCGTGTGAAGCTGTAGAAGAAAAAGATTTTTAGGCCTACTGTTAAAGTTTGTGTCAAATTTTTATTTAAGAAATCATAGAAAATTGTCATGTATCGTGTGAAGCTGTATAAGAAGAAGATTTTTAGGATTACTGTTAAATTTCTTGTGTCAAATTGTATTCATGAAAAATTGTCTTGTATCTAAAGCTAACGGAGAAAAATATATTTAGGACTACTGTTAAATTTTCTGTAAAATTTTTATTTAAAAAATCATGGAAAATTGGCATTGCCATGGTCTGAAGCTGTAGAAGAAGAAGATTTTTAAGGCTACTGTTAAAGTTCGTGTCAAATTTTTTTTAAAAAATTCATGAAAAATTGTCTTGTATTGTCCAAAGCTATAGGAGAAGAAGATTGTTAGGAGTATTTCTGAATCCTTATATATTAATTCAAAAGTTTTCATAGCATTTTTATATGGCTAATTCTCTTACATCTTAAATTTCCGCAATAGAGACTAGATTATGGTTGAAACAAAAAATTTCTATACGTTTTCAGCTCTGATTATGAAACCAATTTAAAAAAAAAAACAAAAATAAAACAATATATTGAAAATTTTCTACTTTACTATATATAAAAAAAAATGTGGAAATAATTTTCATGCAATATTAATTTAATAAGCTAACCGATAATGATGGTATGATATAAACCTGATTCGAAAAAATTCAACGCGATATTTTTATCTATATACAATTGAAACAAAACAACACAACACGAAACTTAAATAAAATTCAAAAACCTAAAATTAAAATTGTTTAAATATTTTATTATTTTTCTTTATATTATATACTTATTTTACCTTTCCATTTAATCTTCGGTTATACCATAGTTGTATTATATTAGTCTCTGGTTATATTTTTTTTACTTATACTATTGATTAATTATCACTTTTCAAATTATAAAAAATTATATGCAATTATTTTTTTCATTTTTTATATGCATATGTATATGCAATATGCAATGAAATGCAACGCAATATTATTATTACAATTCAATCAGATATTTAGTAGATATATATGTAGCAACAAACAGTCAATCTGTCAAAGTGATAATTGATATATCAAATGAAAGAATTTGTTAAAAAATGAACCGTTATTGTAATAGGTATTTATCAAATAAATATTCAGATCATTGATTTTTTTTTTTAACAATTTTAATAATTTGGTTTAATTTAATTTTTATTTGTTTTTAAATTTTTATAGTTACTTAATCCTACTAAACCTTTTTAATCAATTTTCGAAGTTTGTTTCGAAATTGATCAATTGTTTATCAAAAATTTCGCTTAATTCATAATATTCGAAACTGATCTATTAACAGTGTCTCCTATAAAAATTTTCCTTTTTTCATAACATTTAAATTTAAAAAAAACTTTAACCTAAAAATATGCAAAATATTTGTTTTTAATTTTCAAAAAGTGGCTTAGGGGTTAAGCAAGTGGCTTTTTAATTGAGGGAGTATGGGTTCAAATCCTTCACAGTTAGTAAGTTTTATTAATTAAAAACAAATCCCCCTTGCCCCCGGATCGGTCATTTTTTTGTGATATCAATCAAAACTAATTTTAACCGCAGATTATAATTTGTTTTGATTGATGAAATGAAAATTTTGACATTTTCTATCCGCAGTAATTTTATTGTGAATTTATACAATTTAAGGGATACTTGATATTTTTACCACTCTTTGAATTGCTTTTTATTTTTATTTATTATTAATATCCAAACACTAAACTGTTCTGTACGAAATTGTCGTTGTTTTATAGGATCACACAAAAATAGGTATTAATGCATAGTTAACTAAACAGCTGTCAGATTCAGATAATTTTTATGAACAGCTGAGAATTAAGTTTCCTTAATACATAAATAAATAAAATATGCGGTAAAATTTTTTCAAAAATTTAAATGTCAAAACAATTTACCGCTCAGCTTTTGTCTTGCGTTTCCAATGATACTGGATTGGTTCAAATCTACAAATAGAAGAGGAAGAGTAATATTAATACAAATAAATGAATAAGTCCCAGCATAGTTTTTTATTTTTGATTTCTATGGTTTTTTTGACGTTGACATAAAGTGACATTTTATATCAGTTTCATTGCGTCTTGTACAATATCTATAGTCGAGTAATCAACGGCTTAGTGAAACCATAAAGTTTGCAGAAACTGAATCGTATATGAAAAATAAATTACTTACTGGTTGGTTCGAATGTACATATAGAAGAGGAAGAAAGAAGAAAAAAAAAAAAAAAAAATTTATAAGAACATTAAAATTTTAATCGATAGTATAATTAATCTTAAAGAGCACAAAATTTTTACTAGCGTTAACGAACACCAGTGACCGCCGGTCTCTGTTAGTATGCATTTAACTGAATATTTTATTATCACTTAATAAATTTAAAAAAAAAAAATTTTTAACTACTATAATTCAAGGACTCATAAGGACCCAAATAAACAAATTCTATAATTTAAATTTGAATAAAATCCATAACTAAATAATAAAAAGAGAAGCCTTTTAATAACAAATAGAGACTAATAATAGTCTGAGTCTCTATTGTGATTTTTAGGGTAAAAATATCTCATACAAAAAAAGAAAAAAATTATTGAATTATAGTTTCATGCTATAATAATTTAATTTTAATCTTATAAATTTCGGGACATCAAATGAAATCTTTTACTTCGCAGTAAACACAATGCAATTTTTAAATACATACATATTTTAAAAAAACTAAATTTTTTGACATATTATAAATTCAAAAACGTATATAGAATAGTTTTACTTTTCTAAGCAACCAAATTAATTAAAATATAACTTCTAAAAATTTAATCGGTAGGTAGGTAGGCAGACGACCCTAAAATAAATTAAAAGTTTATATTATTATACAATGTATTAATAATAGCTGCATTAATTCAAAAATATTATCTTTACTTTAAAATTTAAAACAAAATTGTGACTAGACTTGAAAAAATTTTTTGATGACTTTATAACTTACATAGAATTCTTGACCTACTCTAACACAACAAGAATTAAAGTTATAAAAACAAAAAACCCATTCTGGGTTTTCTTAAATAAAATAAAAATAAAAAATGAAATCAATCCGTCAAAAATTGCTATAATTGATTTTTTATAAAAAAAAAAACAAAATAAAAATAAAAATTTAATAATAAAAACAAAAAAAAAAATAATCACAGGCGTTGCGTTACAAACAAAAATTATTTTTGTAAAGTGAATTAATAAGAGAATATAATTATGGTTTGATTTGTATGAAGTATGTAACAGTTATTTTTTTTTGTTTTTTTTATTTTTTTATTGTTTTTTTTTTTTTGTAGTTAAGTGGGAAATATCAAATTTCAATTTGAAATTGGTTTTTTTATTATTTTCATTTCGATTTTAAATTGCAATTTTGTATTTTTATTATGTATATGTACTAAGTATGTATAAATATATATATATATATATATATATATTAAGTATAAATTGAAAAAATAATCAAATATTAAAATTATATTTAATTTTAATTTATAAATATACAGTTGAATTGAGATGCAATACTGCTTTAATTGCAGTAAAACAATTTTTTTTTTTGTTTGTTTTTTTTTTTTATATAACTTCAACTTTAATAAATTTTAATTCCGTTCATTCATGTAAGTTTAATGCCCTCTTCTAACAACTAGATAAAGGAGTTATTTTAAACACAAATAACTTATAATGTAACTATATGTATTTGTATAAAATCGGAAAAATTTTACGTTATATGAATTTTATTAACGTTTTGAATTACTGTATACCGGGTATAGTAACAAAATAATGCTGATAATAATTTAATAGAGGCCTCGGCTATAAACACCGAGGGAGTGTGAGTTTGAATCCAACAAACGTCGTAAGAGTTATTCTCCCTTACGACATTTACAGCCACGCCTGAACAGGAAAGGCTGTGTAATTTCCTGTTCTCATTTATGTGGCAGAGAAATGCATTAAAAAAAAGCTAATATCATACAGCCCTACTGATATAAATAATATGCATGACATTGAAAAGTTTAACATAACCTTACTATCCCTGTTGAACAGGGACTTATTTAAAGAAGTAGAAAGGGAGAGAGGCATAATTCCGTTTTTCAAAATGTCGCTAAGACTAAATCCCGTCAAGACAACTCTCAAAAATATTACAGCTTAAATAAATAAGCTGTAATATTTATATTATAGAGTGCGACTCTCAAAAGTATTACAGCTTAAATAAATAAAAAAAAACAACTAAAATTGCGTTTTGGCAGAATTTTGGACGGCGACCTTTTGTACCAGATTTAAGTAGGGATTAATTAAATTCTACTTTCGTGATTTTGAATGAAAGTATATATAGATTTTAAAAGCAAATATGCAAAAATTGAATATTTTTGACTTGGACAACACTAAAGAACTTAATAATCGTAAACAGTAATAATATTTTTTATATTTTTTGTGATTAAAAATGTTATAACGTGCTGCTTACTGATTTGTACAAACCAATTTTTGATAATCATCATAGTTAGTAATTTTCTGTGTTTTATTCCCTAAAAAGTGTTAAAATTTTAAAATTCATTTTAAACTTAACTTAAATTTTAAATTCAAGCTCGATTTATGTAAAAAAAGGTGATTATATAGTTTAAAGTGATTAAAGAAATTTAAGCCAGACTAAAAATCTGGGAATCCTTACATTTACAGACTAAGGCTATAGTTATCGGGCAATAAAATTAAAACTTTACATGTTAGATTTTCCCCTCCTATACAAATGTGACAACACAGCCATTGTTTTTCAGGTGGGACTGTAAATGCCCCTAAGGGAGAATTATTCTCACAACGTGTGTTGGATTCGAACGCACACTCCCTCGGTGTTTTCAGTGTGTTTTAAATGTTCTTAACCTCTAGGGCACCAAGGGAATTTATTTTGGAATTTATTTAATGTTCTTAGATGATTAGTATTAGATTATTATTTAGGAGTATATAAATAACACTGCGATATTTTAATGCAGATGTATTGTACTCTCTTTATTACTACTTGTTATGGATTTTGCTCCCACTTATTATATTTCTGGTAGTCCTACTACTTCTAACAACTAAAGATCTGTAGAGAATTTATTGGTCTGTAGAGGACAGCTGTTCATCTTCGGTAAAGCAATATGCTTTTTTTTTTTTTTTTTTTTTTGCGGAAAAAACTCGTTCTTCCAACTTATTTTTCAGTATTTCTTCTAGAAAAAAGTCATTAACACTTTTAACAAGGTAGAATGTAAACCAACGGTTTTTAAAAGCGCACATTTCCAAAAGTCAATACAAACTGTTTAGAAGTGTGACTTGCACAAAAATTTGAAAATTTCATGTAATAAGAAAAAACGTGAAAATAGGACATTTTTGAAATTTTGAGGGGCTGTAAGTCCGGAATCCTTTATAACTAAGAAAAACCGTTAACACACGTAAAAATAGATTATTCATCCTTTAATTTTCATGTCTTGCCGCAGAAAAATTTTTACAGGTGCCTAAGTTACAGGTGTCTAAAAATAGCAAATTTTCAATTTTTGAGGCGTAATAACTCTTAAAAAGGGGGCGCTACCAAAAAATTTTCTGAAAAAACTTATACTAATTCTAAAAGTTATTCCTTGTCTCAAAATTTCAGGTTTCTATCTAAAAGCGTGCCGGAGTTATGAAAAAAGAAATTTCATGCAAAATGTGGTTTTCACATAACGGTAAATTTAAATAGTAAATTTCAAAATATTACACAATTTTGATACTGTTTTATATAGATAATAAAATTTTTGATCTTCTGGCGGTTTTAGATTGCAAAACTATTACGCAGAGGCTGAGATATATACATCTGAAAATGGGGCTTTTTCGCAATTTTGAAGAGCTGCAACTTTGGAACCCTCTACAAATAAAATAAACCTTTAACACACGTAAAAATATATTGCTGTAGCTTTAATTTTTATATCTTGTAGAAGTAAAATGTGTACAGGTGTCTAAGTTACAGGTGTTTAAAAATAGCAAATTTTCAATTTTTAAGCCCTAATAGCTCATAAACAGGGGGTGGTCCAAAAAAAATTTCTAAGCAAACTTTTACTAATTCTAAAAGTTCTTTCTTGCCTCGAAATTTCAAGCCTCTATCTAGAAGCGTGCCGGAGTTATGAAAGTAGAAAAATCATGCAAAATTTAGTTTTCACATAACGGTAAATATAAATACTAAATTTAAAAAAATTGTATAATTTTGATATTAATTTACAAAGTTAAAAAAAAATACCCGTCGAATGGC
Organism: Poecilobothrus nobilitatus; assembly: GCA_947095535.1. Lineage (NCBI taxonomy): Eukaryota > Metazoa > Arthropoda > Insecta > Diptera > Dolichopodidae > Poecilobothrus > Poecilobothrus nobilitatus. Next base: position 15,485,879 of record OX352772.1, read on the forward strand.
GTTTTCAGATTGAAAAAATCTTAAGCAGATCATAAGATATATGCATTTAAAAATAGGGCTATTTCAAAGTTTGAGGAGCTGTAGTTCCGTAATGGGTGGGGCTACATGAAAAACTTGTTCCACAAAATAATTTTTTTTATGAGACCTACCCATGGTTAAAATTTTTTTTCTCTATCTTTAACGGTGTAGAAGTTTTGTAAACAGACGGACGGACGGACGGACGAACAGAGTGAAACTAATAAGCACATTTTTTCAAAATTTTTTTGGAAATGTGCTAAAAAAGACGAGTGCGGAACAGAACCTCTAAAAGTTAATGATTTATTTAAAAACTTTATTGCTTTAAACTTGAAATATCCGTTATAAATTTAAAATTATACTGAAAGTCATTCTAATTCTTAAAAGTAAAGTAGTTCTAATTTTTAAAATTATATCTATTATTCTATTTATTTGTTACTAAAAATGTTAGTAGATCCTATGATTAAAATGGTTAACTAAATATTTTTTTTTTCCTTTTGATTTTAAATTACCCAATGACATAAGTTAGCCTAGCAATAGTGTGACTTGTTTATTGTAATTATTGGAATAAAATAATACATATATATACATGCATTATAATATTATATATGTATATTTATGTATATATATATGAAATGCGATATATATATAAATTATAAAAAAATAGATCACAAAATATTTTATTTTTTAAGCTTATTATTGTTTTATATTATGAGACTGTTATTATTAACAGGCAATAAAAATAATAAAATTACCAAATAAATAAAAAATCATGATTGTTACCAATCAATTATTGAGGAACTCAATAAATAATTGAATTTCTTTTTTCTTTTTTTTTTTTGCAATGTAATTCACATCACAACAATTTGGATTCCCTATTGAAAAAATTTTCGAACTTTGATCTCAGAATTTTTATTATATTCAAATATATTATAAAATTCCTTTTGATATCATTATGTGATATAATAGATATTTACCTTTTGTATATATTTTTTTTTAATTGCTTAAATATTGAAGAAGTCAAAAGTACACTTAATAAAATTATCAACTCATTTTAGTCATAATTACCATATTTGGATAACACGGAATTAAAAACCTCAAAAACTTTCGAATATACCATAAAGGTATAGTTTTTATTTTTTTTTGTGTTGTTAAAAATAATTTCGACAGTATTTTTGGGTCATTAAAATGACGCAATTCATCCTAAATTGCAAAATCCTAACAAAAAAAAAAAAAAACAAAATACAAAATTATAGGGTAAATTTTCATGGATATTTTGTTTTTAGTAAGAAAGCGAATCAGTTTCCGTCTTTTTATAACTTCTTTTATATGATAAATTTCGCAAGCAATTCATTTCCTTTAGCCAAATTCGAATTGATTATATAAATTAAGTCGGTTTCTATACAAAAGTTCTATACAATCTTCTTAACTAACTTAACTATTCCCTGATTAATTAATTAAAAATTTAAATTAGCGTAATCTTTACGAAGGTCTTATCTTATGAAGGATCTCACGATCTTACGAAGGTAATCTTTCTCATCACAAAGTAATGAGTAAAACAGTTGCTTTCTTGAGTTGATCAGAGAGAGGCGGCTTGTAGTTGTTACTTGCAGTACAACCAAACTCATGCGGTCGCATTTAAATTTAAAAAGATCCAAATATATATTTTCTTTCTCTATAGACATGAAATACGACAATTGATTCGTGTTACTTAACTACGAGCTATTGTCATTTTGGGATTTTACCAGTAAATTTAGCAGAGAAATTGACGCTATAAAAAACGTACTTACTCTATACCGGTCGTAGTCTGTCAAGAAAAAGGCAGATTTTTTCTCGGTAGTTTCTTTCTCCAAAATTTAGGTGAACACCATAACATGGATCCGGGAAGCTTACAAAACTTTTTCGATAAGAGAGGTATCATAGCGATATAAATCTAAGGAAATTTAACACCGAACTTTGACCGAATAGGTTCTCCTATGTTTTTGTAGGTGTAGTATGGACCGAAACTATAAGTGATTACTGATGATTTACCTCAAAAAACCAGTAAAAAAAGCGAAAATGAAGAGAGGGTATTCAAGGCTTCCTTTTAATTCAATCTGATTTTGACTGATTTCAATGTTTCCTATCTGATTATTACCACGTAATTATTACTTTTAAATTCACAAAATTTATTTAAATTAAAATGAACATTAAAGTATTCTTGTTTTTAGACTTTAATTCCTTAATTGTAAAATTCTTCCTTCCTTTATGTTCCAAAAGATATATTTCATATTTACTTTTATTAATAAAAATCGGGAATTTTAATTCTCATTTTTATTTAAAAAAAAAGAAAATATCACAATTTAAAGCAATAATTAAGAATAATTTTTTAACGGGAACTATTTTTACTTCTTCAAATCGTGTCCTTAATTTTATAGATAAAAAATGAATGAAGTCGTTCAATTCCATACAAAACAAAAAATTCATAAATTAATTTAAGTAAAAACTTAAACAGATAAGCAAAAAAATATATATTTTTTTTTTTGTATCACAATTTAGTTATCATCACTATTATTATCACAATGTCAATCAATATTATTATCATCATTATAACCAAAAAAAAAAATATTATCAAACTTTCAATTTAATCCAATTTACAAACAAAGAGAAAGAAAGAATTCCTTTTAACAAAATGTCCTACTTAAATTTCAATATTTTAGATTGCCATATTTAGGGTTGCCATCAAAAACACAAAAAAACAAAAAAAACAAAAACACCTATAAATTTAATGAAACAAGAAATTTTATAAAATTTCACTTCCCTCATTAAAATTTTTTTTTATGTACTTAAAAGAACAACTGCACCATTAACAGCACACTCCAGTAACCCTCACCGAATTTTTTTTTTTTTTTTTTTGTTTTCTTATTCTTGAGGTCACCATTTAATTGTTTAAATTGTCCTGTTTCTTGTTTGTTCTAGATTCCGCCAACAACGCCAACAACTTTTATAATATGTAAGTTTTTATTTTTCAAGTGCCAAGTCATTAAAAAAGATGATGTCCAACATATACAGTAATTATTGAAATATTAATAAAACAAATAAATGTGATTATCATTAAAGTAGTGGTGCGGTGGTGGTGTGGTGGTTTTGATGATGGAATCATTTTGCAAACAATAAAAAAAATTAATGATTCCCAGCTATAATCAGACGAATATATAATGCAAGCATCTTAATTTTAATTTGTTAATGATGTAGAAAAATTCAACAAAAAAAAAATTTTTTTCTCATACTTGAGATTTTGTTAGTGAAAAACAAAAAATGAAAACAACAAAAAAAAAAAATTTCGATGATGATCGCGAAATCAGATCCTTAAAGGTTATTGAATTGTTATATTGGATCAGATCACGTTGAAAGTAACGGTGAGACAAATTTTTTTTATTTTTTTGTTTTTTTTTTGTCTTAAATTTTAAGTCCATGTTACTCATTTAATTTTTTATTTTTTTTATTATTAGGACTTTTTTAGTACGATGGCAATTTTAAACTGTTAATCAACATTTTTTTTTTTTTTTTTCTCAAATCTTTACTGTAAATTCTGTTCTCATGGGAGTTTTATTTCACAGATCTATTCAGTTCAGATCCATTTTTAATTTTTTGGATATTATATATAAAGTAAGAGAAAAATTAAAAAAAAAAAAACAAAAATAAAAACAAATAAAAGAGAGAAACTTAATAAAATTGGACATCTGTAAAAATTTAAGGTGGGTGGTTTTTTTTTTTGATGTTATTTAATGACGAGAGAAAATTTTAAACTTAACAAAAATCTATAATATGTCTGCCATACACACATACTTCTGCATTATATACACATATATTTAAAAAATAATGATAAATTGCTTTTGTAAATTTGCATTCTAATAACGTGAGAATTTTCTAAAAAAATTTAATTTTCATAGAATTAATTTAAGTTTAGAATTTATAAATGAAGTTCCTTTCCATTCGGAAAGGATTAAATTATATTAAATAATAAAAAAAAGAAATATTCTTTTTCTTTGTGTTGGGTTTACATTTAATGAAGATTTGAAAAATGATTTAAATATAATCAAACAATATTTAGCATATATACATTAAAATATATATATATTTAGCGACGGTATTGCCACAGTATTTGACGGAATGTATCTATTAATTTTGTTTTAGATTTTAACCAGTCAATAAAATGTAATACATATCAAATATATAAAATGGAAAGAAAGTTGTTACTCATTTATTCATCATCAGAATCTTGTATTATGCATGCGTTAAAATAATAGGTGGAATACATAAAACTGTATTTGAACTCTTATTTCACTTTTTCAAATTAAAACTACGAGCTTAAAAGTGACTCAAGCTCAATTTTATACATTTAGTTCATTATAAGACACTTTTTTCACATTCAAGACATTCTAACGTGTATGTAGCGACGGCATTGTCGGTAAATCGTTTTGTATGAATTTTTATTTTACAACTAATTAATTAGTACCTCATTTCATTTTCTTTTTTTCTTGACAGTCAAAATAAGAATAACAAAAATGAAAGACAGCCTAAATCACATAGAGCTCAAATAACAGTGATTCATAAACAAAGTAATATCTCATTGTTTCTTTGGATTAAGTTGTTTACATAAGAAATTATTAAATTATACAATTTGTTTCCAAAATAGTCTCTGTTGATATTTATTTCTCAACTCTGACGCACGCCCGGAGGCTTTTCCTCTTTATTTGAGCGATTCAAACCTCGATTAGATCATATAAAAACAAATGGTATTTTTATCATAATATACTGATTTGGCATTTAGCAATTTTCATCTCATTATATTGACTAAAGGCAGAGATGAATGTAGTCAGTAAAAATCTAATAATAAACAATGGACTTTTTTTGGTGCCTTTATAAGATTCCCTTTTCCATTAGGAAAATAAAGTGACAGTTGTCGTGACGTATTTATTGTGAATTAGAGAACATTTTTCAAAGACTCAAAGAGCAGTTATTATTTTGAAAATGAATACTTTTAATATAATAAACCTTTGAAAATATCTACCTATAAAACAACTATCTATAGATTTTGATAGAAAGAAAATGATCTGCTCATAAGTCTCCTTGATTTTATTAAAGATTAACTATTTAGTTAAAATTATCTTAATTCTGCTAATTTAAATTATAGTCTAGGTCCTACGATATTTCTAACTAAAGAGTTATAAGGAAAATATTTAAAGAAGGTTATGAGAAAAGTTTGTACCTTTTCGATTAAACTGACACTATTAATATTCAAATTATACCACCTAATCTTATAGTATGTAAATAATTAAATTTGTAAATTCATCCATCTGCAACATCTTTGTTTTCTTTTTTTTTTTCATTTTTTTTAATCGATATTTAAATAAACCATGTAAAAACTATTTTTGTTTGAAAATTACTTAACATTTTTTTAATTTGGTGATTTTTTTTTTATTATATTCCAAAGATTTTTATGTAAAATTATGCAAATGTATAATTCAAAATCAAATCTTTATAAAAAATAAAAAAAAACCAAAATCATTATACATTGGTCATATAAAACTTTTTCATGGAAACTTCATCCTTGATACCCAACTATACACAATTTTTTTTTTTTATTATATTTTTATTATTTCTTTTTGTCCATCATCATTTTGTATCTTCACGTGCAATTGAAATGGTTCTTGTTGAAACCTTGGTTTTTTAACTTTTTATAATACATATAACATTTTTTTATTTTATTTTATTTTATTTATTTTGAATTAAAATAAATTTCGTGCTGTTAAATCGCGCATCCGTTTAATATAAAACAAGAGAAAAGACAGAATCTTACATAGTATATGATATATGTATATACGATGAATGAAAAGGAATATAAGTATGGGACTACGAACCCCAATCATAAAAAAAAAACAAAAAAAAAAAGCCACAAAGTGTCAGATATTTAACTTTACTAGTATATATAAATGGTGTGGATACACAGAATGGACAAAGAGTATTTTAAAGACACCCCATGGAGCTTTTTAACATCTCCTGTGTTCACTATTATTGTTTTTTTTTTTTCTTTTTTTTTTTTGAGTTTTTGTTGATATCTTTTAGTGGAGGCTTTAATTTTATCTTGGTCCCAATATATTTTAAAAAATATATGAATATAAAATTTTGGAAACATTATTATATACAAAATGATTCAATGAATAAAATCCATTACGTTTAAAAGAAGGTGCTCCTATCCTATGGGAAAAAAACAAAATATAAAGCTAAAAAAAAAAAAAAAAGTTGACTGACTATTTGAAAATGTCGCGCACAATTTCGCGCATTCCATATGGAAATTTATTATTTTTGTTTCAACAAATAAAAAAAATTGATTTTTTCACATAGATAATCCTCATAATCCCTTTTACCACTTAAAGATTTTGGAATTTTATGATTTTTTATTTTATTTTCTTTTTTGTTTTTTTATTAATTTTAAATTCCAGTATTTATGAACAATATTATTGTTAATCTGATGATAAACGAATTTCTGTTATTACGATATTTGTTATAATATGGTGAATTGTTAAACAGTAATATGGTACATAATAAAGTTATTCTTCTATACTCTTTTTTTGTTCTTCAGCATTGGAGCTAAAGTTATGTTCAAACTTCAATAAGAAAAATTCAAATATCATTCACCTCACACTTTAACACTTCACTTATGGTCACTTCATTCTTGGATATAGGGCTGGCAGAAGTATTGGCTAGGTTGTTAAATTTCTAATAATACTGGATCTCGATCATACAATTTTCTTTAGAATTTCAAGGAGCACCTTTCCAAATAAAATAATAATCTTCTTAAAATTAAAAGTAACACGTGAAACTTACAAAAATTTAGCAAAAAGTTTTACTAAAATTAAGATTTTTTATTTTATGAATATAAAATCTGGAACACTACTAAATTACAATCGAAGATTTCATGATTTTTATGCTATTGTTAATTAAACAAAAGCTAACGAGATTTACATTAAAAATTATAAAATTTCTCTCCTTTAAAAAGCGATTAAAAGTAATACAATAAAGAACAAAAGAGGCTTCAATTTGTTTTAGACTACAAAGAAATTGTAGATGATGATTTTTATTATTATGTTGGTAATGATAACAATGGTATATACAAGGTACTTTAGTGAGGAGAGACTTTATTAAATTGATGTCAAAAGGTGAATCAAAGATAAAAAAAAAAATAAAAACAATAAATAGGAACCTAAAGGGAAAAAACAATTTTAAAAAGTGTTATTGAAGACAATGAAATGTTTCACAAAAAAAAAAACAAACAAACAACAACTAATATTATATTAAACTACATGGCATTGAGTCAATAAAATTAAAACTGAAATTAAAGCGTTTTCAATAGTCCTCAAAAAAAAACAAAAATATTTTGGCGCAAGAAGAATTTAATTGCATCCAAATTGCATCGACTTAAAAAATTCTGTAACAAACAAAACAACCCCAAATAATTCAAAGATTAAGAGTAAATTTTTTTATATAAAAATAAATTTAAAGAGTTACAATTTATGGAAGAGGATGAAAAGATGGCAGAAAAAAAAACTAAAATAAAAGGATATATAAATAATAATATATAATTGAAAGTTATCTGATAAAAACCTAGGTTATGAAATGAAAATATTGTAAAACAGATATATGGGTAATAATTAAAGTGCAAAATGAAAACGATAATAGCAAGAAAAAATCTTAAACTGAAGGACAAACTAAAGGGCAAAATGTCATAAAATAAAATAATTAAGTTTTAACTTAAATTCTAAAGACATAACAGTAGATTATGGAGAAAATCACTCTCACACAATTTTGAAATACTTTCTTATGTTAAGCATAGTTTGTATAAGTAATAAGTATAAGGTAAGTCTATTCTACTAATAAATCTTCTCACAGAGCATTCGCAAAATAATATATATATTAAGTGGAATCAATAATGTAAAAGTTTTAAAATGACATAAACTTATATAATCCTGAACTCAAAATAAATATATTAATAAATAATTAAAAAAAACGGCTAAATCTAAATAAAATTAATAATAAAAAAAAAAAAATTATCTGAATGATGGCGTAGTGGTTAAGTCGCCAAACAGCTGTAGGATCTTGAGTTCAAAACCCGGTTAGCTCATATAAAAGAAAAATAAGTAATAGTTTTTATATTATAATAATGAATATCGTATAATTAATAATAATAATAATAGCTGCTACAGTGGGTATATCTTTGGTTACATAATGCAGGAAGGTGTTATATACTACTGCACGTTGTAATCTACTGATGGTAGTAAATAATAATAATTTTAATGATTAATACAAATACCAATAATAATAGCTGCTACAGTAACAGTGTTGTTCCTTCAATTATTACCTCATGCAGGAAGGTGTTATATACTACTACATATTGTAAATGTTGATCGCTATAGTCACTTATAGCAAAATAGCAATAATAATAGACGGATCCACTGTTCCCTTACAATCCCACTCCAAATTCAATGTTTCCGCATTCTTATTCTATCCTCTTATGTCTCTACTCCTTTGTCAATAATCAATATACTGCTTTAGCAATTAGGGCTCATCCCATTATATTACCTAAAGAGGAAGTCAGGTTTAGTCAGTAAGAATCTGACACTACCAAGGCGGAGTTCTTGGTGCATTTCGAAGATTTCTACCTTCCTTAGGAAAAAAAAAGAATTAATAGACTTGTTCAGTTTAACCCCTCTCCCCCTCTTTTAAAAACTAAATTATTATTTATTTCTTTAAATTAAAATTGGTTTTTCTTTTTAATTATATAATACTGCAAACAAGTATTTTTAGTATAATATTTCTGTTTAACATGTTAAGTTAGAAATAGCAATCACGTGTTACTATCTGTAAAGAATTACATCAATAAATCACCTATTTTATAAGTGATTACTGATTAGGTTATCTATAGTAATAAAAAATGCAAGCATCACAACTTTTATGATTTATTACTACAACCAAATCACATGTAAAATGAATGGAATGTTGATGTAATTCCTTACAAATATATGAAAAGTCGATAAATGCAATATAAATACAACATAATGGCGTGTGACTCCTACATAGGGAATTTACATTTTTTTTTCCTTTCCCAAGGCAAACAAAATATTGTAATAAATTTTATTATCTATATATAATAAAATTTTGAATAGATTGAAAAAAAAATATATTTTATTTTTTTTTTTATTATATTTACTACTGATCATCGAACACACATTAGCGACAAAAAAAATAATTTCCTAATCCAATAATATTTTTTATTTTTTAACTTCATATTGTTATTAAAAGAGAATAAACATTTTGTATGGCAAAATTGATATTATAATTTCATCATCATTTAATTTCGCAAATATATTAAAAATTTCTGACATTTTTGTTTTTGATTTTTTATATGTATTTTTTAATAACGAGTACATACTTATTTTTTATTCATTTAACTAATATTCTTCATTATTTCTTTTTTATACAACACCTTTACAGACTTTAAACTGATATTGTTGTATGAAAGTTCCCAAGCGTGGAGCATTTTCTCTGCATCTTTCCTTGTCTGTCAAGAAAAAGACGGATATATTTCGGTATTGTTTCTTTTTCCAAGATTTAGGTGAATTATTTGATATGGATTTGAGAAGGTTTCAATACATCTTTCGTCAGAGTGGTATCATCCTGACATAAATCTAAGGAACTTAAGACGAATTCTGGCCGAATCGGTTCTCCTAAGTTTTGAAGGTACACTACAGACCTAAAGCCTAGGTATTACAAATGTGTTAGCTCTGCCTTCATCAATATAAAAATGAAAGATCCCAATTTAATCTTCTGAAAGGTAGTTGTTTTTTCTAGTATAGAACTTATCTATTCTTCATCTGAATCGTTTTTAGTGATTTTCGTGTAACTATACATAAAAACAAAAGTAAACAATGTGGAGATAATTGTTGTTAAAGAAAATTATAGTAATATTACAAATCATATTATTATTACAATAGGTATTTGTGGGTGACTTCGGTGTCCTATGGCTACCTAGAAAAACGTATACAATATGCTGTAAATACCGAGAGAGTGTGAGTTCGAATCTCACACACGTTTTAAGAATAATTTTTTTTTACAACATTTGTCGCCATATCTGCAAATTAAAAGGGAATAAATTAAAAAAATTGTAAATATGAATTGATTCTTACCAAAAAAATGCATATGCTTCCTCTTAGTAAAAAACCTAATGCTTCTCCAATCTTTAAAATATTTGATGCAATAATTCAAAAAATATTAAGAACTAAATCTTACTTCTATATAAGATGTCCACTAATTATCTCCAAATTATAGGTAAGAAAAACTGCGGTAGAAGAAACAAGAGCGGTCTAATTGTAATCGTTTTCTAGATAATTGGGTCTCAGTTTGAAGAAAGATGAGTATTTTCAAAATGATACAATTTTTTTATCAGAATAACCTTAAAAGATCATTTAAATTTACAAATATGTAGCTCTTATCATAATATTATACCAATATTTTACAAAAATAATTGAAAGTTTTGTCATAAAACTGATTGTTTGTTACCCTCCGCTACAATTTAATAATATTTGCCGCATGATAAAGGCGCCACATGGCGCATTGCTCAAATAATGTAATATTATTTGCTGCTTTATATTTAAAAGTACTTAAAAGACAATAATAATAATTATTAAACATATGTTGATAAGATAAAAATAAAAAAAAAAATTAAAAATCAATAATTTTATTAAGGAGAATGAGTGCTTAAACTTAAGGAGGGACTGTATTAACTTAAGTCAAAGCAATTAATCAATTAGATTATAAAAAGTTTTTGGTTTTATGAGCTTAGTTTTAAAATTAAAATAAAAAAAAATGCTTTATAGTATCCGTCATTAATCAGCCTTCTGCAGCTAGAAATACATAATTATTAATCATCATCAATTTAATTATATTGTATTTTCCTTGAAAATTAAAACCTGTACAATATATTTATAATTACATTTATTAAATATTCCAAAAAAACTTTAATTTTCAATATCTAGAATTTAATTATACGCAATCAATTGACTGATCACATTTAAACAGTAAATCAATTTAGAACGACAGAACTATGATAACTAACTTGTTATCTTCCAAATAAGATTAGAATTATTTTTTTTATGTTATATTTTCGCGTATTCTTAGTGTTTTTTGAAGATTTCCTTATGACAAAAAAAAACATCAAAATTATAATTAAAAATTTATATTTCAGTAGCAAAGACCAAAATAATAGTTTGATCTCGATATTAAATTTAAAAAAAACTATTCAAAAAAACTTCATAAAAAATGTATATGTTCAGAAGAATTAAATAAATAAATAAGCGCCACAATAAATTAGCCAGTCCATTTCAATACTAAGGAGGCTTCAAGTGTCTAATGCTACACTCTGATCTTCACATTTCCTAAGTTATGAAAATTTATGAACAAACAAAGAACAAACTGGTTATTAAAACTTATTTATTTTGAGAATCGTTAAAATATTAGAACCTAGTTGCATCCAATGTGTTCACCTTTGCTAAAAATGGTTCATTATATAATTTGCAAAATTTTAAAAAAGAATCTTTACAAATTTCTCTACAATTTATCTTTTAACTCTTGTTTGTTATCTTATTAGTCTTCAAATCGTCTTCGCCTTAGCAAAACCCACAATAACTTTGTATAAAAGAATTTTTTCGTAGAGTTAAGGTTCTTTTCCTAGAGAAGAAAACCTTGAAGGAGAGCATAAAATTGGAGAGCGCAATGAAAAACAAGTGTCTGGATACTATAGATATGAAAACCTTGAGGGATGGTATAAAATGAGCAACGAAGAGAAAGCTAAATAAAAATTTAAATAATTTTGTTAAAATGTATTTCATAAATAATTAGTCATAATATAAATTTAATATACCTATGTTTACAAAAATACCATAAAGACATTTCGGAGACAAATTTTTTTATTTTATTAATTGATTTTGTTTAAACATTTTTAGATTTTTCGTATGGGATTAACTAAAGCCACGGTCAGAATACATTATATCAATAAATCATAATCTAACCAAAAATAAATAAATACAAAACAAATATAACTAATAATACTTAACGAATTTTATATTGATCACTTATTATAAATATTCATATCTACAAAAATAAAATCTGATTGAATAAAGTTAAATAATATTTAAATAAATCGATCGCAAAGAACTTTTTGTTAAAAAAAAAAGAAAAAAAAATAAGGTAGAATGTAAACCAACGGTTTCTAAAAGGGCACATTTCCAAAAGACAATACAAAACTGTTTAGAATTGTGACTTGCACAAAAATTTGAAAATTTCATGTATTAATAAAAAACGTGAAAATAGAACTTTTCTGAAATTTTGAGGGGCTGTAAGTCTGGAATCCTAAGAAAAACCATTAATACACATAAAAACATATTATTGAACCTACAGGGCTAGGGCTACAAGACTACAGAAAAAGTTGTTCCACAAAATTAATTTTTTTATGAAATCTACCCATGGTAAAAATTTTTTTTCTCTATCTTTAACGGTGTAGAAGTTTTGTAAACAGATGGACAGAGTGAAACTAATAGGTACATTTTTTCAAAATTTTTTTTGGAAATGTGATAAAAACAAGAAAGGTGCCAATTATACTTACATTAAATGAAAATAATTTTGAATGATTCAATTTTATGTTTGTTTTTTTTATTTTTATTTTAATGATAAAATTGTACATGATAAAATATTATCAAAATAAGTATTATTTATTAAAAATATTATTCGAAAATAGAAAAATACATTATAAAATAAACTAAAAATAGAACATGAAACATGTGCTACTATAGTTAGTTTTTTTGTTTTTTTTTATATCTTGTACCTAATGATTTATTTTTTAAATTATTTATAAGTTTATTTTTTTTTGTTCAATGCGATTATAATATTGAAATAAAATAACCTTGATGCCCAATAATTTCTACCTTTTGGTAAATGACAGCATTCATCTTTACTTCAACAATTTATTCCAATACTGCGTGTATGGCAACAGCTTCTAATAAGAAAATAATATGGTAATACTATAAAATTTCAATTCTCAGAATCCACATATTTTTTTATTTTGAGAAATTCATAAAATCCGGAAAGAATACAATACAAACATACTATAAGCCTAATACCACATAATTTATCACATAATTTTTCTACATACATATTTCAATTACAGAGCATTCAAAATAGTGAGGACTATCACCTCCAAAACGCAGTCTCACATTTCGATCTATGTAAGTTAAGATTTTCTCGTGCTTGGATTATCAATCACTAAACCATACATTGTACCATAGGTTCTAACCTAATGTTTAGTTTAAAAGGGAGGTGGCGTTTAATTATGGTTAAAGTACCAACATTACCACAGAGAATTCGCGTGTTGATCTGATTTGTGGCTTTTGAGATTCCCACCTACGCTTGTAAAAAAAAAAGAAAATTTGATTTTGATTTTGGATGAGTTTTTTGAATTTGTGGGTTAGGATTTTGTAGGATTACCAAATAATATAGATAAATACTGGATTTTGTAGGGGACTGACGAAATACCGCACCTTAAAATCTCTTATTTTAAAATTCAGTGTTGTAAAATCTCGGTGGCTAAAATCTATTTATCTTGTCATATTTTTCAAACAATAACATAGGAATGGAAAAATAATACAATAATAATAATATTATCAATAAATAAACCAAAAGGTTCTTTACTGTAGGAATATTTAGAGTAGAAACAATTAGGGAAGAAAATCTTCAGGTGTTTAATAAAATAAAGGGGAGATTTCTAGAACAAGATTTGAAAATTTGAGATTTTTTAAGACAACTTGACAAATACATTGTTTAGTTCAAAATTACAGGAGTTAAGTTTCTGCAATTTAACCAATGTCTAAATGGTCTCTGTCAATTTTATAATTACATTCAAATACTATAAAACACTAGAAGTCATAACAGAACCATTAATTTAAAATATCTATATATAAAGAAGAATAATACTCATATAACACATTGTGCATAAAAAATTGATTACATCAATCATTAGATAATACATAGTTGTATTTTGTATTTTATTTATATCTGATGCCCAGTCTTTCATTTCTTCATCTTCATCAATTTTAATGAGTTTTAACAGCAATTTTAACGCCACAGTTTTATTTTAGGAAAATTAAGTAAATAAGATTTTACTCAATTACACCAAAAATATGGTTAAATAAACTAAATATTAAATTAAGTTGATTTCCAGGATGTTTTTACCACTAGTATGATCCAAAACTTAGCTTGAAATATACTAATTTCTTTAGTTATTTAAAAGATTATTGATTGAATTCTTTAAATATGTTATTAAAAAAAACTGTTCTTAAGAAAATCTATTTGTATACATATTTTAGTTCTACATATTGTAATTAATCTAAATTTTCGGATAAATTTAATCAAAGAATTTAAGAAAATAACGAAACTAATAACTAAGTTAAAAAACAAAACCACTCGCAGTCCATTTTTATTTGACTTAATACATATATGTCCATTGAGACATATTATATCTAAAGTTATTACTAGATTTTCTTTTCAATGATATTTCTCGGAACTAGATTCAGCCGTACCAGAAATTCTCCTCTAAAGAGAGGAGAGCTAGAAGTTGAAGTTTGTTTTATTTTTTTTTTCCTGAGGAAAAGGGCAATCTTCCAAAGACAACAAAAATATTCCCTTCGTGGTGTTCGATTCTTAAACCAACTGCTCCTTTATTCAATATAATAGGATGAAACCCACATATTTAGATTTCTAAATAATGTATGAGCTTAAAATCTTCTTCTGCCTCTTCTTCTTCTATGGCGCTACAGTCTGCTATCGAACATGGACCTCCTTAATCATTCTCTTTCAATTCACTCTCTCTTAAGCATCAGTTTTCCAAAACAACAGCGTCTAGTTCAACTGCATGAATCCATCGATTTCTGGTTTTTCCTACTGGTCTTTTTCTATCTAGCTTCTTGTTCAGTACTTTCTTTGGAATAAGAGAATCTAGCATACACTGTATGTAATCGACCCATCTAAAGTGCTGTAGTTTGAAGTATGTTGCAACATACATCGCTATCGGAATGTACATTTTATAGTTTTGCATTGTGTCGCATTCTCAATAGGACCTATTCGTTAATTGTCCCGATAATCTTTTAAGTTAATATTGCAAATGTAATTAAAAATAATGTTAAACTTCAATTATATTTAAAAGATTCTCTAAGAATTCGCATTAAAAATAGCATTATTAAATTAATTTAATTTAATATTGTAAATATATATAGATTAATCTGATATCTTAAGAACTAAAAAAAAAAAAAAAAACTAAATCTAAATCTAAAATTCTTTTTCTTATTACAATTCTTAATTTTTTTTAAAAAAATTCAAATCACTTTCATTACAAAATAAATATGGTGTTCGTGTCTGTAATCAAAAAACATTAAAAAACTTAACTTTAAAGTTTTATAAAAGAAAAATGATTCTAAGACAAAAATGATTATATTATTATATTGCCATCGACAATCCTCATCCAATCAGAAAACTTCACTTTCGTATATTATACACCTATATAAATAAATCTTTATATAAATCTTATAATAAAAACTTTTTTTTGTTTTTAAAACTGTCATCAAGTTCAACCCAGGGATTCCAATTCTTAAGTTATGCATCTTTAAAGAATGAAATTGAAAAAAAAAACTAAATAGAAAAGAAAACCACAACAAAAAAAAAAACAAAAAAAAAAGAAAGAAAGAAATAGAAGATAACAAGTAAGAAGTGTTAAGAATTATTTTCAAATATTAAAAATGTTTAGTGTTTGGTGCTTGTATTTAGTATGCAAGTAATGCACCCCATTTAAAAAAATCATATAAATGAAATTCAAAAACAAAAAAATTAAAGAATAATTTTTTTTGTAAGATGGTTATCACATTATTGGCTCAACTCAGACTGTCTTTTGTTTTTCTTTTTTTTGTTTTTTTGGTGGGTCCAATGTAATAATGGTTATGATGCACATACCATAAGTTTTTTTTTTTTTTTGTTTTTAAATACAACTGTATAGCAAAAAACAAAAAATAAAATAAATAAAATTACAAAAATCTTTATAAGATCGTCCAAAAGAGATTTCAAATCATTTCAGCGTCATCTTTATATACTTCGCGTTTATTACCTATTCATTCTCTTTTCAATTTTATTTAAACATTTATATATATATATATATATATATTTTTTTTTTTTTTTTAAGATAAAACCTATCTACATACTTAATATATAAGTGCATATGTGTAGAATGACTTCTCCTTCTAAATTACTTTTTTTTTTTCTTTGAGAAAATATCATTTCATTTCATGTCTTTTGATAATTTTTCTTTGATTGTAAAATTGAATATTTTTTTGTTTTCATTCCTTTTTTTTTTTTCTTAAATTCATTCAGTAAATCTTTCGTGGATTAACTTTAACTTTGAATTAAAAATGTCAATATATATTATAAAAGTTATTAAATTTTAGAATCAAAATTTTAAATACTTTTAATATTTATAGAAAAATTTTCCAAACAGTACCATAACTTATAATGTTGATTTTTCCTGTTTTTCCTTACAGCTTTTTCTGATTTACTGAATCTATTCAAAAATTTTCATAATATGTATCTCTAACTGGGAGCTTTTACAATATTATGCCTATAGTTAAAAAAAATTGAATCTGGCCGTTTTAGGTAAGTTAATACTTCTTATTATTATTTTACTTTCTATAAGTTGGACTTAAGTCTGACATACGGAAAAATTAAAGTTTAAGGCGTACAAACAAAAAGCTAAAAAACTAAACTAAAACGTGAGATATGGAAACTTAAGATTTAAAAAAAAAAGTATTTTTACATAAAAAAAAATATGAAAATTTAAAGAAAGAATGCTAAAGCAAAAAATATAGCTTTAAATTGTTTTCCTTGAAAGCATTCCATTATGTAATTAAAAATTCCTTTACTATTTTAAACATCCACAATATCTTGAAGGATTCAATACGTCTTTAAAATGTTTATGGAATTTTATTTATTATATTGGAATTTTATTTATATTGAATCCTTTATGTTATATTAAAAGATTCAAAACAATTATAGTGTCAAGAAGTCTAAATAAGGTTTCTAATTTTTTTTTTTTAACAAGGGTTCTTGGAAAACTTCAAAAATTACCTACAGAAATTCTACGTGATTCTTTCAAATAGTGTTAGAATTTAGCAAACATATAGGAAATTAATTGCAGAATCAACTACTTAAGGACACATACTAATTTTTTTTTTCTGTTATGATCAAGACTTTCTCTTACAGTTTAGCTTCGTTCTCTATTTTATTTTAGTCAATTTTGATCATAATATTTCAAATTTCTTTTCCTACTACATATGGTGTTGCCAGATTTAATGTTATTTTATGTTCCCATATTGCTCCTATCTTTTTTGATATAATATGTACATAAAATTTGTTTCACGCATGTTCTTAGCTTATTACATATCCAGCCACTCTTAAACTTTAAACTTGACATCAGTAATGACAATACTCCATTCAATACTCCACACTTATTATTATATTGAATAATACTTATTAAATATCAATATAAGTCCATTCAAAGTATATTTTTAAACGATGACACTGTTCTAATCGAAGAAGATTTGAAAACTTCGTAGGTCCATGCAGTATATTAATGTCTTCAAAAAAAAAAAAAAATGCCGAGACAAAAAAAGTAATTCAAGCTTCCTATATAGCAAAACCCTATCCGCAAAACCTATAGTTGAAATCCATATCCAATGTGTTACCATGTCTATCAATCATACAATAAGTGTAATAACAAAAACAAATTCTCTCCATTCAAGTTCAGAGAGAGTATATTATGCACTACCTTTAAACACTTGTTTAGTAAGATATTTCTAATATCTAACATTCCTAAAGATTTGTATATAGGCATATGATCAAAAATACTGTTTGAAATTGATTTGTTTTGTTAATCTTAATATTTCGAGGCACAATTCTTATTTATGGTAGGTTAATAAGAGGAATACAAAAGAAAAAAAAATGTTTTATTGCTTTTCAACTATACTAATAGTGGTTATATTTGACTTTTAGATGCATAATAATTTTACATACTTTCCATACCTACACAAAAACTAAAAAAATAAAATAAAATAAGTAAATAAATATAATATGTATATAGTTAAATAACTAAAGTATCGCGCCATTCGTCTGCCAATATATTATGCAATGTCTACTATACTTACTTCTGCTAAAAAGAAAAAAAATCCATGATGCACGTCCATATTTTATCTCACCTCTTTTTATCACATTTAAATATATTTCTTTTTTTTTTTATTTTAAATTCTTCTTTTTTATCAGCATTTTTCAGCTAAATGATTTTAGGTATGCATTAATGCATAGAATTCAAAATACAGACTGACTATAGAAGATACAGTAAATATGAACTAGCAAAAATAGTTTTTAGATATTTACAGATTGTTGGAAGAATTGTGGAGACTACTTAAAGCTCTCTTAATTTCTCAAACTTTAAATTTTGTATAAAGTTTTATGGACTCTTTTGTTTTCACGTTTTTCTTGTTAGCTTATATGGATGACTTCTGATACAATTCACTTTAATGCAATAGGTCCTATTGTAAGAATTAATACACATCATTCAGGCTTAATTTTCAAACCTACTACTGATTAGATTCAATTCTTTCGTTGTGTTTTTCTGAAGTCGTATATAGATGAAACAATTAATAGCATCTTAACGATAATAGCATTTTAAAACGAAAACAAGAATAAATATTTTTTTAAATTTGTACCAATTTCAGCTAAAATTTGTACTGTCCTGTTGTAATTGTACAATTTGTTTTTACAATTGTTTGGATAAAACACTATTTTCAATAAAAGATTTTGGACGATAAAGAAAGAAAGTGTAGTCTCGAGTCGAAGCTAATTTTTTGTTATTTTATTGTATTTTAAAAAGAACATGAAACAAATAACGAGAGAAACTGATATTCCTCAGTATGTAGTTTTGATGGGTATCAAAAGGATAAAATATTACAAAACAAAAATTTCAAAGACAACCCCAGAAATTAATAGAAAACAAAATTTTTCACATAAAATATGTATTAAATTGTTTTTAAGTCATTTTCTTCAGAAATTATGTTTACTTTACAATAAAGTCCACATTTTCGGCCTTCAGCTCCATCTTAAAATTTCATAGATACTAAATTTTTTAAAGAAACGAAGAACTTAAACTAAATTTTATAAAATTTCATTAAATCATATTTAAGTTTTAGCATTTTCGACTTTCATTTTATATAAGATTCTCTAAATGCAAACGTCGGATTCGATCTAAAATTTGGCGAGAAACAAAATTTTTGATATAAATCAAAACTATTTAAACTAAATTTTATCAAAATTGATTAAAACCGTTTTTAAGTTGTACCGCATTTTCGAATTTCATTTTGTATTTGGAACCAATTTGAGGTTTTCAAACTTAGCCCATATTTCTTTCAGGCCTGGTAACAAGAGAGTTAGAATCCATCTGCCAAATTTCAATTTATTTCGTGAAGCTGTTTGTAAAATTTCGTAAACATTACTTTTGTGGACGCATATATGCACCATCTATAATATGTTATGATCACTTAAAAATTTATTCTGATTACTGATTGTGTATTCAATTGTTATTCACAAAAACCAAAAAAAAACAAGGTAGAATGTAAACCAATGGTTTTTAAAAGCGCACATTTCCAAAACTTAATACAAACTGTTTAGAAGTGTGACTTGCACAAAAATTTGAAAATTTCATGTAATAAGAAAAAACGTGAAAATAGGACATTTTTGAAATTTTGAGGGGCTGTAAGTCCGGAATCCTTTATAACTAAAAAAAACTGTTAACACACGTAAAAATATATTATTGAAGCTTTAATTTTTATGTCTTGCCGAAGAAAAATTTTTACAGGTGCCTAAGTTACAGGTGTCTAAAAATAGCAAATTTTAAATTTTTGAGGCGTAATAACTCTTAAAGGGGGGGCGTTACCAAAAAATTTTCTGAGGAAACTTATACTAATTCTAATTCTAATTTCTATAAAAGTTCTTTCTTGTCTCAAAATTTCAGGTTCCTATCTAAAGGCGTGCCGGAGTTATGAAAAAAGAAATTTCATGCAAAATGTGGTTTTCACATAACGGTAAATTTAAATCGTAAATTACAAAATATTACATAATTTTGATATTGTTTTATATAGATAATAAAATTTTCGATCTTCTGGCGGTTTTAGATTGCAAAACTATTACGCAGAGCCCGAGATATATACATCTGAAAATGGGGCTTTTTTACAATTTTGAAGAGCTGCAACTTTGGAACCCTTTACAACTAAAATAAACCTTTCACACACGTAAAAATATATTATTGTAGCTTTAATTTTTACATCTTGCAGAAGTAAAATGTGTGCAGGTTCCTAAGTTACAGGTGTTTAAAAATAGCAAATTTTCAATTTTTAAGCCCTAATAGCTCATAAACAGGGGGTGGTCCGAAAAAATTTTCTGAGCAAACTTATACTAATTCTAAAAGTTCTTTCTTGCCTCAAAATTTCAAGCTTCTATCTAGAAGCGTGCCAGAGTTATGAAAGTATAAAAATCATGCAAAATTTGGTATTCACATAACGGTAAATTTAAATACTAAATTTAAAAAAATTGTATAATTTTGATATTAATTTACAAAGATAAAAGAAATACTTGTCGAATGACGTTTTCAGATTGAAAAAATCTTAAGCAGAACATAAGATATATGCATTTAAAAATAGGGCTTTTTCAAAGTTTGAGGGGCTGTAGCTCCGTAATGGGGGGGGGCTACATGAAAAAGTTGTTCCACAAAATTATTTTTTTTATGAGACCTACCTATGGTTAAAATTATTTTTCTCTATCTTTAACGGTGTAGAAGTTTTGTAAACAGACGGACGGACGGACGGACGGACGGACGGACGGACAGAGTGAAACTAATAAGCACATTTTTTCAAATTTTTTTTGGAAATGTGCTAAAAACAAACGCTTCAACTGAGTATCAAATAATATTTTAAGGTGGTGCTAAAATAATGACACGAGTCATTTAAATAAAAGTAGAATTTATGACATTTAATAAAATAATTACTATTAGAGAATAGTAAAGTATATTCTATTCTAAGGCAAATGAAAAATTTTATTCTATATAATAATAGTAATAGTAACAATAATAATAATAGTAATAATAATAACAATAGTAATAATAACAATAATAATAATAATAGTAATAATAATAATAATAATAATAGCTGCTACAGTTGAGTTATCTTTGGTTATATCATGCAGTAAGGTGTTATATACTGCTGCACTTTGTAATCCACTGATAGCCCTAACTCTGTATTAAAATAATAATAATATTAATAAGAATAGTAATGCTAATAATAAGAGACGCCACAGTGACAGTGGGAGTCGCCTTCCATAATTACCTCATGTAGTAAGGTGTTATATACTACTACATGTTGTAACTGTTGTAACGGCTATAGTCACTGTTAACAAATTGTAATAATAATAGGCGGATTCATTCTTTCCTTACAGTCCCACTCCCAATTCAATGTTTCCGTGTCCATTTGCTATCCTTTCCTATCCCTACTCCCTAGCCAATATACTGTGTTCGCAGGTAAGGGTTTCATCCCATTATATTGGCTAAAGGGGGAGGTGGGTTTAGTTAGTAAGAATCTGATTTTTGGTGTCTTTGGTAGATTCCCACCTCCCTTGGGAAAAAAAAATATTAAGTATAGGAATAATTTAGAGAGGTTATCTAAGCTTTAATTTAGAACCCAAAGGGGTTGTGATGTAAATTTTCTTTGCTACTAAATCGAGTAAAACAAAAACTAAAAAAAATTAAATCGAGAAAAAACACTTCCAAATTTTTACTGAAAGATGTGAAAATATTTATAATTAAGGTTTAGAAAGAAATATGTACATATGTAATTATTTATATGGGTATGTACTATGTATGTATATTATAGTAAGAAATTACTTAGAGTAATATAAGTATAGGTAAAATTATTCGGGTATTTTTTTTTTCGGTTTTTGTTCATCCAAGATGACATTTAAAATTATTACGACGATTCTTATCAAAAACGTTTCAAACAATCGTTTTTTTTTTTTTTTGAATTGAAAGAAAGTTTTCACCTTTATTTGTTGTTGTCTCTGTTCATAAATTTTATTATTATTTATTATTTTTATTACAGTTTTTTTTTTTTTTTGTTTATTTATTTTATTGTTTAAAATTCTATTAGATACATATTTTATGTTATACATAGGTACATATATTGTACAAAAAATGTTTAAATGTTGCAATGTAATTTTATTGTAATAAAAATTTGACTTATGGTTGTTCCCCTTTTTTTTTTTTAATTTTCGTTTTGTATAGTTGGGATGCTTTAATTTTAAGGTTTTTTATATCCAAATTTTTTTAAGATCTTAAAAAAAAAATAAAAAACAAAAAATGGTGATGAATGGTTCAAAACTTACCTTGCATTTTAATTAGCTGATTAGCGGAGGTTTATTGACTTGTTATATTTTATTAAAAACCTGCTATAGAACAGGTAGAATATAAATTTAGAATATAGTACAAATTACATACATATATATACAATATATGTAAAATTATTTTAAATGATTTTGTAACTTTTTGAAAAAATTTAGAAATATTAAATCATCAAAATAAATCTAAGTCATAGGTGGTTTCATTGTATACAGGTGTAAAATAAATTTTAAAATATTTTTTTTTTGTAAAAAATTCATTGAATTTAATTTACAAATTTCGATTATTTGAGATTATTTTAAACTTCTTTTTTGGTAACTAAACTTTATTAGACAATATATATTTCAATAGTAAAAGACATTCAAAAATTCTTTAACACTTTAATTAAAGTGGTATTCAACGCGTACTTTTGATTTAGTGGATTTCTTTGCCATTTTTTCTTTCTTTGAACTTCAACCGACTAAGCACCACCTCCCTTTTTAACCAAACAAGAGGGCTTTTACTACTATTATATTGTTGGGATAAGGGAAGATTCAGCTGTGAAGTGGAAATAGGGTTATGGCTTGTAAAAATGTTATGAACGAAGACGTAGACGTTCTTTTTAAATGTTTCTGAATTGAAAATGTAATCTTTTTCAATTTTAGGGAACACATGCGATGAAGCTTTTATGTGATATAAGACTACGATTATAACCTAACTTATAGTTATTGCTCTTTTTGCAATAGGAAATATATTAATAAATAATTAATTTGGTTTGCAATATTAATCGATTATTTGCCTCATATTTGTTTTAAAAATTATTTTAAAATCGGAATGTAAGTCTAAAGTTTACATTTATTTTTTTTTATATACAGTTAATTTACAGTACTTGGATAGTTTCTCTTTACAAAATTCTTCCTCTATATTATGTAGAACTTAAAGATCTAGACTCTTTTAGTTGATAAACTTGGTGTAAAAGGTTTGTTTATAAAGGGGCGCAGACAGTTTTCTGAAAAAATGTATGATAATCAAAAAAAAACAAATACGGATTAATGTCCAAAAATATTTGGGCACATTAATTTAAGAATTTTTTTTCAAAATTAATGCACACATTTTTTATACCCGTACGATAGGATCGGGTATAATAAAATTACTCCTCCGTTTGTAACACCTCGAAATAAGCGAGCTAGATATAATTTCAAAGGTATGGATCGGATCAGAAAAAAATTCTAAGACTTTTGAGCCATGTCCGTCCGTCAGCACGCTAACCCAAAAACTAAGAAAGCTAGAATCTTTCAGCCTTCTTTATTTTGAATGCATATTTTGACTTTAAAATATCTTATCTAATTTTTAAAATAATAATCAAAAAAAAAAAAAATCGAAAATCCCAAGCCAAATAAAATTATATTAACAATATTTTATTTATATGGGGTATTAATTATACTGAAAATGATAAGGAAAATTGATTTCATTCAGAGTAACCAACTACTTTTTTCGACACATAAAAATACAATTCGGATATTAATTTAGTTCAATGATTTCATTTGTGGTATTAACAGCAAAAATTAAATAATGTTATGTTGAAAACAGTGGTACTGATGATACTGTAGGAAGTGTTAATAGAGAATCAAATAATTCGAAAGTAAATGATTCAGAGACATTTAGATAAGAATTCATTAAAGGTGAAAGAAAAGCAGATTTTCGTTATATTTAATCGATGAAAAACAGTTATTTCATTAAACTAAAGTGTACATTGTCATACAAACGTATAACTGCATTAGAAGAAGTAAAACAAAAGTGTGTATAAAAAGTGGTGATTCTTGAGTGAAACCAAGAATTACTATAGTATCAAGATCATAATCATGGTTGTAATATACAGAAAAAAGAAGAACTTCAGGTAGTTCACAAAACAAAGAAAGACTTTGTTGAAACTTCATTTACACAGCCATCGCAGTTGGCAAGTGTATATCTAAATTATAATTAAATGCATCGTCATTTAATCAGACTCGAATGAAATGAATTAGAGAAGATAATCTCGAAAAAGATTTGTGAAATTAATGAAGCATTTATAGTGATGGCTCAATTATACAAAATTTTGGGATGGCATTAGCCGATGAAAAGAAAATATTTTTCAAGGGTATAAAATTGAAATACAAGATTTTTTGAAATGCATTTTTGGCTTTTATTATTTGCATCTATAGCTATAACAGAAATGTTGAGGCGAATATAAGAGTTGATAGACGTATATTTATGTCATAAATGCAACTTTTAAAGTTATTCCTAAAGATTGTTTTGCTCAATTGCTGATCATTTACGACTTACGTTGAACATATTCAGAAAGTAAATTAAATTTTTATTTTGTTTTTACAAAATATAATAAATAAAATTAATTTAATTTTTTTTTTAAATTTTCAAGACGAGTAAAATCAATTAAATCATATATATGATGAACAAATTTTGGATTTCAAATGCAATTCATTTATAACAGATTATGAACGCTCGATACATATGCGTTGAAAGAGGTTTTCCCGGAATCAACATTCAAATACTAATGTTCAGTTTTCCCCGGACTAATGTTAACTTTTTACGGACCACTGTTCTTTTGATCAATGCCATGCCAGTGTAAATAAAGTAACGGAGTATGTTAAAAGCTAATTTATAGAAATTGTAATTTTGTAATTTGTAAAATTGTAAAACTTGTAATTTTAACAAAATAAAAATAAAATATATATGAAATTTATCAAATAATGTGTTACACTTCTTTTAATATATTTAATATCACTTGAAATGATTTCAAATTGATGAAAACCATACAACAAACAGATCAATTATAATATAATATTTTTACGTATGATTCATAATGATTATGATAAGGTGTAAAAACACTTTTAATCAATAATAAAATTTTTATTATTGAACAAAAAAAAAAAATTAGATCAATTTGATCAAAACAAAAACAAAATAATACATACTTATTGAATGCAAAATTATAAAAATTCGCACGTACGCCAAAAATTATTATAAAATATCGCTTAGAGCTAAAAGTACTCACCTGTACCTAAAAAGTGCTTATCAAATAAAAAAAATAATAAACCATGAGTGTTCTTCTTTAGACTTTCTTTTTAATCTATTTAAGAGCAAATGATTATTATACTGACAGTGATTAACATTATTTATATGTCCAGATTTTGTGAAGTTTAAAAATAAAAATTATGGGTTTTTTTGAAAATGTAGAGTGCAACTCTAAGTTAAAATTAACATTTTTTTTCACAAAAAACAAACATTTACAGAAATGCCAAAAAAAAAAATTAATTTTTACAGCAAAAAAAGTTCTTAGTTAATCCTACACCTATAACAGGTTTCAATTCATCAATAAAAGATTCAAAAAAGTCAATAAAAAATTCAATCCATTTTCAAAAAAGCCCTATTTAAAATTTAGATTTTTATGCTGATTTGTAGGCTCGTATATTGTAATATTTTAGTCAGAATATAAGCTACAAATTCTATAGTTTTATTTATTTTACATTCAACTGTCACAATTATAACAACTGCTTCACATTAATTATCAATGCAATTTTAAATAGCTGAATTACGTGGCCAGGATTTAATGTCATAAATGTATGTATGTACATATATATTTTTTTTTACGAAGGTAGGTGGGAATCATCGAAAGACACTATACAGGAGTGAAAACGAGCACGAGTCCTCAATGAGCATGTGGAACTTTAACTCACTAAACACCATCTGCCTTTTTTAACCAAACAATAGGTACCTTTAATACTCATGTTGGTTTTATACGATCTTATAATATATTTTATGATCTTTTATAATATATTACAATATAAATTCTATTTTACATGCTAACCCCACATACAGTTACCAACTGTCAAAATTTGACATAAAACAAAGGTTTTAAAATAAAAAAAACAAATGCTCTGAATTTAATTAGACTATATATTAAAACATTCTTGAATATTCGTGTTTTTGATATTTATTTTATATGGGGGACGCCGTTTTGATCGATATACTTGACACAAAATTTGACTAAAATAAGTTTCGATACAAAAATAACATTTTAACTAAAAAAAAATATATTAAATTTTATTATCTAACCTAAATTAAAAAATATTTTTTAGTTATCACATTTTTTGACTTTTATTTTCTTTATTATAGTGAAAAACGCATTTCTGAATGTGTCTCGACTTGGGATCGGATTACATTCTCCTCAGTAGAAAATATTACAAATATCGGTTACCAAAAATTTTCCATACACAAAGTTACAATATCCAATAGTCCATACAGTTCTCCTATACAGAAGTCAGAACTCAAAAAGGTTCAAATTAAAAATTTTTTGATAAAATTTTTAACGGCGTTTTCAATTCTTTTCTCGTTCATACGTAAATATTCGATAAAGTAAAAGGTAATTAAATAAAAGGCGCTTAAAAATAAAAACAAAATCTTAAGTATATTATAAAACAATAATTTAATATTTTAATCATTTTATTAATATTATTACTTGATTACTCATTTTGAATTTTTTTTAGTCAGAACCGCACACTTATCACATTTTATGCTTCAATCAAATGTAATTGTTGCAAAAAAAATTTTATATAGTAGTAATTATAGTAATTAAACAGTTAAGGAAATTTACGGAATTAAAAAAAAAAAAACAAAAAAAAAAGCAAATTTTATCGTTTTATTATTGTTTTTTTTTTTTTTTTTATTTATTATTATTAATTTAAAACCAATAAAAAAAAAAATTATTATTATTCGTTTATCAATTATTAAGTTAAAATTTATAACCGAAGTGACTGACAGTTGTTATTTTATTCTATATTTTAAGTTTGAATTATTGTTATAATTTAATAAAATATAGATTTGAAAGATAGAAAAAAACATAATTTGGGAATTCCATGTTATAATTTATAAAAAAAAAAACGGAAAGTCATACAATGGAAATTTTTAATAATTTTTCGAAAAAAAAAATATAGTACTATCATAATATAAAATACCTTCAATTGAAATATATTAACTTAATATCCAAATTGTGTACATAATTCGATATAAGAATCCAATTCTTAACAAAGCGTAATTTTCCAAAAAAACAAAAAAAAAACAAAAAAGTTTTGATTATTCAAGAATCAAATGATTGGAAATTTTATTCAACACTTTCTTTTTAAAGTTTTTTTCTTTTATTTTCATTGATTTTAGTTATATGGTCTCTTTATTATAACTCTTATTTCCTGAATTATGCGGGTGTTACACTACAAAAAATTTCGAAGATTTCGGTTTTATTATACACATATTTCCATATGCTACTATGTTTGTATTCAATAAATATAATTTTCAAATGTTTTTTTGTGGTCCCTTCAATTGAAAATTTTTGAGTTGAAACCTCGCTCAGATTATATTAAATATTGCTAACTTATATCGTAATAGTCTATATCGTAATATAAAATAAATACGTAATGCATAAATAAATAATTCTTGTAGATAAAATAATTAAATAACATATAAATGATAGCGTTCAGGAGAATCTAGCACTATACTGAATTGCAGCGGTGAAGCATTTTAAATTTTTATTTTATTTAAATCGTACTTTTGTTATATTTATCTTATATTTATATCTTATATTTTTTATCTCTCAATTTATCAATTTTTAAAAAAAATGCTTAAAATCCAAAAATTCTCACAAAATTTTGTAAACATAAATTTTTGACATTAAATGTGAAGACCTAAACGTCAATAAAAAGTTGCTACATAATTTAGCGTAAAATTTTCTTGTTGCAAAATTCATGTAGCGCTAGCTAAAAAAATCGTTCAGTAGAAAATTTTATGGAGCGCTGCAGTTTTTTTGTAGCGCTAGATGCTACTGAATGCGACCAATATTTGCATCAACTGCTAATAGTATACAATAGTTTTAGCTTCATCTTCAGCTGTTGTTAACGGCTAAGTGTAAATAATAATTCAAAAAACTGAAAACCGTTTGAAAAAAATCTTTGTGGATAATATTCAGATGTTGTTTATAATTGTAAAAAGAAAATATTAAATAAAATGTTATTATAGTCTACTACAGTATAGTTCATTATATCATGACTTTACTGTCAAGTCGAAATTAAGAAATGTACCTGATGTATGATTAATTATTAAAAAAATCAATAAATGATAATTAAAATGAACTAAAATAACTTTTTTACAATATCAAAAATTCAATAAAACGCATAAATTGGCATAATTTTAAAACATATCATTAGTTTATTAAAATCGAAAACATAAACTATAGGTGCAATAAAATATATGTAGATTGGATATATGTACTATCTATATATTGGCTAATATTCTATAATAGATGATGTTTCAATATTTATATTGAATGGCGTCAAAAAAAAAATGTTGTCGTCAGAAGTTTAATAAAATATACTGTCATAAATAAATAACTATTAAAATTTATGTCGTTATGATTCTTTTAGTCATCGTATTTTTTTTTTTTTTGGTAGGTAATTTTTTTTTTTGGTACCGGATGACCGGAGGAATCATAAATATATTTAGAATTTGTAATTTAAAAATGTTTATCGTATATTATCGATATTCAATAAATATTGAAGGTGTGATTACCAAGAAATAAACTATGAGAAAACGTAAATAACTTGGTGCAGTTTTTTGTAGAATAATTCTTTAACAACAGTAAAATATAAAAATAAGTATGGTTTAATTTAACTATAAATATCGTGATTATATATTACTATATGAATCATGAATATTGTTGTTCTGCAGTCTGTCACAGTCTGTTGTTCTGCAGTCTTAAATGTACTATAATCTGCCAAAGATTTCGGCTATATGCGTCAATGACTTCAGTTGCTAAATAAATCGTGAGTCTTGTGTTCTACAGTTTATCCTAGACTTCGTGCTATATGCCTCAATGTCTTCAGTTTCCACTGTACCCTTATTTAACCAAAACTTCATATCTATCACTGTTAAATGAACGAGTTTTTAGTCTAAATGTTGTTTTTTTGTGTTTCATAACCTGTATTTTCCCTAGCTTTCCTCAAGTTCTCTCTCTCTAGGGGTAAGTAAATATAAATTTAATTTTATACATTAACATAATCAGATCTATTTGCATATAAATTACTATCATCTAATTTGATCAGGAATATACCAAGCATGTTAAAAGGAGGTCGAAAATTAAATTGAAAAAGCTACGATAGAAAACTAAAACCATGGAAACATATAGAGTACATAGGATGCAATGGGATAGTTTTATATACTAATGATAAATTATCTTACTATAATGATATATTTAATAAATTTTAAATATACCGCACGCATAAAAGAAAACTTCTAAATAGAAAAAAAAAAAAATTATTTTTTCCTCAAAAGAGATTCATTTCAATACTGTGAATGGTGAGTTAGTGGGTGTGTTCAAATTCCTAACAAATTACCTCAATATATTGGTCTCCACAGAAAAACAAAAAAAAAATGTTACTTTATTTACTTATCCAACTCAAGTATTTAAATTACGTAAATATCCTACTATATATTTTTTAGTTATATGTGTGTAGGCGAATTATTATTTTATTATTGATGTGAACAAATACTATTTCAATAACACCTATATAATTATTTATTTAATAACACTAATTTGTTGACAGAGTAAATAATCGTCATGAATCTTATCTAAAACGTCATCAAAATATCAATCAAAATATCATTTAAATTCAAATCAACAAAATAATTTACATACAATACCAAGTACATAGTCATAACTTTCATATCTCGATGTTTACCTTTTTATTCTTCATCCTTTCATATTTCCGTCCTTCCACTTTTCATATTAAATCCTTTTTTTTTGTTTTGTTTGTATTTATTTGGATTTAGATTTGGTGTGACGTAATAATCGTTGTCTGAGGTAATAGTCATCCACCAATTTGTCTATGATATTTGTATAAATGCAAAAACAAAATCTAAAGCGTTTTACGTAATTTACTGATAATATAATTTTTTTTTTTTTAACAAATTGTAAATGTTGGACTTCAGTACTCAACTAAAAAACAAGAGTAAATAAGTTCAATATGATATGGTAATCCCTAAATCAATATTTTTGACGTAATAAAAACTTTCAAAATAAATTTTAAATACAAAAAAAAAAAAATTGACTAAAGAGAATATTTTAATGTTTGCCAAAATAAAAAGTTGGATTTTTTTTTTTTTTGTTTAACTTCCTAGAACTACATAACTTACACGTAAGTTTGTTGTAATGTACTACATATACAAAATCAACTATACAGGATTTAGTAACCTGAAGTTCTTTTTTTTTTGCACGCTAATTATTCAATTCTTAGACAGATAAGCCTGTCTATGTCACATGGTACATGCTCGAATCAGAGGGAGAGTGTATAGTATGGTGGAAAAATAGAGATACTTAGGATAATGGATAAGAAAATTGGGAATATTTTGGGAATGTACTCATATTATTAGAATTTTGCATTCAATTGCTATGTAATTTTGTATTAGGACTTATCACATGTAGAATTGTTTAAACTACAATCAGAATCGATACTAAAACGTTCTATTTCTAATTCCGCTTTAATTATTAAATTATAAATTAAAATTGTTTGTTAAAATCCAACACTACCCTGAGGAAGTACGTGCAGTTCCTCTTGGTGACTTTCGAGTTTTCCACCAACCCTCGTAAAAAAAAAAAAAAAAAACATTTCATTATTTGTTTGAATATACTATATTTTTTATTTAAACTCAATACACGAACCTTGTTCTCTCAAATGAGGAAATAGTACTCTAACTATTGTAGCATGCTGCTGTAAAAGTAAGAAATATTAACTTCAACTATAATGAGTCAAAAGATTTTTACATTTAATTAATTGTTTTGATTTATATTATATTTTTTATTTAAACCCAATGCACGAACCTTCGCCTCCCAAATGAAATGTAGGCACTCTAACCATTGTACCATCCCCGCTGTAAAAGTAAAAAATTATTAACTTAAACTAACGAAATATAAGTATAAAGTTCTCAAATGAAAGTTGCAATTTCTATACGACTACGAGATAATTTTGTATCTATAAGTTATTAACCACTTCCTAAAGTATCATTCTCATTTATAACTTCTAGTCAGTTTTCTTTTTCGATCTTATTTTTAAAAATTTCCTTGTTTTTGAACCAAAATCATTCTATTTTTGTTCAAAGGCCCAATATTAATCGATCAATACAATTTTTATTTTAATTTCGAGTTCGATTTGAATATCTATGAGTTACAATATTCAAAATCATTTGTATTCCTACCAAAAACTTTTGATTTTACGCAAGGTAAAAATAAATTAATCTTTAAATTGTCCATTTTAACTAAACAATTTTAACAATTCTTTATAAAAAACCGTTTTTAGAAAATCGTCGCCCCACAAAATTATTGTTGTATGTAGCA
This sequence comes from Poecilobothrus nobilitatus, assembly GCA_947095535.1. NCBI lineage: Eukaryota > Metazoa > Arthropoda > Insecta > Diptera > Dolichopodidae > Poecilobothrus > Poecilobothrus nobilitatus. The sequence continues at coordinate 15,517,933 of OX352772.1, forward strand.
AAACATAGTTTGCGGTAAATCAACTTTCAAGTTTTAAAGAGACATAGTGCTAAAACCGTACGGTCGAATTTTTTTAAACTTAATACTTCTATTGCTATATAGAAATAAAGAAACCAAGTGCAAATTTTCTAATCTGTGCCGCAAACTTTGGCGGAATTAGGAGAATTTTTACTCAAACTACATTTGTTGTATGCAACAATTTGTATAAATTTGATTTGGCTATGTATAACATACAACAATTATTGTATATGGAATGTTGTAGTATTAAATGTGAAAAACTAAAAGACACACATTCCGTTTTTGTTTTTTCCAATGGATTTAGTTATTTAGTGCAGGAATAACTCCATAGAATTATTTTGCATATTTCTGTATTATCCTTGACAACATTATTTAAAATTTTTTATTAAGGCACTTGCAATTACATTGACCGGACCTACCACAGCAAGTTTCATTCCAAAATGAACAGGAAGTTATTTTAAATTTATCGTACTTATTCAAAGTTCCAGTCAAATTGTACACATTTAACTTACGGTTTTAATAATAGTATATATCGAAACCTTTGTAAGAGCGAAAAAATATTTTACAAATCTAAATTTACATTATTTTGTAATAGATTATGTAATACATTTACTATAATTCTCTGTAATCAGTTCTTTAACTAGTGCAGAATTAATCTGATTTTCTACTAGGATATTATAAAATATAATATAAAGGCATTGTATACATATATGAAACTCAACACATACAATAATAAATCATATTAAATATGCAAATGTGCTGTACTAATGTGGTGTTATAAAAAATAAATAAATAAATACTTTCTGCTGCAAAAAAAATAACATACAACAATAATTTACTGACATTTTTTTCATGTTTTTGTATGAAAATTTTTTGTATGTAACAAAATTTTTTCACATACACACAAAAAACATACAGAAACTGATACATACAACAAAAGTCATACCAGATATCTTTAAAACGGTAAAATATAGCGAAAAACGGAAAATACCATTAGAAAGAGAATAAAAAAAAAAACATAAGAAACCGTTAAAAACAAAAATTTTTTAAATTTCACATACAACAATGATTTTCTGAGGCGACGAAATTAAAAACAGAAAAGTAAATTTGAAAATTATTCTGTCTAGAAATGAAATGAAAATATTATCTTTAAAATTGTGTATTGGAATTTTTATTATAAGTTGGATTAAATTCTTTACAATCTTTAGAATATTTTTTTAAGTGGATTATAAATTTTCAACAAAATGCTAAAAAAAAAATAAATAAAATACGTGCACGAAAATTATTTATTAAATGTTATAATAATCATGATTAATATTGGTCATATATAGATAATATACAAAATAAAACCACGTTGTTTTAATATAATAATAATAATAATAATAATAACATAATTTATAACGATAATAATAATTATTGTTATTATTATTAAAAAAAAAAAAATTATCTATAGTATAATATCTGATATCAAAAGGTACCTACTTATCATAATATACTGTATTATATACCACCTACTTGGTTATATTGTTTGGTTACTTATTATGAATACCTATGTATATACATACTATAATCATTTCGATATGGTTGATTAATAGATGACAGATTATTATCTATTTGTTCCCTTTTTTTTTTATTTAATCATTTGTTATTTGGTTTTATGTTTTTTTTTTTATTATTGTGAAAATTTTTTTTAACTTCGATCGTATACGTCACATATCGTTTTGAATATTATATGTGAATTCTTATCTTGCAAAAATATAGATAACATTTTGGTTTTTTAAGTTTTGTTAGTTTTTTTTTTTTTTTTTTATTACTTTAATTGTTGTTTTTATTTTTTTCGCAGATTTATATTAATAATTGAAAAAAAAAAAAAAAACCGAAATTTTTATATAAATAAATGTAGATTCTTTAACAATTTCATTACAAATCGAAACGTTCTACAGACATAAACAAGAAATTTAAATTAAAAAAAGAAAAAAAAGAAATTTATAAATAGATTATTGAAAAAAGATATGATATATACCAGCTCTATATAAAAAAATAATATCTAATAATAACAATAAAGGTGTTAATTAAAGAATTAAAATTTTAAGAATAAAAAAAAAAAAAAACCGAAAATCTTCAAAAATTCAAAATTAAAAAAAAAAATAAATAAAATTAAAATAATTGTGAAAATTGAATGACTTCTTATCCACATTTACAAACTTTTAAATACTTACATTACATTTACATAAGTGTATAACAATATATGTATAAAAATATAAGTAAATAATAAAAATATTATTTAATTCATAAAAAAAAAAACAAAAAAAAAAACTTAAAAATAAAATGGCAGGACATTGTATATTTTTAATTATTTTTACATTATATGTAATACAACAATTACATTTAATATTGGCAGCACCATCCAAACATCAAATATCAGCTGTTAATTATCAAAATAAAATTAATGAATATGATAATGATAATGATAATGATAATGAAAATAAAAAATTAAAATCAAATGAAAATCAATTAATATACAATTCATATGAAATTGATGATAATCATAAAATTCATAAAAGAAGAACAAAACGTCATACTGTTAATGCATGCGGTAGATTAAATGGTCCAGTACAAGCAATGTCAATTGCTAGTCACAGAAAACTTGTAAGTCATATTAAAGTATTTATTTTTGTTTTGTTTTTTTTTTTTTTTTATTTTATTTTATTTATTAATATAATATATTAATAATTTAATAAATTACATTTGATATTTGATTTATAAAATATAAACAGACTATTAAAAATTTAATTGTGTATATTATTCTTATACTAATAAAAATTCCAAATAGAAAATTATTCACAATGATAGAATTCACAATGATAATAATTTATTAAATTTTAATTTTAATAAATTATTTTAAGAGTTTTTTGTGAATATAATCTTATACAACTACTTCAATTCTATATTAAATCATAAAAATTATAATATATTATGTATATTATTAATAAATATCAAATTTATGAAATAAAGTATCAGATTTATCAAATAAAGAATTCAATATTAAATTATTAAAAAGAAAAAAACCAATTTTTTGTTCTAATTTTAATAATAAATAAAGAATTAACAAAATTTTTTTCTTTTTTTTTGATATATATAGGCAATGCATTCTTATTATGATCTTATAGATGAATCCAGAACTGAATTATTAAATAAACATATTAATGCAGATAATTTTGAAAAATATATTACACATGAACATCGTTATGAATATTTACAAATAGCTGACAAAAATATTGAACCAAAATTTTCTGACTGGCATATTAATATGCAAAAATATACACATACATTTGAATATTTATATAAACATCATCAACATATACATATTAAACATCCGCACACATATGAACCAGAATTAACAAATATATTATTTGAATTAAAAATTGTATCACAAAAATTGGTATGTGAATTACAATCAATGGCATTACATTTAGAAGAAAAACCAACATTAAAATTATTAACATCAGAAGAAAAGGAATCAATTGAAAATAATTTAATAACAAATAAACATTCAAGATATATACATGAAATTGATATAAATTATGCAAAAAAATTTTATTTTGATAATATTATTGCTATGCAAAATAGTTTAAAACATTGTATGAATGATTGTAATTGTGTTAAAGGGAATGGTCAATGTTAAAAATTAAAAGATATATATAAATATAAATTATATATGTATATATAAATATTTGAACATTATTAATATAAAAAAAATTAATATATTATATTATTATAATGTTCAATATTTATCTCATCTTTACCTATTTATATTTATATATATATATATATATATTCATCTCATATTTATATATATATACATATATACACATATAGTATTAATAATGTGCATGGATTATTTATTTATAAATTAATATTAATTATAATGATTTAATTTATATTCTTTTCCACATTATAATTTAATATATTAATAATCTCATGACAATTTATTTATAAACAATCATAATTTAATCATTTTAAATTAATTAATTGTAAATATTTTAACATATAATTTTATGGTTTTAAAAAATATAAAAAACATTATATATTTCCTTAAAATAACACAGCCATAGGAAACAATAAGGAAACTCATCAATATTATGTTTATTGATTTATTTATTAATTTATATTTATTTAATAATTTATATTTATTTATTAATTTATATATATTTATTAATTTATATTTATTTTATTATTATTAGATTTTACCAGATAAAACCTCTCTAATTATTCAATTAATTAAATTATTAATTAATAAAAATAAAAATTAAATATAATTATTAATAAAATTATGTAATAAGTGCCATTAAATCAAAGTATTATTTTAGTTAAATTTAAAAAATTTTACTTTTTTTACTGTGATTATTAAAAAAATACAAAAAAAAAAAATTATAATTTTATTAAATTAATTTTAATTTATAAAAAGAAAATATTATAAAAAGTAAAAATCAACAAAAAAATTTTAAAAAATATCAAAATTGTAAATAGAAAAATTTTGTGATATAGAATTATGTATTATTTATTAAAAAAAAACAAAAATATTTAATAAAATAGATATAAAAGAAACATTGTATTAAATTAATATTATATTAAAAATAATTATGATAAATTATTTTAAAAAGAAATTATTTGTTTTTATTAATTCAAATTTTAGGAGAAAAACAATTTTAAATTTTTAAATACCATTTCATCTCGATATATAATACTATACATATATATATATTATTTATTAATAAATTTATTCCTATTTGGATTTATATTTGCAAATATGTATTATATAAATATTCCTTTATATGGTTGAACTATAATTTAGAAAAAAAAAAAAGCAGTTTAGTACCATACTCTTTACAGTACGAGTATAGCTACAATCTGAGTTTTTTTATGCACATTTATACCGATTTGCATCGCGTACAAAAATTGCCGCCATAATCAAAATGTTTAAATGGCGTAAAAATGACATTTCTTTTTTTTGCTGAGATTTCTTTTGTATATAATACCGATTTGTTTTTCAGTTGTTCAATTTTAATTCACTTTGTGAAATCGATTTTTTCACAATATATTCGTAGAAAGGGAAAATCCTTGGTATCTTTGGAAGATTCCTAACTCCTTTAGGCAAAAAAAAATTAATTCAAATAAAAAATATTACAACAAAACACATTTGACATTTCAAAACGTATTGAAAACGTTACAAGTTGATCAATTTTTTTTCTTAATTATAATATCTTCCATACAAAACTTAATACATTTTAACCATTTTTTTTGACAGCATATGTATCATAGATACGCAATATTGCGTTTGAATGCAACAGCCCCTTTAGAATTTTTTTTTTCAGATTTTTTTTCGACAAAATTTATTAGAATTAAATTTAAACTTTAGCTTTGAATTGATGGCTATAAGAAAGAACTTTCGAAAAAAAAAATAGTGGTATATATGGTATATAAAAGATAGATAGGTATATGATATTCAAAAATATTAAAAACCCTTTAAAATTATAATAATTGAAAGTTGAAATAATTAATTATTAAGAGTATAAAAATTTTGATTAGTAAATGTTAAAATGGAGCTATAATTAGACTTCAAACTTTAATTTAATTGGAATAAAACCTACGTACTATAAATTATCTGAATACTTCAGATACATTAGTTGATCCCAATCAAAAATTACAGCCATCAAATATATTATTTCAGTGGGTACAAAATATAAGATAGGGGCTCTGTTAATGTAAACGAAAATATTGCAAAAGAATGAGTTGTATATCGATCTAGGCTGACAGAAATGTTATAAGTGGAGGTCAAATCCACAATACTTAGTGATAAGACAAACATAATCACATCTAGTAGTAGTTATACCACTCTTAAATATTAATATAATTTAAAATCGATATAAAATAAAAAAAAAAGTAATTAACTTCGATAAACAGTAATAAGGTAACACAAAAATTATAGAATAGGTACTCAAAAAATATTAACTTTAGCAAATTATTATTTTATATATACCTACATAAAAATATTTCTTTAATCTGTAGGTTTTTCAGACAAGAATTTTTATTGACCTGTTATAACTCCTAAAAAATTCAACTATATACCAACAATTCGATTCTGCTTATTTGGGGGTGTCTTATTTAGACGTACAAAATATTTCAACATTTTGATTTCGCTTGTATACATAATATGTAGGTGTTTTTGTATTTTTGAGATTATTTTAATGAAAATTTTAATTAGTTTAACCTATTAAAAGTTTAGTTTTATATTTTCTTTATTTATTATACTAGCAGAGTACCCGGCGTTGCCCGCAATATTTTATTGGCTTTATGAAATAAAAATTATTGACTTTTGTTTCTGTGTTAATATAATTTAATTAATATAGTTAACTTATTACTATGCATTTACAGAAGCTGGTAGTTAATATTCTATTTTTTATTACATTTAGTTAAATTGAATAAATAGAACGAAGAATTAGAGACAATTCGCCTACAAAAAATTTTTAAAGGAATCAATAATCTATTGAGTACCCAATTACGGCGAACTGAGTTTTCACAATATATTCGTTAATACCGAAACATAGAATCGCATTTCAGTTATAAAAGACCATAATGTAAGACATTTTTTTTCGTAAGTAATATCACTTCATATTTTTGTGAATTATCATTTTAAGAACATTTTGAAAAATTTGCTATTAGGTTCGCTCTGTCCCTCCATCGGTTTATAAAACTTATATACTATTTAATAAAGAGCAATGAAATATTAACTATGCCTAGGTATCTTAAAGGATAATGTTGTAGAATAACTTTTTTATGTACCTTCACCGTTGGAAATGCTAGAGCACCGACACCTCTTCCAATTTTGAAAAAAAAACTTCTTTTTAAATGCATCCATCTCAAGTTCTGTTTAACACATTTTCAATATAAAAAATACATGATTGTCTTTTACCTTTATAAATCAACCAGAATTTTTTTACGTTTAGTTTTTCTAATTATGTTTTCAAATTGATTGGTTTTAAATATATGTAAAAGTTGGTGATTAAAAATATGTGTAAAAGTTGTATATGGATAAGAATGTAAGATTTTCTGTTCTTTAAATATGTATGTGCTCATTTTTGTTTAAATACTGTACAGAAATGTAAATATGTTTTCTAATTTAATTGATTATGTTTATAGTATTTTTAAATATACGCACATTATACATACTATATGTACATATTTCAATGATATTTTATGGGAAATATGTTATACACATGCATCTTATATATGTAGACCACATGTAAAGACCACATGTAAGTAATTCATTTCTCAATGATGACATTATGACTGTCTAATGTAGGAGATTGTTTCTGTTTTTTAACAACGGCCAAAAATGTTATATTTTTAAGATTTAAACACAGTATTCTTAAGATACTTATTAAGGTTATTTTAATAACTGTTATATATTAGAAATTTGCATTGAAAGGTTTTTATGGAATATTAGAAACAGTATAGATAAAAGTAAAGAGTTGTAGGAAATACCTTTTTAATATAATAATACAAAAAATTAGGCAGAATGTTTTTAATTGGTGCTGGTGCGAAAATGGGTTAACAAATGTTAACAAACATTTTGTCACAGGCTTTATTTAGAACCATAAATTCATTCTGGCAAATCAGAATTTTTTTTGACGGTCTATCGTGCCGAAATGGATTAATGTATCACGACAATATTTATTGAATGAGTTTGTGTGCCAAAGTGCAATAATTGTGCAAATTTTCAATTTATTAAATCGTTTAAGCACAATAACAAAAAAATTAGAAACTTCATGGCCTGAAGCTTTATGCTGAAACTGGTTAATGTACCATAACCAAATCAATGTGATAAAGACCTACACTATTATAAATTTTCAACTCAATTGGTAGAACCGTTTAAGCGCGACAACAAAGAAATTAAAAAATTTCATTGGGCGCTGATGCCGAAACGGATTAATGGATCGTAACCAAATCAACTGAGTGATGTTCTGGGGTGAACAGCTACACTTTTGTAAATTTTCAACTCAATTGGTATAACGGTTTAAGCGCAACAACAAAGAAATTAAAAAATTTCATTGGGCCCTGGTGCCGAAATGGATTAACGGATCGTAACCAAATCAACTAAGTGATGTTCTGAGTTGAAGAGCTAAACTTTTATAAATTTTCAACTAAATTGGTAAAACCGTTTAAGCGCGACAACAAAGAAATTAAAAAATTTTCTGGAGCCCTGGTACCGAAACGGATTAATAGATCGTAACCAAATCAACTCAGTGCGCTCCTGTGGTAAAGAGCTACACTTTTGTAAATTTTCAATTCAATTGATAAAACCGTTTAAGCGCCACAACAAAGAAATTAAAAAACTTCATTGAGCTCTGGTGCCTAAACGGGTTAATGGATCGTAACCAAATCAACTCAGTGTGCTTCTGTGGCAAAGAGCTACACTTTGATAAATTTCCAACTCTATTGGGCAAACCGTTTAAGCGCGACAACAAAGTAAATGACAAAATTTCATTGACTCCTGGTGCCGAAACGGATTAATGAATCGTAACCAAATTAACCTAGTGAGCTTTTCGGCTAAAGAGCAAGAATTTTCAAATCAATTGATTAAACCGTTTAAGCAGGAGAACAGAAAAATTGAATGAACTTCGTTCTGCTCTCGTGCCCAAACGGGTTACCGGAACTTCATCAAAATTTGTCACAGGCTTTTTTCAGACCATAAAACCATCATACAAAATTTTGGACATCTTTTTTGGAAGCCCGCCGGGCCGAATCCGTGTAAAATATTGCATCCAAATTTCTGCGGTACCCGCTCAATATTAAGAAAAACATTTGTACAAATTTACAGCTCAATCGGTAAAACGGTTTAGGCAGGACAACGAAAAAACGAAAAAGCTTTAAATGGCTCTCGGGCCCCAATGGGTTAATGAACCGAAACGCGATATAACCTATAACACTTTCCGGGGTCGTGGAAATGTCCCTGGAAAATTTGGTTGCAATCGGACTGGTGGTTTTTACGTGAAAAGGGCACAAACAAACAAACAACCAAACAGAATTTCTTCCTTTTTTATTAGATTTAATAATCAAAAGATTGTGCAGAAAATGTTTTTTTTATTGCGTTACAACAAATTTTGTACTCTCTTATTTTAAACATTTTTTTGCTAAATATTCTTTAGAAATCACTTCAGTTTTCAAAATTTTTATATTATATTAAAAAGTTTTCAAATAGTAAAAATTACTAGCTTTTATTTATTTTTTTTGTTACAACCCTTGCCAATTTTTTAATACATCACTATACGTCAAAATTCAGTGCTCTGACATTCTTCTTTTTTGACACATAAAATTTATTCCTGACTTTTCTTTAAATATATTTATGATATATAAATGTAGTCCATATTTAATTTCCTTCTCAACTTATTATAACGCTAGAAAGGATATAGTCACGGATATATTTAAATTGCCTATGGTAATAGATAGAACGGAATTTAATTATGCCTATTTTGCAATATGATAAATTATATAGGTACTAAAAAAAATTTAAATCATAAATTTATCTAAAATATTTTGGATACAATTTCTTCCTATTGCTTTGGTTGAAATAAGACCACGTCTTCGGGAAGCTGACATACACATATTCAAACAACTAGTAAAAATATCTATAAAACGAAACTAAAACTAAATGGTTGCAGAAAACTATTATGACCATATACTTAGATAGTTGTCATATAAATTCTTAGACCTAAACCTATATAGTTTATATATCTTGGAAATTAGGTATAATTAAACTAAGAAGCTGAAATTTGAAATGGGCTATTAAAATAAATGAAACAAGGACATTTACAAAGTTTTAATTTATGTAGATATATATATTTTTTGTTCTTTTACGAGAGTAGGTAGATATAAATCATCGAAAGGCACTATATAGAGGAGTGAAATGAGCATAAGTCTTATATGAGCGTGTGGCACTTTAACGAACTAAACATCATCTTACCGTTTTTGACCATACAATAGACAATATAACATTTTGGTGTTCATGTAGTACCCTTCTCAAGAAAAGACAAGTTTAGAGAATGAAAATTGGTTTAAAATAGACAGGCATATTGTGAACAAAGTTCTTAATTTTTATCTTAAATCTTTGGATGTGGTATAAATAATTCTGGCTAATTCTAGGGAACGCATATGACGGAAAATTAACATGTAGGCATAAATGGAGATATGCAATGGAAATAAAATGGGAAATGGTTCCACAAATGGGATTTTTACACCACAAACAAGTTTCCGTTAGTCAAATGATGTCATATTTAAATTTGAACTACATATAAAAACGGACAGCAAAAGCTTCTTTTCTTCTCTTTAGAATTTTTTGAATGGAGGCATTAAAATTTTAATTTCGTCAGAACAAGTACCTGCACTCATATAAAGAACACTCCTACAAACCAACAAAGTAAGTCTTACTGTCAGATTTAAACAAAATTTTGGGTTAACTGTTATACAACATTTTTTGACCCATAAATATTTGTGTTTTTTTTTTTTAAATGAAAAGTTTAAGCATTAAAGACGAGGAAGAATACAGTGTTTCAACTCTTAGATAGCCGTACAAACCCCTTGGTATGTTTATTATAGTTTGATACTGTGCTTATAATATTATTTTTTTAATTTTTTAGTATTTTAAAATAATTTTGGGTGAATTTTATAATTTCTAGAACTATGGTTTGTCTTTGTACATAATATATTAAAAAATTATGTTTATACATTCTTCAAAAGCAGATTCTAGCCTTCCATATAACGATTATCAATTCCAAAACTTTTCTAAATGTGATATATCTAGTAGGTACTATTTTTAATTAAATATTTTAATTAAATATTTTTATCATTAAAATTCATATTAAAAAAAAAAAATTGATTTTGTCAAAATTTTTAAATTTAAAAACTTATAATCATTACATTAAATATTTTATAAAGAATTCAATTTCTTTTAACATAAAACATGTATTCCTTAAAATATTTTCTTAGTGAATAATCATCATCTAAAATTTTTTTTCTTAATAATTTAATAAAGAATTTTGAAAATTTGAAAAATTTTTGAAATTATTTAGATACTACAATGGAATTTTTTAAAAATACTTTTAAATATTTCTACTTAAGATACACATAACACATCAGATATAGATTTACTATTTTTTAAAATAAAAATTTTCTTCATATTTTATCATTTAAATTTTGTTTTTTTGTTTTTTTTTTTTTTTTTTTGATAAAATTAAAAAAAAAAAATTAATTACTGTTATTAAATTTGGTATAGTATTGATTTGTATCCTATATAGATATATATATATATATATATTAATTAAATTATATTTAATAGAGCTATATATGTATTTCATAATTAAAGAAATATTTAAAGAATGTTTTATATGTCAGTCATTTGATAACGGGGATTCTCTTCGAATAATTATTGATAATATCTGAATGATAAAAAAAAAATAAAGGTAAAAAAATAAAATTCCAATAGAATGATTGTTTATATAATAATAGATTATTCATTTTATTGTCATAATATATTTTGTACTATATCTACTACTGTACATATCTACTTGCATAATATAATATTGATTTTGTTTATTTTTTAGTATTCTATTCTTATTTAAATGGATTTTTTTTTTCATTTTCAATACAATTGAATGTAAAATAAATTAAATGGATTTTTTGTACATGATATATTTATATTTTTATATGGGGTCTGGGTGGCCTAGTGGGTAAGAGTGTATAAAATACACTTTTAACACAGAAGCAGTGTGGGTTCGAATCCCACACACGTCGTAAGAATTATTCCCCCTTACGACATTTGTAGCCACGCCTAAAAAGGAAAGGCTGTTCACATTTATGTGGCAGAGAAATACGCTAACAAAAAAAACAAATAAAAATCCAGATCATGATGTAGAAAAAAAAAACTACTATTAGATGGTAATAGAGAAAAAATGATATAAAGAAACAAAAAGGAACAAAGAGAAACAAAGAGGAACAAAAAGAAACAACCAAAGCGGCTCTTGAACTTATATTATAAAATATCAAAATCATACCTTTAAAATTTTTGCATAGAATTTTGTCAGTGAAGTTTCAGTTCAGTGCAAAACCATTAATTTTTTGTACACATATAATTTTAGACTTTGATATTTTTAAGATTTGGTTAAGCTGAGACGCTTTCAAAGCTTTTTCCATCAGAGTATGGTATCATCGATTGTGGTATAAAATAATATATATAAAACACTTTATATCAATTTCTGTCGAATAAGTTCACCTATGATCTGCTCCAATGAAGGTGCATTACGAAATTAAGAGTCCATTGATCACGCACGTATTAGCCTTCATCAATAAAAACAAAATTAATTTGTGTGTCTAACTCTAAAGAAATTTGTAAATATATCCCGATTACGTAGGTAAAAATACCAAATTTTCAATTTTTAAGCTCTTATTATAGATCTTAAATATAAGTTATGCCTATTATAATAATTATTGCTTTTTTCAATGTTCTGACTAATAAAGTTCAGGACTACGGTAGAACAAAAATTTTGCATGGTTTTACTTAACGTTACTTTTTACTTTACATAATTTTTTTTACTGCTTTATTAAATTTTCCAATCGTTTGACTGGACATTTATATAGAAAAGAAAAAATATTGAAGCAGAATTTCAGAAAAAAAAAACATTTAAAATTAGGATTTTATAAATTTCCAACTTTAAGAAACTGTAGTTACGTAATACTACAATACTCTATTACCTGTTTACAAAAAATTCTACTACATTTTGATTTTATTCAGTTTTTTGAAAGGTGAAAGTCTGTATGTGCATAGAAATAAATAAATAAAAAAATAATTATTTCATTACTGGTTTTTGTAAATCTTCTAACGTAAAAACACCCCTTTCTTTTCATATTCTGATTTTTAAATACAATAAAGAAAAGTGGACCAGAAATGTTTTTTGCTCTTTTAAAAATAAGAGAACTCAAAATTATTTCTTAATTCATCGGCGATCATTTTGTAATAATTTAATCCTTTGAAAAATCAACTGCAATTTATTTTTTAGATTATATATTTCATACAGAATATTTACATAAAACATTATATACATTATAAATCAAACCACATAAAACATTTCTAGAGCCTAAATCCATTTCTCAAAAAAACATTTGGCTTTTACTATTCTAATTTTGCTAATGCAAAAGGCAAAAAAGGCTTTTAACAAAAAGGACACTTTGTAAAACGACTTTTTACAAAATAGTATTTAAAAAACAAAACATGCTCTATTTTTGAAATAGGTATAGTACCTATTATAAGTATACATATGTAAAAATAAATAATTAGTTAGGAGGAGTTTTAGAGTTGGTTAAACGGGGTTTTACCGTTTTTCCACAAAATATATAATAATTGCAATAATTGTCAAATATCTTTTTGCGGAATATCTCAATATGCGAAAATGAAAGTTGTATAAAGTTGTATAAAGTATAAAGAAAGTTGTCCCTTTTACCAAAAGATATTAAGAACGAGGAAGAGTGCAGTAGAGTAGACTATGTCAACTCTGGGATACCTGTATCAACGTAATATATCCTGTTTCTAATATATGTAACTTGATCATCTTTTAACTTTATTTTTACTCTTACTTTATAACCTCATCTACAATTTTCATTCAACACTGTTGCAACATTCCTCCAAGAAATCATTATTATCTTATTTATTGCATAGAATTTTTTAAATATTAGTTTGTTAGCTATTAGTAGCCAGGCAGAGATAGGTAGCCTTCAGATCGATGCGAGATGCGAGATCGAAAATCTTTAGTTAATTTTCCAATTATTAATTATATAATTGCATAAATTAAGGAACTTTTTAGAACTTCATTATATTTAAAGAGATCTCATATATGTTTCCTATTAGACATTATGTTTGAAAGTGTTTATTATTTAATGTTTAACAATTTAAATAACTATTTTTTATAAACCTATTCTTATCGAAAAATTTTGTTGTCATTTTTGATTGTGACATTTTCGATTTTTTTTAATTAGATAATTTTTTTTTGATTAATTTTGATAATATTAAGTACAACATTTTTTATATCATTTATTATATTCAAAAAAAAAAAATTATCTGAATCCCACACAAAAATCTATAATACATAAATTTAAAAAGGGAAAATCCCTGTTTAATAAATTTAACAAGATGAAGAAGTAAAATTTATATGGGGCTTCGGTGGCCTAGTGGGTATAAAAGAGCGTATAAAATACGCTGTAAACAGCGTGAAAGTGTGGGGGAGTGTGTCCACATTTATGTGGTAGAGAAATGCATTAAAAAAAAAATCTATAAATGAAATATGCTAATTTACCTACATTTCAATATAGAATATAGTAGGTGCAGTAAAAATCAGTTATATGATCAATTATTGTATTGACATTGTATATAATATTTTGACTAAAGTTAATGGTTTTGTTCAAATTTTATCAAACTATGGTTTACTACTTGGATGATATTAATTATTTTTATGTTCATAGATTAAAATTGCAGTAAAAAACAGTAAATTATAGTAAAAAAAAAAATTAATTAAGAAAAATAAAGGAAGTTACTTAAAGGAATTAACTTAAAATAAAAGTTTTACATTGCTCAACTCAGTTTCACGTTTAATTTGCATATTTTCCATATTTAGCCTATATATTCTTTGTGATTAGACAGTGGGAATCGTGAAAAGAACCGAAATAATCGTTTTTATTGCGACGATTAAAACGATACTGCGAGGACTTTTACCACACTGAAACACATCACGTCCTGTTTCAAAGTCTAAAACTAGTCAATGTAGAGTAAGTAAATTCATAATGAATGAAACAATCATCGTCTGATAATTGATGAATAATTTATGAATTTATATGAGACCGTACAGATTTGTTCGTTTTAGACTCCTAATAAAATTTTGATTGTCAATAAGTCGCGTTGCTTCCACATTGACGTGGTGGGACAAATTAATTTTATATTTGATAGCACCATTATTTCATAAATTCGTTGGATATTGTAAGGATTTTAAGGTTCCTATGAATTTCAGTATTAGCAAACATATTAGAGAGCAATAACTACATATATATGTATATGCTTCACAATTTCATTAAACAATGTTTATATTTTAGAATTATCATAATATTATCTATTACCATAATAATTAACATCCTATAATATCCGTTTTGTTTTAATTAAATTTCTTTGAAAGTTCCAATATCTTAGAATATTATTTGACTACCTATATATATCATAAATAAAAATTATTTCAATAATTTTTAAGAAATTTCGATCCGACAAAGTTATTTTGTTCTAGGTATATAAATAATTATTAAAAAAAAAACAAAAAAAAGAAAGAGAAAGTCTCTATATTAATAATTAGAAACTCCCACTTATGCTAAAATTTTATTATTAAAATCAGAATGATAGAACGAATAATGCAGTTGATCCTGTCAATTCTAAAATACAAGTATAAGAAATTTTTTTTTTTTTTACTTTTAAAATGCGCCATCTATACTATATTATTATTTTCTATAAACATTTCATTATTTTAAACATAAAGGAATATATGTATGGATCCAGAATGTTTTTTTTTTTTTTTAATTTTTTAATAACAAAAATTTTGCAGCTACTCGAAAGCGTACTCTGATTTAAACCAAAAAAAACCAATAGAGAAGCTGTTAAATTTCCATCAAAATTAGTTTAGATAAGTTTTATGACTATAGATAAAGGAGTAGATTGATGACTAGTTTGTTCGTACCTACAGATATTAAAAATAAAACTTCCAAAAAGCAAAAAAAAAAAATAGAGACAATGATTTTCTTAACACAGATTAAAACCTTCCATACTTAATAATTATTAATTTAATCTTTAACACCTGTTTCATCACCTGAATCCTCTGTAAATGTAAATCTAAATTTTTGCCTTAGTACAATAGCAAAATCTATATTATTTAGTATATGTATACATATATATCACTCTTAATTTCGTTTAAAAATACCTACATATTTTTTTTTCTTACTTACCTATTAACTTACATTCAAGATACACATACAAGACACACACTAATATAAATAAGTTGTATTTCCGCTACGCGCTATCATTCAATTTTGTATGATTGTACTCTTCAATCATTCTGTCATCATCTGTATATACTCCTAATATATATAAAAAATTCATATCCAATTTTTAACGATAGGTTTTCCTAGGCAACTATACATTATTGGTCTCATATTTTTAAAGTACATATGTTAATATGTTAAGGTTAATGTCAATTTAGATTTTATAATTTAATTTAATTTGATTTATATTAATTTTCAATTCGTGGTGTATCCGACATTTTTTTATAATATAAAAATTTATAATTATGGATAAATTTATTTATTTATTTATTTAAAAACATTCTCCTATCACATTGTATGTTATTATATTGCATGTTATATCCTATTTTAGACGTTTAACCTATTTATGTAATTGTTATTAGACTTTCTTCTATTTTGACTATTTTCGTTTTTATATTTTTTCCCAAATCTAGAATTTTCTGCATATTTCTTTGATGTGACTGGCTGCTGTTTTCTGTCTTCAGTGTTTCCAGCGATGGCTTCGGATGGAAATTCGAACACACCATAAGCATGTGTCGTATTGAAAGTGGCTCTGCACAAAAGATGCATAAAATTTGTGGTTGTGAAGCGAAAAGATGTATGGATGTTGCTAAAGTTGTTTCTGTTATTATCCTTAGCAGTTTGATTTGAGTTGTTCTAATTTGTGTTCTTAACTTGTTTTTAAAAACAATCTTGTTTAAGTTTGGATGTACTATTTTGACTATTGCTTCATTATGGTTCCAGTCTATTTGTTTTTGTTCTGTGTTATGTGTTGGTTATCTTAGCGCTTTAATTTGGCAAAAAAGTTTAGAATATTGAATTATTAATGGTTTTCTTATTGCTTCTCTTCCTGACTTGTCTGCAAATTCGTTGCCTTCAATACCAACGTGTCCGGGGATCCAGATCACGTTAATTGTGATATTGGCTATGTTAATTTTTGTTATTATTTCCCGACATACTGTCTCAGGGTTGTTTAAATTTTTAATGGCAGTGACTGCACTTAGACTGTTTGTGAAGATACTATATTTTGTTTTCAAATACATAATTTCTTGTTGTATACTGAATAATTCAAATATATGAAAAATCGAACTCAAAGTTCGAAAAGAAGATCACAATCAGAAATGATTTCTGAAAAGCACAAATTTTTTTTTTTTTTTTCGGGAAAAAATTTCAGGAAAATTTCATACTTATCACGATTTTTTCTATACACATTACAAATGTAGAAAAAAATTTTATATATCTATACTTGATTTATTTTTCGTATACGGGTAGATAGGTACATATATTGAAAGAATTTCTTTTAAGAAATGAAAGTGTTGGTGTATTAATCATTAATTATTCTTATCTTTAAATTGATAAACGATAATACAAGCATTAATTAGATTTTTAATTTTAAAAAGGTATAGTCTAAATTTTATACAAGTCTAATAAAGAAGTACAATTGGCATAACATATGTATATATAATTAGAAAATTCTATAGGAAAAGTATTTATATTTTACATGATTATACAATAAATAACAATCATGTAAAATGTTTTAGATATATAAATAAAAGTTTAGATATAAAAATAATTTTATATTTTTATATGTCACATTTGATTTGCCAACATCAAATAGTGACTAACCCTGCGACCAAACTAGATAGTAAGTTAGTTGCCAAAAACATGCAGTGTTGCAATACAGTGTTACATTTTTTCAACTAGCTTGTCATTTTCTTAGCTAATAATTCATCTCATAATTTAACATTTCGGATATTTCAAAAGTAATCCTCAACATTCATGCCATAAGTTGTTTTTGTAACATAATAATGCTGTTTAGTATTTTTTTTTTTTAATTTAAAATAATACTGACGGAGAGAAAATAAACTATTTATTGCTTTTAAATTCAAAATAAAATAAAAAAAAATTTAATAAAATATCTTGACAGTAAACATATAACATAAGGTGACATATAGATATTTGACAATTTGACATTTCGAATTACACATTCACAAAATAATAATACTATTTCGTCTGGCTCCTGGATAAATTATTTTATTTATATTTATTTTATAAGAAAATCTCAATTTTATAAGGATAATTAACAGTAATAATTAAATTAATTATTAATTAAATTATTTTTAACGTAAATCATCTCAAAACAAATTTTTTATTGTTCGAATATTTTAAGTTTTAAAATATGATAATATGATAAAATGTATTGAACCCATTTTTGATAAAAAAAAAATAAAAAATAAAAAATAAACTTAAAATAAATAGTGTGGAAATTTTTTATTTTTTTTTTTCATTGTTAAATCTTATAAAAAGAAATGAAATGATTATAAATATATCATTTCAAATCAAAATTTCTTAAAATATTATTAAATTTTAATATTAATCAATCATTTTGTTATTAATTATCCTAAATTTCATTAAAATAATATAAAATTAAAACTATTAAAAATGAAAAATAAAATGATAAAATTAAATGGTGTTACAAATAGTATGTACATATATAATATATAGTTAGAAATATGTTTAATTTATTTTAATTAATAATAATAAAATTTTATCATAATTAATAATTAATTAATTATTTTCAGATAAATTGTACAGTGCAAAAAATCAAATTATATTAATATTATTTTATTTAAGTATAATTTCTATAAAAGTATTAGCATATCCAGTTTCAGAAAATCCAAAGGAATTTCTCAGTTACTTTAATAATCAGGTGGATAACAATTGTGGAGGTCGACCAGATGAAAATAAAAATTTTATTCGACAAACTTCATTTAGTTACAGAAAAATTGTAAGTTATTAAAAACAATTATACGTGTGCCATAAGCTTTATATAAAATGAGTGTGTAGAACAGTTTCATATTTATACCTATAAAATTCATTTTTAATGTTAATTAATAAAAAATTTCGGATAAATTTAATAATTATAGGAAAATTTAATAATTATAGAATTAAAATTTAATTGCATATTTTAATATTTAATTATTTAAATGGTTTAAAATTTTGTATAACAGTTAAATGTATTATTTTAAAAATAGTATCCTCTTTTGATTATAATATAATATAATTGATAGTTAATTATATAAATCAATCATATTTTTTCTAAACTAAAAAAATAACATTTGTTATTTATTAAAAAGTTGCCAAAGTCTTCATTATCCAAACAGAAGCTCATACTAATAAATATTTTGTATAAAAATGATAAAAGTGAAATGTAAAAATAAAATTAAAATTTTAAAATGTTTTTTAATAGATTTCAAAAAATTGCCAATCTTATTTAATATAAATTTGTCAATCAGAATAATTTCTAAAATTTAAAATTTCTTTAATTTATAAAGTTACTAAATATATTGTTCAATATCATTGCATATTTATATAACCAAAAAATCAATAATCCGGGTATATACCATTTTTAAAAAAATGCGTAGGTATAACAATTTATAAAATATCATAGCAATAATTTTAAGTAAATTATAAAATTTAATTAAAATTTTTCATACTAATTTATAAGACCACACCTTTTTTAAACCATTTTATAATATACTATAATTTGTATAACAGTTATAACAGTAATATATCCTAAACATTAACATCAATAAACAGTTATAAAATCTAGTAATAATAATATATTTTTTCAATTAACCATAATTTATTAACAGTTATAACAGTTATAACAGAAATATTTATATAACAGTTATCAAATTTGAGATATAATTAATATTATTCTAAGTTAAATGATCACTTTTTTGTTGTTTTTTTTAAGTTATCTATTCGATTTTTGAATAATTTAATTTTAATTTCCAGATATTCTTGTTGTATAACAGTTATGAAAATTCATTTAAACTATGTAAAATTTTAACTAAAATATAATTTTTTTATTTAATTTGCACAATTTTGATTTTAAAAAAATATATTTGTTTTTTCCTTTTTGTATATATAATTAATTATTTTTGTATAACAGTTAAAAATAATAATATAAATTTTACTCATAATAATTATTAAAAATTAAAGGTTTTAGAATTATTTCAAGATTATCTAATCACTAACAGACGCATTCTAAAAAATCTAAATAGTTCTATAGAAATTCATTTATATAATGAACTAAAAAAAGCGCATTCTCATACATATCGATTTCTTGGTAATATTGACACTACTGATGAGGTAAGTTCAACAACTTAGAATAAATTTACTGTAAATAAAATAATGTAATTTTTTTCCAGATTACAAATACGTCTGTAATCGTTAATTGGTATAACGAAATGCAAGTTTATAATAAAACATTTGAACATCTTTATAGAAAAATTCAAAATTGTATATTTTTAGAAAAAGATATTCAAAATGAATTATTAAAAGAATTAAAAATATTTAAAAATTTTATAAAAGGTACCCTTTGTCAAATAGAAATGATCACTCAAAATTTATTTGATGGAGAAATATTACATATGATTAATAAACAAAATTTAAATCAAATATTAAAGCATAGATTAAGACAATGTACAAGTGAAACTAATTTAATATTTGTTAAAGTTAAATTTTTACATTTAATTAATAATATGAAAGAAAGTTTAACAAATTGTGTAAATGATTGCAGTTGTATTCAAGGAACTGGAAAAATTTGTTAAATTTAATATTATAATTAAACACAAAAAAAAAAAAAAAAAATCAAATTTTCATATTCATATATAACAGTTTTCGGGGAGCGTGTCTGTATGTCATTTGTCCATAGTATCATTTGCCTTTGCAATTGATTTCATTTCTTGCAATGTGACTGTATTATCATTTGCCTGTAGTGTCGTTTGCCTTTATTTCATTCTAAATTAAGAGAGATTTTAAAGTTGCATTCAAAAGCAGGGCCTATACGCTTTTACTAAAAAAAATTATATATATGTATATGTGAGAATCTGAATTAGGAAGGACTTTAGTGAATTCAAAATCAAAGTTATACGCCTTTTGTCTATTACAAATTATTTATATAGCTAATACATTTTTGTATAATATAAAATACAGATAAATGAAATACAGGTAAATGAAAATACAGGGAAATTATAATGCAGCCAAATGAAAATTCAGATAAATTAAATACAGTCAAATGGAATAGACGCTTGTGATAGTAACCCCAGTTTTATGTATTAGAAATTCGTTATTAGCACAACATATAGAAAACACATAAACTGGAGCAGATCATCTCATCAATTTTAATTTATATTTAGATTTAGAAAATTTATTTTACTTTTGTTAGCAAATAAGTACCTACCTATCTAATAGTATCTATAATAAATTTGAAAAAAATACAAAGCTTTAAATTAAATTTAATATATTATAAATATTTAAAAAAAAGAACTTATTGTATTTTAAAACTTTTTTTTTTTTAAATTAATATTCATATAATTATTTATGAAGGAAATATAATCTTAAGAAAAGAACTAAAAAAAAAATTAAGTACCTATTTTTAATACATATACACTTATTAAATAATTAAAATAATCAAAACAAATCATAAAATAACTGTTATGAAAAATAAAAATTAATTTATTATTCTATATAAGAAATTTTTTTAATTTATTAAAAATTAAAATAATTGCAAATAGTTACATAAAGACAAGATAGGTAGGTATAGGTAGAAAGAACTTAAGGACCAACGCGGAGATGCATATTTTGGCGGGAGTATGTATAACTATTATGAAAATCTCTAATTGTAATATTTTTTTAAAAATTAATTTTGTCATTTCTCGGGTTGGTCAATTTTTTTTTTCCTGAACAGCTGATCAGTAACTCCTCCCTTTCCTAAACAGCTGATCAGTAACGTCCTCGAAATTCCATTTCTCAAAATTCCAACCTTAAAAATTCGACAAATTTCAAAAAATTTTAAATCATGATCGCAAATTTTAAAATAAATAATGAAAAAATTGTCATCGAAATTGTTAATGAATGAGGTATTTATGTTTGTAAGAAAATAAATGGCGGGATTTTAGAGTTGATTATAAAATCAGAATTCCAATCATTTGTTTTGCAGGGATCTTAATTTTATATTCTTTTAGTGTAAAAATTTGAATGTGAAGAAATAATTTGGAAAGGGTTCATAATTGGTCACAAAATCATAGGATTTCAATAATTTGTTTAGTGACGATTTGGGGCGGTAGCTCCCACTATTATAAACTCTTTGATGTTGACTTTAAATATATACCTATGTAAAAAAATAATTCGGAAGGATTTAAGAGTTAGTTGCAAAATCAGGGTTAGATATATACGTTCTTTGCAGAATTTATTATATAATATTATTATATTTCCAATAAATATAATAAATATCTTTTAGATGTTATTTATTCAAGATTTTTTTGAGGTTCTCCCAAGTAGTGCTTCAATAGACGAGATTAAAATTTCGCAATTTGGGATTTTGTTGTTTGGAATTTTGTGATAAGATGGAACATTTTTGGGATATTGTAATTTTGGATTTTGTGTTTAGGATTTAGTGATTGGAATTTTGTGAAGGGGTTTTGTCCCAACCCTAATTTTGCATCTGAAACAAAATTTTTCCAATGATGTTTTTTTTTACGAGGATCGGTAGAAAACATCAAAAGTCATATAATAGTGTTGAACTTTAACCAAGTAAAACCACCTGTTTTTAAACCAAATTTTAGGTTGGAACGTTTTATACAAAATCTGTATATAGTTTGGCTTATAGTATATATATTTCTTACATTTCCATTTCTGCCTAATGAAAAAATCTAACCACAAAATTACTTTTATTTTGATTTTTTTACTGGATGTTCACTTAGGTACTTCTTTTGTTCAATTTTTATAAATTTTATTTTAATTTTTTTTTAGTATCTTTTTAGGTTCTTTGTTTTCTTATTTTTGTGTTAGTTTTAAAATGGAAAATTCAAGGAAAGTAGAAATTTTATACTAACATCATTTTTCTTATCAGAATAACAAAATTTTTAAAGATTGAAAGAAATTCAAAACACTTAATAAAAATGAGAACTAATTTGTCAATATGCTGAACCCCTGAATGTTATAACCAACCTTAAATAAAAAAAAATTAAGTTTTCAATTAAACGAATTTAAATGATGAACTATCTTAGACGCATTAAGCTCAAGATCTTAGTTTACGCCCATTGTAATATCTTGAATTAGTTTTCTTCTTATATTTAAACCATTTGCATAGCTTATTACAAATCGATTACCTTGCAGTGTTCACCTTCAACACATCCTAAGGGAAGTAATATTTAAAAAAAAAATTTTTAAGAAACTTTTTTCTTGTTGGAGCAAGAGTTATATGGTTATTCACACAAAAGGTGAAATACATATTGATTACTGAATCTTTTTATTTTTTGTAGCCGAATTTTAAGAATATTTTGTATTAACTGAGGAAGTTAGATTTTAAATGCTGCACAGGCCACAAAAATTTTTAATTGAAAAGAAAATTACTGAAGAAATAAATTTTCTTAAAAATTCTCACCTACGATCAAATATATTACAAAGAAGATAAATAAATAATAATTATTTAACGAATACAATTGTTTTAGTATAGTTAATGTTTTTTGTAATAATAACTTTAATATAATCCATTTCAATATCTTATGTTTTTCTTCACTGATTGTAGTGATACTTAATATTGATTTCTTAACTTTTCGTTGAAGTGATATTTAATATTGATTTATTATTATTTCATCTTACCGTTGTGTTTACATTAGATAGTAACTATAGCATGTTAGTTTATCATTGTATTTTGACCTTTATTAGTATTTTATAAGAAGATAGTTAAGCTGGTGACTTTTTTAATATCTTATACTTACTACCTTGCCTACTGCTCGATATATTTGTCGTCAAATACAAAATGGTAACAAATTAGAAAATTATGTTTTGAATTTTTATAAAGTATTTTGAAAAAGTATCATTGTAGAAGCTAGAAAGAATTGCTGCCTTTATTATTATGCACATTTACTGTCGAAGTATTCTGTTCTTTACTGTGCTATTTTCATTATTATCCTCGTACTACAATGACTTTTCATTATGTTTATATTGGGAAAAGTCAATGACTTTTTCACTCACACAATCAAACTTTGATCAAACAGCATGCTATAGTTATTAATATCCAATGAAAAGCCCTGTTTAAGACTTTTAAATATTTTACATTAGCGACAGCCGAGTAATCGTCGTTTTAGTGAAATTAATAAGTTTAGTCAAATATGAATAAAAAATAACTTAGTGGATGCCTTATACTCCATATAAGAGTGGGAAGAAAAAAAAAATCTTAACTATTAAATGCTTTATAGGTACATCTTGAATATCAATTTTATTTTAAATAAAAAGAATCGTGTTGTAGTTGTAAAAAATTTTTTATTTACTTTCATAGAAATGACCCACTTAGCAGATTTTTCAAAAATGTGTTTAGTTGCAGTTTAGTACAGTTTAAATTTACTGTTATATGAAAATAAAATTTTACTTCCTTTATAATTTTCCGGCAAGCTTTCAGTGTTAGAATTTTTGAACTTTAAGAGAAACATTTTTTTTAGCAATTAGCAGAAGTTTTAGTTGTACTAGGTATAGAGAAAAATAAGAAAGCGGGTCGATTTGCAAAAGAAGGAGCTGCAACTTCCTTTACAGGTACCGAACCTTTTTGTGTCATAGATAAACACAAAATAAGAGAAGCACCAAAAATCGAAGAGGAAAACTGTAAGAGCAAACTATGGAATGAAAAAATTTGGGTTAGACAATCTAAGAAGCTTCTGGGAAACTATAACCGGATTCAGTAAAAATAATTTAAGAATTTTAACAGGATTCTGCCGTGATACTACCGGCTAAAGAGACACTTAATTGGAATAGAAAATAATGGTACATGCTAAGAGAATTTGCAGAAGAAGATGAAATTCGGGTCACATTCTCAAAAACTGATGAGCTTTACTCCAAGCAAGACATGTGAACCTACATGCACCTATATGCACCTACCTACCTGCATATTTCCTTCATAAAGATGAACTGACAGTACTAAACCCTATACAAATCTTTACTTTCTTAGAGGCAGTAGGGCCGACAGTAATATTATAAATGGAAGCAAAATCCACAACAGTAGTAACAGGGAGAGCACAAGTTTCATCTACATCAAACTGTCGTACTATGATTTATACCTCTTAAATAACAATTTAATCTAATCTAGCAGAAGTTGCCACAAAAAATATGTTTGTATATCCCCCTGTTTTTTTAAAAGATACTATAGGGTTCAAAAATTAATAATTTGCCATTTTTAAACTACTGATGCAACTAAGGCATCTATACAAATTTTTATAAAGTAAAATTCAAAAATTAAATTTATATATTTTTATACGAGTTAATAGATTTTTATAATATTTATACGATTACTTTTAAATTGAAGAAAGTATCTACAGATTTTTTACACAATTTCAAGAAAAATTTTAAAATTTTTGGTTCATTTTAATTACTGATGTAGTAATCGTTTTTCGTAATTAAAAAAATAATCAATAAATAATCAAAATAGGTACATATTATACATATAGACAAATTTTTTATACGGGTTAGCCCTATAATCATGCATCACAAAATTTTGCATTATAAAATCTTGCATCTTAAAATCTTGCATTACAAAATCTTGCATTACAAAATCTTGCATTACAAAATCTTGCAATACAAAATCAAAAAACAAACTAATGTTATTTTGTTCTTAAAACTCAAAAATGCAAAATCATTTTTAAGAAGCGAAACAAAATTGTGGATCGCATTACCATGTAATAAATATATTAGTAATATGTTCCCCGATCCACATATGGATATATGGATATACTTTGCAATATTTTTTGAAATAGGTCAGCCATTTTTGGTTTTATAAAAAAAAAATATATATTCTGATAACACTTTAGATTTATTGAAGGGCTATTCTGTGTTCATAAAATCAAAATCTAATATTAAAAGGAGCACTTCATATTACACTTTATCAATAATTTTTACATTGTGCTCAAATTTATAGCTAAATTATAGAACATCATTTAATCAATATACTTATATGTATATATATATAATATGTATTACACAAAATACATGAAATATTTTGCTGCTGAATTGTAAGATGAATGAATTGCTGAATTTGCTAATCTTTGTTGAAGCTCTGTCACTCCATGTCATTTTGGCGGTAGAAGGTATCTTAATCATTTTAATTGTGGAAATTTTTTAAAATTACAACTAAAATGAAATTTTATCAGATTTTTAATATTTTAAGAAAACTTTTACTTTTCAAAATATTTTTAATTATATTTACTCTAAATTAAGCTACATTTATTTCATTATCTGGGGGTTTTTTTTTTATTTTCTTTAAAGAAAATTAATTATTATTATATGAAATTCAATTAAATTAGATAAATTGTGTGGTAAGCATTTAACTCTTTGTTTTAAAATAGAGTATTAATTGAAGTTTAACACCTTAAAAATGTTAAGGTTTCGTACATTTAATTTTTTTTTTATGTAATTTTTTTTAAAGGTTTGAAATTACATACCTATGGGTTAAAAACACCCTTTGATGATATCTTTACATTTCAAATTAACACATTCAAAAATATTTTCGATCAATTTTCATAAAAAGTAAATTTAAAAATGTCTTTAAAAAATATATGTGGCCTCGGTGGCCTAGTGGGTAAGTTAAAAGTTGCCTTAAATATAGTGGGGCCTTACGGTGACCTAGTGGGTAAGTTAAACGTCGTAAAAGTTATTTCTCCTTGGCTGTATAATATTTGAATTTTTTTTTTTTCGGAAATTTTTGGCGAAAGTGTAGATATTATTCCTATTGCATATAATATTAATTGCATTTTCAATAAAATCAATTATCTAACAAAAATTCAATATAATTTAGAACTGCGGTATAATCAAAAATAATGTAAAATTTATAGTCTTAATTTTTAAATCAATCATAAATTTAAATAATAAATCTTATAAACTGTTTACAATTTCCAAATTTGATATAATCAAAATAAAAACTTATCATTGATTTTTAGAAACATCTTCTTTTTAACTTAGTCCAACACAACCATTTAGTACCTTTTTAAATCTTCATCCATATATATCTTAATTTTAAGTACCGTGATTAAAATATTGTTAATTAGTCTTTTAAAAATCGCCTCACCTGTTTGGTGCCTTAATAATCCTTTATGATTTCGAAAATTAAAATAAAAAATTTATTTCACTGCTAAATGTTTTAAAACTTTATTTTTCCTTTCTTTCATTTAAGATTACCAGCCTACACTAAAAAAAATAACTATACGTCAAAATGTTGAAATTTAAATGTTTAAATGTCATTCAAATTTAGATAAAAATAGAATATAATTATTTAGGAATTTTGCAAAAATATTTAATTAAAAGCAAAAACAAATAATATATATTTAGAATTTTTTTTTTTTAATATATTCATATCTAATTTTCTGTAATTCATTATAATGTGAATTCAATTTAAATCGTAATATAACACTGGAAATCCAATATGGATTTCCATTAAGATTAAAATAAATTAACGCATAAAATTAATCATTTAATAATTTTATCATATTTTGTAACACAAATAAATCTCAAATTTATAATAAATACTATACAGGGTGATTCTTTTTCGATTTTGAACATTCATAGAATGTATTTGATGGACGAAAACGCATAAAAAGAAAAGAAATAAAAAGGTAGGGGTAGGGGCAAAAATCTATAATGATTTTTGCCAAAAAAAAAATCCATAACAAGAAAATTCATAATTATTATTTTAAATATACTTAAGTTGAAATATGTATGTAAAAATATAATTAAGAGAAATTTAAAGTTTGTTTCAAAATCAGAGTTTTTTACATTTTTAAATTTATGAATTTTTGTTTGTGGATTTCGTCACCAAACCAATAAAAACATATATACAGGGATGTGAAAAGTAGGAGATGATATTTAACTTCGCGCATAGAGTTTTTTCTTACAATAACGAAACGTATAACCAGGATTTTAATCAAAACTCCATACAAATTGAAATAAGAATATTAAATTTTGTAATGTTCTTGAATAATATCCATTCACATATGAAAAAATATTAATTTATTTTGGAAGAAGATATTATAGACGAAATTTTATATAAAATTACAAAAATTAAACAAAATACTGTTATTTGTGAAATAATTAAAAAAAAGACAGCATACTAAATAGGTTCCGTTCCCCTAAATAGCAATTTAATTTAAAAGGATTCGCAGTAGTTTGGTTTAAAAGAATTGTTATTCAATATAGACATGTTCTTAAATTGATAAACCGGTTTGTTTTACTATACATAGTATAATTTTCCGTTAACAATACTTTAAGATCCTCATTATTCATCGTACAGGCGGAGAATATTTTTGGTTAAAAGTAATAAGTATACATATATCATCTGTTATTTATTTCATTCAACATCTGAACATCATAAAAAATGTTAGCTAGATGTCACTTTGATCACTTTGACGGCTTGTATAGATGTATGTATGATTAGAAACCTTTTCACACTTTAATCGAATTATTTTTAAATTGATATTTTTTGATTTAATAATAGCTTTTTCACACCTGTATTTGAAATTTGCTGTCTATATACAATATATATTATTATCTATTGATGCACTAATATTTTTATTACTTTCATTAAAAGTTCAACCGAAGGTTTTTAAAAGCGCACATTATTCAAAAGTTATAGAAAAGCAATTAACCACAATATGTAAAAATATAATGTTGAAACGTGAATTTTTAGGTTTATTTTTAAAAAATTTCCTAAATTACCGGTATAATATTTTGATCTTAAATAACTGTTAAGTATATAACTAAATAGCACTTAAATTAGGGGAAGTTACAAACAAGTTTTCTGAGATAAGTTATACTAAGACATCATTCTAAAAGATCTTTTTCTTTTTTCAAAATTTAAAAATGTTATCTAAAAGCGTTTCAGATTGAAGAAAGTAAAATTTTTTTTTGACATAACGGTAAATTGATTATTTAAATTGAAATAAAAATTGCATAAAATTGTATTATTTTGATATTGATTTAAAATAAAATAAGCTCAGGGGTCTCGGTGGCCTAGTGGTCAAGTACGTGGCTTATTAACCGAGGGAGTGCGGCTCCAAATCTTGCACAGGTAGCAAAGTTTTATTAATTGAAAACAAATCGCCCTTGCTACCAAATATAGCGTAAATATATAATATAAACAAAATAAATAATATTAGTGTATAATTTAATAATAGTATTGGACCTATTCGAATCGTCTTAGTAGCCGATGATTTTATAATATTGCAATATGGTTTGTGGTTTGTAATATTAATATAAATAAATAAAACAACCTATAAGAAAATGTTTTGTCGTTTAGCTTTTTTAGTTCAAAAATATATTAGTAGAACTTTAGATATATACGTATAACGAGTATAGGGTTACATAAAAAAGTTTTAATGAACATTAATTGTTTGTAAATAACGACCCTTACTCATGCTTAATTACACTACTCTAACTTTCACGATGTAAAAATTTTGTAAAAACACAGACGAGGGGACAGAGTTAAAAAATTTTTTGAAAAATATGCTAAAAACATTTCGTTTAATATATTATAAGAAATTTTTTTTCTATATTAATTTAAGACCCATGAATCGGTTTAATATTTTATCAATAATATATAAATTATATGTAAAATATTAAAAAGTTCTAATTAAAAATATATAGTTAAATCCAAATTAGATCAAATTTAGAGCTAAATTAGTTATCATAGATATCATATTGAAAATGTAAATAACAGATTTTGTTTAATGTTAAACTCATATTCTAATAAAGTAATTTTAGATTAGCTTAAGATAAAATAAATGAATAATAAAAGTTTTAAAAGAATTAAATGGATAATAATGTTATAATTTTTCACCTATTTAGATACCTGCGTATCTGTTCTATATATAAAAGCCGTTACAATTTAATTTTAACTTATAAAGTGTATTCATGAACCTCAGTAAATGGAGTGTTCTTGAGAAATAGTATCTAAACAAAAAAATTTTTTTTTTGTTTTCATTTTTTTCGGTAGTTTTTTTTTATTTTGCAATTTTAACTGAAAAATGGAGATCGAAAAGCCTGCAAGGATAAAAGATGGTAAAAATTTATTTTTGTATTATTTTATATTTTTTTCTGCTTATTACACTAGTCTTTATATACTTTCCAGAGCTGGTTTGTTAGGGGGCTGTCTGTAAGGGGAAATTATTCTTACGACATGTGTATAGGATTCGAAACCACACTTCCTCGTTCATATACCCATTAGGCCACCGAAGTCTTTTTAAACAAAATAAAAAGACATTTTGTAAAAATAAAACCGTTTATTTTTTTTTATTTACAATTTTAAGTGCACCTTCTGGTCACATATTTTTCAATTAGCGAAATATGTAATATATATAGAAGTAATCGCTGTGATTGTTATAGTGTTATTACGAAATAGTTTTAAAATTTAGGAAACTTCTCTTATAGCTTACCCATAAATTTCTATTTATAATACCGTCCATATGTGTATATGATAATCAGGTGATTCTACTATAATAATTACACTATATATAAGTAAAATTTCACGAGGGAAATTTTTCCTTTAGTGCAATTCATCTTAATAAAATTTTTACTTTGAAATAATTTAATTTTAAATAATTACGACATTTTAAATTTTCGTACTTTCTGTTAAAACTTTTTATTTATTATAATAAAATAGAAGGAAATAAAAAACAGCTTCAGTATTAGAAGCCGGAAATATTTTTGAAAAAAAACAAAAGTGAAGATAATATAAAAGGTTGAAAATATTAGAGATGCTTTAGTTACTATAGAAAACAAAAAATTAATATTTTATTTGTCAGTAGGAAACAAATTTAGAATAGGAAAATTTAGACTTTTAGAGTGTATTTAGAGTATAAAATTGTGATGATTTGTGTCTATTGCGGAACTGTAGCTAGTGAAATTCTGTTTAGTGAAATTCTGTCTAGTGAAATTCTATCTAGTAAAATTCTGTCTAATGCAATTCTGTCTAGTGAAATTCTGTCTAGTGAAATTCTGTCTAGTGAAATTCTGTGTAGTGAAATTCTGTGTAGTGAAATTCTGTCTAGTGAAATTATTTCTAATGCAATTCTGCCTAGTGAAATTCTATCTAGTGAAATTCTGTCTAGTGAAATTATGTCTAATGCAATTCTGTCTAGTGAAATTCTGTCTAGTGAAATTCTGTCTAATGCAATTCTGTCTAGTGAAATTCTGTCTATAGTAGAATTTATGATAAATGGAATTGTTCTATATAATGGAATGTGCTTAAAATCGTTTAGACATATATATAAGTAATATGTATATAATATGTATATATTTTTAAAATATTTTTTCAGACTTATTAATTAAGAACATCAAATTCACAGGATTAAATAATTTTCGTTTCTTAAAAAAATTTTTATATATTTTGATTGTTTCTGTTTGTTTTCATTTAACATATTCATGTAATGTACATAATCAAAATGAAATAATTGTAAGTATAACAATTTATAAATTTTTGAAATATTTTATAAAAAATTCATTATACAAAATATATTATAAACTTTTATACATATATTTTAAAATAAATTTTAAGATTAAAGCAGTTGAACCATTAAAATTTCAATTAATTAATGATGATTCTTTTAATTTAATCGAACCAATATTTTGTGATATAAGATTGCATCAAGATGAATTAAATGAAGATGAAATACATAAAGAAATTTCAAAAATACCGGTATGATGGTTTTTTTTTTCTTTTTTTTTTACAAAATTTATAATAAAATTAATAATTTCCAAATTAAATATAAATTAAATGTTTTTTTTTTTCTCTTTTATTATAGAAAAATTTAAGACAATGGTCTGATAAATCAGAAATGTTTTTAAATATTGTACAATTTTTAAATACACGACTTATTGAAATGGAAAATAAAATTTCTATTAATGTACGAAGTCATTTAATGGTAAATGAATTTAAACCATTATTAATATGTACAAAAAGATTTAATAAATTAATACAAATATTAAATAATGATATAAAAAATATAACACAATATAATATTGATAATAATCGTTATAATTTATTTCCTACTTTTAAAATAAATTTTGATGATTTTAATAATTTATTAAATAATTATATATATAAAAATGGCCGTTATGATAATCGTTACGGTTTATCAATATATTTTTGTTCAATACATAATATATTTAATAATTATAAAAATGATTTTATTTATTATTTAAAAGAATATATAAATTTATGTGAATGTGAAACAGATTATGATAAAAATATAAATTTTTGTAAAAATTTTATATAATTTATATGTATATATGTATATATACATAAAATTTATATATTACATTATAATATATAAAGATTACAATACGTTATATTTATTTATTTATCATCAAAATTATTTACTTATTATGTATTTATTAAATCATAACCATTTATATTAATTAATTTGAATTATGTATGTATTAGATATATACAATATATATACCAATGGTATGTATGTAAATGCTTAACCGCAGCTGTTAAATATTATTCTTATGTATCGACAAATATATATTTAAAATCATAAAAGAAAAAAAATATTAAATCAATATAAAAATTCTAAAAGTTTTTTCTTTTATTTGAAAAACAAAAAAATATAAATAAAAACAAAAAAAAAAGATGGCCAATAATGCAGTGCGTTATTTACCAGTCCTTCGCATGAAAGGTTTCAGATTTAAACCCTCTTCATGTATCGCAACTGCTATACCATTTGAAAAGGAAAAAATTTATTTATTTCTTCATCACATTGTCTAGGATAGGGATATCAGGGATTCAAGAAAACACACCCTCGTACAAAAATTTAAGTTTCTATCTTTATTAATTTCGCAGATATGCGTATTCGGTTTTGGGAGTTGTATAGGAGGTACCCGAACCCAATTTCGCCCATTTGCAATCTCCGCCTTATTTTAGTCATTGTTAACCTACAATATAAATTTCATCATGATAGCATCATTATTTTTTGAGTTATCGTGCGTACGGACATCGCTAAATCGACTCAGAAGGTGATCCTGATTCAGAGTATATATACATGTCTATATCTAACTCGCTTCCTTTTGGTGGTTACAAACACCATACCAAAGTTAATATACCCTATACTTTAAGGTGTAAATGTTTATAAAAAACAATCTTTTAGTAAAATAATTTGACAGATATTTAAACTAATGCAAAATAAATTAAAAAAATATCCCCTCAATATATTTTTAATTTTATCATGTATAGATATTGAACAAAAAATCTGGATTCAGACAATACAAGGAGCTTTTGAGAAACTATAATCGGAAAATATATGCTAAAATCATTGGATTCAGTAAAACTAAATTTGGAATTTCCTGTCGGAACACTGTCGGCTAAAGAGACACTTAAAGAAAATTGGAAAAAAAAATTACGGTGCCTGCAGATTTTGTCATGAAGAAGATGAAATTGTAGGTCACATACTCAAAAACTGTGGGGGTTTACTCTGAGCAAAATATGTGCACCTAGGAGATTCTTGCTTTGCCAAAGATGAACTGTCAGCATTAAATCCTATGCAAATCTTTATTTTCTTAGAGGCAGTAGGGCTGACAGAAGTATTATAAGTGAAGGCAAGATCCACAACACTTAACAATAAGGGGAGCATAATAGATCTACATCAAAAGTTTGCAGTGGCATTTATACCTTTATACCTTTTTAGTATTATAAAATTCGAAAAACATAACTAATTTGCATTAAAATTTAAAGCAGGATACGAAAATTTTTTTATTTTTTGTTTTTTTTTTTTTATTGAAGAAAACTCCTGAATAGGTAACGCGTCAGTAAAAACTAGACTCTTGGCACTAGAAGCACATTTTTTGACAAAAGTTTGTGTTAGTTATTTAACTAAATTTATGCAACGATAATACCACTCTGACGAATAAAAAGCTTTGAAATCTTCTCAGATTCATGTCAGATAGTTCATCTACATATTGAAAAAAAAATACTATAAAGAAAATGCTCCACGCTCTCTCTCTCCTTTGCACTTTGATCCAGAGTTAAGATCCATATTCATATCTAATGTTCTAGCATGTCTACCGATAAAGAATAATAGCACTAACTATAATAGTTGTGTTTCAGATCTAGAGACAGAAAAAAAAAATAAATTAATTTGAAATCTTTTTAAAGTCAAAATTGGCTTTGATTGCACTGAAAGTTTTATCTGAAAGCCAATTTTAGATTCGTCTGTGAAAATAGATGTGTTGCTTTGGTACACTTACGGAATGCAGGATATGAGCATAAAATGTATACCAATATACTAACATGGTTTTATTTGAACCAGTGTCTTGAAATATA
The DNA here is from genome assembly GCA_947095535.1 of Poecilobothrus nobilitatus. Classification (NCBI taxonomy): domain Eukaryota; kingdom Metazoa; phylum Arthropoda; class Insecta; order Diptera; family Dolichopodidae; genus Poecilobothrus; species Poecilobothrus nobilitatus. The sequence continues at coordinate 15,552,482 of OX352772.1, forward strand.
AATGCTTGAATATGATATCTTTCCTGTTTTATAGTACTCTAACAATATTCTACAGATTAATTTTAGAAAAATTATTGAATATAAGTAAATAAGCTTTTTAATTTTACTTTTTTTTTTTTGTATTACTAACCACTAACATATAAGACTAGTTATATGTTATATTTTAAACAAATCTAACAAATTATATTTATAGGATATTCATTTTGATTGTAATTTAAGGTGTTAATATATAATAATTGAAATTCATACAATATTAGTCATGTCATGCCTTCTTACTTAAAACTTTCGATAAACTAATGAATTATGATCACAAAATTCAAATAAAATTAATATACAAACTATACATTATTACATTCTGTGAATTATTATATTTATTAGCAATTAACAGAAAGTTCACATCGATATGAAAAAAAAATTATTCCATTAGTTTTACGTTTTACGCTAAAAATAAATAAGAAAATATGTGTTTTCCCCATATATTATTTAAAATACTTGTTTTCCAAAATTATGTAATCATGTCCATTCTCAGATCTACGTAAGCCCCATATAAGAAAAGCAAAAACAATTTAAATATAAATGTTTAAGCTATATAAGCACATTGGATATTGTGTTCCATGATTTTTTAAGGTGTTACTTATGCTCCACCTTACAAAATCTAATGACTGTTCATGCTTACCCCTATTTACAAAACTTCTATATACGGTTTAAAAGAAAGCAATGAAATTTTAACAATGGATATAATATGTCCTTAAAAAACAAATTTAGGCGAAGATTTGTTCTAATATAGCCCCCTCCCCTCTTCCGGAACTACAGTCCATCGAAGTCGTATTTTAAAAAATGTATAAATTAATAGCTCAAATTGTGCTTAACAATAATTGTTTATATACAAACATCAAACTACTAGAAATTTTTAAACTTTTTTATATTAATATAAAAATAATGTAATTTTAGTATACATATTTAAACTTACCTTTGCACCGTCTAGCACATTTGCATCTTTGCACTTTTGCAAATATTTAAATTTACCTTGCACATATTTAAATTTACCTTTGCTAGATTTCAGAGAAAGATGTTAGAACTTTTAAAATTTCAGAGAAGGAAGATCTTTTGAGGAAAAGCTTATAAACTTTTTCAGAATAAAATTTTTTGCATTCCCTCATTTAATTGTTATTATAAGTCAAAAATTATTAAAAATTTACTATTTTTAAACACCTGTAAAAATTTATTTAAAGTAAAACGCAAAAATTATAGTTCCATCATATAATTATATATGTCAGCAACTTTTATATAGGATATCGTTAAAATTAAAGAAAGTACGTTTTTTGATTTTCCAGAATTTTTGTTTCTATGGTATAGGTACATTAAAAATTCTAAAAAAAAATAACAAATTTTGGTACAAAAGTAGCCCAATACTAAACACTTCTTATTATATTTTTGAAAATTTACACTATATGTACCTTCTTCTATTATTAGATGAATTTTTTTCTCTCTTTACTTAAAAACTTAGAAAACAACTTGTGGTGTTCTGTTTTTTTTTTTTTTTAATCTAATTCATAAAAACTTTATACAATATTTAAGAATAATTTAAATTTAGAATTATATAATAAAAGAAATAATAAATTTAATCTAAGAGTACGTTCACATAGAATGCATGTGTCTGGATACAAGATTTTGATTGGTTGAGATTATATCGAATTTATGACAAGCTTTCCCTTTCGCAAAATTTAAATATATTTATTTTTAGAACGGTTTGTTTTTGTGTTTTGTTTAAAAACGAAAAAAAACACTACATATATTACAAACTTAATTTCTTAATTTCAAATTCAAAATAATCGCCTTGTAATACTGTCAAATAGAGAAAAAATCAACAGGTAAAATATATCAAAATAAAAATTTGTCGCTTACGTGCAACCGATGAACGAGCGGATGCATGTTGAATACAAAATATTCGTTAATATTTCCAAAGAGTACGCGAAGTCTAATTGAATTATGTATCGCATTCAAAGACATGCATCACATGTGAACGCACCCTAATGTTTTTTTTTTATTAATCATTTTATAAAATTAAAATTATTCAAACAGAGAATAAATCACATTCCAAAATAATATATACATATAATAGGTATATGTATATTTTATTTTATTTTTTTCTTTAATTCACCACCACTCTATCATATTCTCGCATTCCTGAATTACATTTTATACATATCATAAATTTAGAATTTAATAAATTCAGCTATACGTATATATACCTATTATACGTATTATATATATAAAAGTATCCTTGTACCGCCCATTTTTTTTTTTTTTTTCATATTACCAAACTGGACATAATCACACATTACATATACAAATAAAAGTTATAAAAATGTTTAAATTCTTAAACTTTAATTATTTAACATGTACATTTCCATATAAAAAAAAAATAATGCTCAACTTAAGTAGATAAACAACTGTACATACTGTAGAATATCAATAAAAAACAAAATAAAAGACAAAAAAAAAGGATATCATTTTATCTTACTCTCTTCCATTTATCACAATTTATTCTCTGTAAAAATCCAAAAAAAAAAACATTTTTCCATCTTCCGAAAATAGCACAAAAAAAAAAAAAAAAAAATTCAAAATAAAATTCCCATTGAGGAGTGAGGACATTTTTTTTTTTTTTTTATTATTATTATTGTTTTTGTTTTTATTTATTTTTTAAATGGACACTTTTGAAAGCCACCATTAAATAATTCTCATCTTTTCACTACCTACATAATAATATGATCTGTTAAATTATATAAAATCTGTTAATCATTACATATAACATTATATACTGTAATTTTTTTTTTTTTTTTTATTTTTAATTCTTTCGTGCTTATCCTTTCGTCGATTTATTTTTGTTATTTTTTTTTTGTTTTCATTCACAAACGTAAGTTCGTTCTTTTACATTAAAAATATATTACTAGGTGCCTAATGTTGTACCAAAATTATACATTTGTATGAATGTTATGTTAAGATATATATACATATATACACAGTTTATAACATTTTATTTTTATTATTTCATTTATACATATAAATTATGTTTAAATTATTGGTTTGTTGTTATGCGCCACATTTTATGTTTTTTTTTTTTTATTTAATACTAAAGAAATAACAAGAAATTCACTATACCATTCAAATGATTGCACAAAATATATTTTAAAGTTGAAAAATGCAACAAAATGCAATATTGCAGAATTTTAGTAAAAAAAATATTTTAGTTTACGTTCAATATGAATTGGAAAATGCGTTAAGTATCGCAAAAATAAATTTTAAGAAGTAAATTGCAAAATTAAAAAAAAAAAAAAAAAAAAAACAAAAAACAAATTAATCGAAAATAAGAAATAGGTACATAGACACTTTTAATTTTGGTATTTATTTATTTTTTTTTTTTTTTGTCAATATTATTGACATTGTTAATAATTTATTTTGTTTATTTGTTTTTGAAGCTTATCTATTACACCTTTAAAGATCCCTTTACCGTTACAAATAGAATTGTTATCTACATAAAAATTAATATAACGGATATGTGTCAGATATGACGTATATGTTTTATTGGAAAAACGCGTTAAATTATTGTGGAATTACAAAAAAAAAAAAAAAAAAAAAATGGATAATTAATTTTAATTTGGGATTTTTTAGCAAAATAAAAATAAAAACAAACAATTAAATAAATAAATAAATAGAATATGTATAATATTACGGTAGATGTATATGGTATATTCGTATATTATGCTCGTAAGAGTGAACAATATAAAATTATGACTATATATGACACACAATTAAATAGAATCTTAAGAATCCTTTTTTTTTTGTTGTTGTTGTTTTTGTATTGTTTTATATTTATGTTCTTTTTGGTTTTTTTTTTAACGTTAGGCGGCGCTTTTTTATATATTTTTTTGGAAATATCATATATACTGTATCATACGAATTGAAATACCATACTGTGAGTAATTTTATATATTTTGTTTTTTTTTTTTTTATATTTTATTTTATTTACTTTTTTGTTTAGTTTATTTTTGATTTCGATTTTTACCTAACAAAAAAAAAAAAAAAACAAAAAAAAAGAATAAAATAAAAAAACACCCATAATACAATGTAGTACCTGATATTGTGTATTAGCCCGCAACCGGGTATTATCGCATCACACATTATATATATAATCAGAATATATTTTAAATTGGTGATCATTAACAGTCAAGGTGTTCAAAACGATCGTTGTTCATATGTTAACATAATATTTATATTAGATTTCTATAATTCACAAGTTTTTTTTTTTTTTTTTTGAACAGAGTTTATATGAATTATACTTTTGATTCTTTTTTTGTTCTTCTTTTTTTTTTTTTTGGTTTTTCGTTAGTTAAATTATCACATCTTATTATTCGATAATAAAAATAAACAAAAGAAAAAGATGTTAAGTTGTGATATCCTTTTTCAATTCTCGCAGTTAATAGTGATTAATTTCAATTTAACCACACGACTTTACAACTAATTAAAAAAAAAAAAATTAAAGATAAAAGTTAAAAATAAAATCTACATATAGAAAAAGTGTTAATTAATTAAGTGTGTCTTTTTTAGAAGATTTTTAGTTAGAAAAGATTTTGTTGCGTGAATTTTCACAATTCAATTCATTAAAAAAAATTTAAAAAAAAAAAACCAGAAAATAAAAGTGTAAATTAATAAAAGTCAATTTTTTTTTTTTTTTGTATAGTTTAAATTTTGCAAAAGGAAGAAAATAATTAGTAAATAAATATTAATATTTAAAACAAAAAAAAAATTAAAATTAATTAATATCGTTTTAATATGGATAAAAAAAATATATCAGGTAAGTTTATATACACATATGTATATAATAAATAATTTACACGCATATTGTTAAATAATTATATTAAGTGATTAAGTGGTTATTCAAAATTTTAGTAGTGTTTCGTCCTACTTACTTTCGTCTTACAAAATTACTTGAACGTTTCAGTATAGGCTTTGTAATGTTGCATTGCTTATAGACAACTTCTGGTTTAAAATTTTCGATTAGTCTTATAATTATATGAAATTTTATTATGGTTAGGAATAGTCAATTATTTATAATAAGTTAATAAGAATTTGTAAACCGTAGACAGAGTGAGACTTGAAAAAAAAAAGATCTTTACAGCTTATTGGGTTATTAAATAATAATTTTATTCTAATTTTTGGTGGTATAGAAGTTATACATCCAGCCAATGGTGTAGTGGTTAAGATATTTTGCCTTTCATACTAAAGGTATCGCGTTCAAACCCCGGCTGGGTCATATAAAAAATAAAATATTATACATTTTTTTTTTATAATATATAATTAGTATAATATAATTAAATTAAAAATAAGTATATATGTCTTATAAATAATAAATAAATATCATATTGTAATATATAATAAAATAATAATAAAATACACTTCTTGTGCAAGATAACAGATGGGGTAGAACAAAATAAACGCCTATACTCTTGTACAATAGCTACAGCCGAGTAATCACCGGCTTAATGAAATAATAATTTCAGACTATGAAGCTTATGGTCAAAAATGAATAATAAATGACTCAGTGGATGGCTTATGCTCCTAAGTAAGGAGTAAGGAGGAAAACAAAAATAAAGTTATACGGAAATAGTCCTAAATTGACATTTTCTTTAGGTTTAGGTAATATTTTTTTTAAATTTGTTTGTTTCAACATTTAATATAACATTTTCGATACCTATATATAATCGTATTATATTATATGTATATATACATATATATTCAAAAGAAATTTTTATCATTATTAAAAGTTTTTCAAGCAGATTACCTCAACCTCGAAGTTTTTATTATTTTCTTTTATATAATAGGTCTGGATAGTTTAAAAATATCCTTAAATACCTAAATAAAACTTATAACCCTTATATAGTATAACTAGTAAGTATAACTAGATAACCCTTATATTATTGATACTCTTGTATACAAAATACATAATCAATTACATTAATTATAAAATATTTTTCTATAGATATACTTAAACATATCAATGTAATCATTTTGATACTTTTTGTACCTATCTGAGATCATAATAAAAATATTTAAAAAAAAAAATTAAATGCATTCAAAATTAAAAATCAAAATATTAAAATTTTATCTATAGGTGTTGTAAGTAATATTTAAAAAAACGTTGATATAACAAGTCCTATTACTTTTAACTATACATAACAGAAAATAATTACATCCTAAAAATCAAAAAAATTTTAATATTACATTTAACATAACAGAAGTACTTTTCAAAAGTACTTTTCTTTTCAAGTACTTTGCCTTAAAGTAACATTTAATCAAAATTTTTATATTTAAGTTAAACATTAAAATAAAAGAAAATTAAATTAAAAAGAAAACGACCAAGTAGAACTTGTAAACATTTATTAATCGTTTTTTTACAATATATTAAGAGTATAGTGTTTAGTCTTTTCAACATTACGAGACTCATCACTTGTACATTTTAAAGTGTAAATTATACGTAAACAAATCCTTTTTAAATAAATCCTTCTAATTTTATTATGCAATGCTTATTAATTGCTGATAAGTCCATAGTAATGTTGAAAAAACGAAAGTACGAAACACTTTTAAGATATTTTTGTAAAATATATGTATAGCTTTTCTAAGCAATTTTATTTTAAATATGTAATTGTTTATACTATACCTATACCATAAATCCTTTACCTTTAATCCTTGTTTTATTTTTAAAGGATTTAAACTCTTATTGTAAATTTATTTTAAATATTTAATATTATATATTATTATATTAAAAAAGTTATGAACATTTTCTCGAAAATTATTTAAAATTTTTACAATTTTTAAAACCATAAAATTAAATCTTAAGGAATTGTTATTTACACTGGTATATACGAATATTCAAATAAAAAACCATTAATTATCTTTATATGAAAAATTAAGCCACAATTAAAAATAAATTTTAATGATTTTTTTGGGTTATAACATTTAATTATATAATATTCATATTTATAACCAAAATATATCTTAAATTAGGTATCTTAAAAAGTTTAAAAAACAATACAAAATATCAAAATACTTCCTCCTTTGTGATATCATCAATTCGAACATGTGACTTTATTTTTGTTTTGAGAGCAACGAGCCAAATTTTTTTTCTTAAAAATTCAAAGAAAATATTTTTTTTTTTTTTTTCAATTATACCTAAATTTAATTTTAAAAGATCATATACCTATATATTATACAGGATGTTTCCTAATTAAGTGCACTGCTATATATCATTGGATAGATACTAATCAGTAGATACATTTTCTGTATGGAAGCTAAGCTAATGCTGTTCTAGATTCCAAAATATGGGGACTTAAATGAAATTTCAATATATTTTTTTAGTTTTCATAATTTTGCGTTTAACTCTGTTTCTAACTATTCGAGCTCTTAAGAAATATTCTTTTAAACAAGTACCTATTCAATTTTCTATCTTTTACTGTTTGAAAATAGTAAGCACCTAAACTAGAAATTTTAATAATTGATTTGAAAAACAAATTTTTACGCAATGATATATAAAATATAAAAGTTTCAAAATTTTCCTAGATTAGTTCCCATATAAAAAATGTATCTACTCATAAGTATCTAATGCAGTGTTATATAGCAGTGCACTTAATTAGGAAACACCCTGTATATATATAATGATATAAATGCTTTAATTACAAATTGATATTTTATCATAAAATTAAATTTCATTCATTATTTTTAACACAATTCTCCTCCTCAGACTTATCAAAACTATATATATCCTATTTTAATTTATCTTTTATCATACATAAATGAGTCAACATTTTTAATATTGCACATGTTGTCTCCGTAATTCATTAAAATAAAATTTTTGTCTACCAAAAAAATTAGTTTAGAGGTCTTTTATAAAATAAAAATTAATTCATTGGAATAATTAATCAAATTTTAATTAAATAAAATATTCAAAAAAAAAAACAAAATACAAAAACAACTGATTTTGTGGCATTTCCTTAAAGTCTGGATAATGTCATATAATATACCATATTTTAATTTTAAATTAAAATGTATCTTAAAATTTTATTGAAAAACCTGATAATGTTTCTTTTGGTTTTTTGTTTTTTTAATTTTTAATTTTTAATTTTTAATTGTTGACTCTTAAATTTGACTTTCTATACTTAATAATTATTAGTAGTCTGAAAAATTAATAGTATCTATAGTTTGTTGAACTAATTTCAAGTAATATATGAAATAAATTGTCTGCTTTACTTTTATATACTTAAAATTTTATTATGCGCAATCATATTAAGAATGAATTACAACTGCATTATTTATAAATGTCCATAATCTTTCATATCATATACCAAAATTTGGCAATAAATTGGCAATGAACTTAACTACTTCTTGTGATAAAAAAAAAAAGGTATATATCTTCTATTGTATAAAGCAGAAAATGTGTTTGTTTGTTTGTTATTTATGCATTTTCTACACGATGTACCCGATTGTAAACCTAATTTTGTAAAAACATACTTCTTTAGGAGCCCGCTAGATCAATGTGATCACGATCCGTTAACTACTTCCGGCAAATAAATCTGCCAAAAAAACTTATTTAACCGAATCGTACAGAGAGTGTTATTTTTAAAGATATTTTCGTTTTTTCATGATCATGTCAGTATTGTTCGACCAATTAAGTTTAAAATTTGTTAGAACATAATTTATTTCCAAAGACAGTCGCTTTATTAATATAAATACAATCCGTTAAGTCTTTTCGAGATGTCAAAAAATATTTCTAACCAAATACTGTTAAATTTTTCTTGTTGCTTTAATCGCTTTAAAAAATAATCGTGACGATTTTTACAAAATTCTATTAACCCATTCCAGTACTACGATCATTTAAAGGTTTAAAAAATATTGATCATTAACATATATGAATACATATTAATAATTTAAACATTTTAATTCAATTTAATAAAGGTAAAAACAAAAGATAATTTTTATTACATAAAATACTCATGCTTGAAAGCAACGCCGGGAACTTCTGCTAGTATTATATAAGTTTTTTCTTGAAGGTAAATTTTAAAATGGTTGCGTTTAATACTCGTAAGAATTACTTTGAAAGTATATTAAAATTACCCCTCTATTTGTAACAAATAAAACTATAGCCATGATATATAATATATAGCCAAGTGTATGAATCAGATCAGTCGATTTGTTTTGACTTCCGATCTGTCAGCACGATAACTACAAAACGAAAATGAAAGTGATGAAATTTACTTAAAGTAATTTTAAAACCTTTTGCAGGTTTCCTATTGTTTTTGGTTATAATTGGATGATATCTTTGCGTAAGTGCTATAAAAATTTTTAGATCTAATTTACATATTTTCAAAAATATAATGATCTAGATGTTGCAAATTACAATGGGCAAGTAATATAAAAGAGCAAATATCTTTGGCCAAATTTAAAATCTTTAGGACGATATTTTTGGAGTGCCTATATTATATACAAATTTCCGAGCTCGTTTTATATAATAATATTATCGGAACTAATTTACCTACGGTATTAAAATTGAAAATATACAAATAAGGTAGCAAGGAAAATGTATATTTGCAAAGTTTGAAATTAATAATTGGACTTGAATTAGACTGAAATTAAGGGTTTAAGGTATCTGTCAGATAAATTATTGGAACCGAAATTTTTTTTTTAAATAATGAAAAGTTCTGCAAATAATATAATAAGGCAGAATGATAGTATATTAATTGTATTTTGAACACTATACAGAGAACTTGGATTAGACAAAGTCCTTTAAGGGATAAGGATAACCGTATCTGTTTATATTTTTAAGATTCGCCTTTTTTCAGTTAAAATTAAGACCTATATCTGTTAATATATTAATTCATTTTTTCTATTAGAATAACATATTTCTTAAATTTTTAATAACTTCCTCTAGTGACTGCTTAGTAACCACACTTTATGCTATTTAAATTTTTTAATTTATTGACGAAATTTTTTAATTTTTTGTACAAAGTTACCAGTCCCTCCTACACTTTAATTATTTCGAATATACATATATGTACGATGAAATTTTTAATATAATACTATCCTTATAGTTAGACGCTTTATTTCCCTCGATTAACGTTTACTTCTTTGCAAAAAAAAAAAACAACTATTCCAGATAATTACAGATTTCATTTTATTTGTGTAAAATTTCAATTTTTCTCTTCATTACTGCGAAGATTGAAAAAAAAAAAAAAAAAAACCCACCGTGAAATATCTGTACTTTACTTTGTAGTCTAAAAATCAAAAATGAGTAATCAATTGAATTTATAAAGTGATTTTATTTTTTAATTGTTGGGGAAAACACATATCTATTTAAGTATTTAAGGTTTAAATAAATTATGTAATTTAGTAAAACCATTTCACTACATAATTACTGCAAAAATTTACAAATACTCTTCAATATTACAATAATTTTTTAATTGATAAAATATATTTAATGGAATTTATCGTAATTGCATGTCTAAATTATGACAAATTCTACTAAAATAAAATATTAAGTCATAATAATAATAATAAAAAATTTAACGTACTTAGATAAAAATATAAAAAGTCTCTAAGCTTAAAGGTAAATAGGAATTAGGAACAGATTTTTTTTTTTTTGATAAGCGCTTCTAACTTGTATGATACTGAAAGGATTTCCCTTCCAATTTTTTTTATAACTTATAAGAAGTGCGCTTTTACAAGATGTGCAATAAATTTTTTTTTTTTTTTTTTCAAAAAATAAACAATAGTTAATAATTTTATAAATATTTTTTTATTATTTTTTTTTAATTTTAATCTTTATTTGCCTGATATAAATACAATTGATATAATACAATAATATCATTTATTAGAGATTGCTTAGACAAGAATCATTTCATTCCATACAGGTCTTAAATCTTGAATGGACTTTTTAACTGCTATTTATTTCCGCACAATTCTTCACGAAAGTGTATACCCCTGCCACATAAATGTGACACAGCCTTTTCTTTTCAGCCGTAGTTACAAATGTCGTAAGAGGGAATTATTCTTACGACGTGTGTGGGATTTGAACCTACACTCTCTCGGTGTTTGCAATGTACATATTTCACACGCTTTTATTCACTAGGCGCCATCGAGGCCCTCTCACGAAATAAATTCTTAAAGAAAATTTTAAAGTGAGAAGTATATAAAAAAAATAAAAGCGAATAATTAAATAATTATTTTTATTATTCTTTTCTTTTTTTTTTTTGTGTAAATACACAAAAAAATTTTCGACCCTTATAAAAATTTTTATTTCATTTTTTCTTTGTATTTATGGCTTCCAGCGTTCACCACATAAAATTGTGAATTCAAAAAAGAAGAATGAACCCCCCCACAAAATTAGTTTATAGAAAATAGGGAATGAAACATAAATAAAAATTGGATTCGAGAAGAACCGTGTAGAAATACGGTGCAGAAATACGTTGTACAAATACTGTGATTTTTTTTTATTAGACGATACCCAAACTATAGGAAAGAATTTCTTTATGCAAAATGATTGTAGGTTTAAGTAAGAGAGGAGTTTGAAAGGATGGGAAAAAGAAATAGGAAGTCAGAGAAAAGTTGGAAGGTGAATTGGGGACCTTTAGATCCTTTTTGCAATATTCCAAATTATATTGTTCTACTTTGGATTTTTAAAGTTCTCGACTTTTATTTTAATTATTATAATTTAGTCACATTATAATTTTGAAACTCACCCCATACTTATTAGCATTACAATAGTCTAAGTAAAAGTAATTTTCATATTTGTAGTCATTGTTATATATTTTAAGATACACTGGAAGATTATCTGATGGGAAGATCAATTTTTTTTAACAGACTATGAAAAGAACTGAGGTGACAAGGAAATTTTCTTTTAATTTTGTCAATGAAGCATGTTTAAAATCCTGTTAAATCCCTGGAGGTTACTCGCATTCAAGAAGGCCGTGTGTTGTACAGAATGAACTGATATTATATGAATAGATTTTGTTTTAATTCGTGGGCAAACATAATATATAATATTTAATTACTTAGTTATAATTTAATAAAAGAATTTCTACTATATATCTGACTCATGGCGCAGTAGTTTCCGAAACTTCCGCAGTAGTCTGAACCGCGGTCAGGTCATATAAATAAGAAATATGTAGTACTTTTATATCGTATAATTAATAGTAGTAATAATAACAATAACAATAATAATAATAATAGTAATAATAATAATAATAATAATAATAATAATAATAATAATAATAATAATAATAATAATAATAATAATAATAATAATAACTGCTACAGTGGAGCTATCTTTGGTTATATCACGCAAGTAAGGTATTATATACTGCTGCACGTTGTAATCCACGGATGGCCCTGACTCTGCAGTAAAATAATAATATTAATAATAATACTAATACCAATAATAACAGCCGCTACAGTAACAGTGGAGGTTGCCTTCAATAATTACCTCAAGTAGTAATATACTACTACATGTTGTAACTGTTTTAACGGCTATAGTCACTGTTAGCAAAATAGTAATAATAATAGACGGATTCATTATTTCCTTACAGTCCTAGTCCCAATTCAATGTTTCCGTATCCATTCCCTATACTTCCTAACCCTACTCCCTAGCAAATATAGTGCGTTCGCAGGTAAAGATTTCATCCCATTATATTGCCTAAAGGGGAAGGTGGATTTAGTTAGTAAGAATCCGACATTACCAAGGGGGAAATTCTTGGAGTCTTTGGAAGATTCCCACCTCCCTTAGGAGAAACAAAAAACATAATTACTGCAATTATTTACAAAATTATTACGAATGATAAATCTTCAATATTACATAAATTTTTAGATTAATTTGAAAAGAATTTATCGTAATTAGATACATGTCTAAAAATATAAAAATAAAGTTATGCAAACTCCACTAAAATTAAATAATAAGTGATATATAAAAATTATAAATAATTTAAAAATAAATTTAATAGATAATGTCCAAAAACTGTAAACGTAAAGATAAAGATAAGAATTACAGATTAGTTGTTTGTTTTTGATAAGGACCTGCCCCTCTTTTTCAAATGTTACTAAATCTTAAAGATTATAAATAAGAATTTCAGATTTGTTTTTTGTTTTTGATAAGGGCTTTTTCATGATAAGAGTCTGTCTCTTTATCTAATTTTACTAAAAGAATTTCCATTCTAAATTGAAATTTTTATATAAGTGGCATTATTGCAAACCTATGCAATTTTTTTTTTTTTTTTTTATAAAACAATTTTTTTATCTATGTACTTCATTTTTTAACTTACACATTATATTGAACGCATTTTGTTTTTAATATCGATTAATATCGAATATCGATTTGTTTTCGTTGATCCGCTTATTCATCAAAGATATTTTACATCATCAAAGATATTTTTAAATATTTAAAAAAAATTACTAAATATATAAATTTAATAAAATAACAAAAAAAAATACTTAAATTCTTAGAAATTTTAAAATGTCATCATATATAATATCTATCTATAATCAAATTTTAAATCTATAATTCTTTCTAAACAATCTTCATGATTGACGTCAAACTCCTATCTTTAAATCCGATTCTGATTCAAATTAGAAATGAAAAAAAAAAACAACTAACAAGTGAACAAATATATTATTATGTATGTGTACTTTTCTATTTGCAATATTTGTAATGAATCGTTTAACTAACAACTAAAAATCAAACAAATCAATTGAAAAAATAAGAAAAAAATGTCTAAAAATTAATTGGGAATTTCTTTTAGAGACTCTGTGAAATAGGAAACTTTGAAAATAAAATCTAAAATTGAAAATTTATATTTTTATATTTATAAAGTACCGTTATGTGATGACGTCTTCTTAATAGCCCGTAACCCCTCTGCGGAAGTACATCCGGGTATTGTTTAGCTTCCGCGATCGATTCTTTTTAAACTTTGCAGAAACAAACATTCTTGAACACGAATAAACATGTTTTGTGCTAATCCGGGTTCCCGATAACATCATTAAAGAGATCAATGTAAAATAACTTCACATTTGTACTATTCCTATTAAATTTAATTGGGTAAACAATAAATGCAAGCAAGCAATCAAGAAAAAATATGAAGCTTCCCAATTATATAAAAATTCTCCAACGGAAAATAACCAGATTAATTTCAAAGCAGCTAATTCCCGTTGCAAACAAATAATAAGGCAACAAAAATTTAAATATGAAAATAGCCTAAGATAAAAGTAATTCGCTTCTTAAAGGGCAGCAAATATTTTTGGTCATTCGCCAAATCGGTCAAACAGAATTTTTCTTCTTCTATAACTCCCAATTTTATTTTATAATAATGCTGTTAATTCTGACCCAGAACAATCTTCTTGCTAAAATATTCGCAAATAACTCAAAACTGCCAACTACAACAACCTTTTTTCTGATTTTCAAACCAACCAATTGCAGTATTTCAGTCCTCGAGTAGTAGCTTAGTAGCTAAAGTTATTAAAGATCTAAACCAATCAAAAATTACGTAGTTAGACTTTAGACATATACAACTGTATGCATAACAATATTAAAGTTATAGGTGGCCTCAGTGGCCTACTAATGAAAAAGAGCTAATAAATATACTATAAACATGGAAACATGGTTTGAATCCCACACTTGTCGTAAAAATAATTCCCCCTTACGATATTTACTAAAAAGGTTAGGCTGTGTAATTTTCTTGTCACATTTATGTGGCAGGGGAATAGCCTAAAAAAAAAACAAAAAAATTTAAGTTATAGGTGCAATACAAAAAATAAAATATTTATTATATTCTATATTTAGAATTCTTAATTTAAGACATAATTTCTTAATACAAAATTTCATCCAACCTTTATAATAAGTCATTCTTTCATTCTATTTATAATTTAGTTTTGACTATACAGATACTCACTTACATAGGATTTAAAAAAAAAAAAAACCTTTTTTTTTTTGTCTAAATTAAATAGAAAAATTTAACTTATGATAAGACAACAATTACATCCGTTATTACATTTTTTTCTTTTTCAAAGAGAAAAAAAAAACACCTCAATAAATCAAAAGCTCTGAACAAAAAAAAAAAACTTCTAATCCATAAACATAAAAAACAAACAAAAATAATTCAAACGTTCAAAAATACCTATTGATATTTTATTTCCATATTTAGAAGCTTTTTTTTTTATTTAACTTTACCCATAAGATATTTTTAAATAAAAAACCGTTAGAATAAGAAATCAAAATAAAAAAAAATATAAAAAAACTATGCTAAAAATAACTTTAAAAAGAAATACCGAAAAAATCTTTATTTGCACATATAATTTTATTTAATAATATCTTATAGATACAAAAACGAACATATGTTAAATATTTTATTTTTGTTTTTTTTTTTGGCCATACTTAGTAAAAGCATAAAAACCAGACCAGACGACCTTTAATAACAATAATAACAACAAAATGAAAAATAATGAAATTTATACTTTTTGTTATACTATATCTATGTATATGATAAAAAAGTAAAATTTGTATCTTTAGATATACATTTTATGTAGGAAAAAATATGTACGTATAGTGATCATATGTTTGTATATTTATATGATTATCTTTTATAATATAGAATAAGAGCTTTTTTTTTCTATAGTAAAGTAAAAAAAAAATAAAATAAACAAAAATAAAACTCTAGATATACTTTAATGGAACTAAAAAGTAGAGTTGAAAATTGAATCATAATAATATACATGAAAACCTTTCGGATACAGTAACAATTTTTCAAAAAACTAAATTCTTGAAAACAAATAAACTTTAATTAAATGTTTTTTTTTTTTTAATTCTTGTTTCGATCGTTATTTGTTACGATAAGTTTATATGGATCGAAAAATAAGTAATATCGAACTTTTATTCAATCGAAAGAGTTCAGGGCAAAATATCTAAAAGTTATTCATAAAAGTTTAAAAAAAAAAAAAAAAAATGAAGGAGATTGAAATAAAATATTTCTCGAAAGATTGAAATCAAATAAGCACTAAAAGGTTGTATAGTTCTAGTTCTAGATTATATATAGTCAAGCCAACTGTTGTGCTTCTAAGATGAAAGCAACAGTGACCAACTCTAAAATGAACCTGGTTTAAATCTTTTAAAAATTATTAAAGATAAGAAAGTTTTCACAATTATTGTTTTTTATTTAAATCAATTAGAATCGGATTTATTAATTTATATAACAAGAATATCAAAAATACTTTTCCCCTTCCAAGCTTTTAATTTTATTTGCCTTGCTCTGATTCAGAAAAATTTAGATCTATAACAACTATAAATGTTTAATATATGGGTATTTGATCAAGCAGTATATATACATATTAGTACTAAAAAATATATTATAATATATAACTATAACCTATTGTTTGATCATAAAAAAGGGTTCTGGTATTTATTGAGTTCCATACAAGATCCATATTTGTGATAGAAGACTTCTTTTCGTTGTATCTGATTCCTCCTTTATTGTATCTGATTATGATTCGCACAGCTACTTCTGCAACAAAAAAATTTAAGTTATCTAATTTCCCTTATTTTATAAAAATATTTTAGTAGGTATAATATTAAAAATATTTCATTTGACATATTATGTAAATCAATAATCCAAAATGTATCTAATATATGTATCTATAATAGAATATGGTATTCTCTTAAAGTGAATCTAAAATTTTCATTTTATGTGAATTTTTATAAAAATTAAAATAAAATCTGTAGTTATGTTTTATACAATAATTTTTAGCACATTTCCAAAAAAATTTTGAAAAAATGTGCTTATTAGTTTCACTCTGTCCGTCCGTCCGTCCGTCCGTCCGTCCGTCCGTCCGTCTGTTTACAAAACTTCTACACCGTTAAAGATAGAGAAAAAAAATTTTAACCATAGGTAGGTCTTATAAAAAAAATAATTTTGTGGAACAACTTTTTCATGTAGCCCCCCCCATTACGGAGCTACACCCCCTCAAACTTTGAAAAAGCCCTATTTTTAAATGCATATATCTTATGTTCTGCTTAAGATTTTTTCAATCTGAAAACGTCATTCGACAGGTATTTCTTTTATCTTTGTAAATTAATATCAAAATTATACAATTTTTTTAAATTTAGTATTTAAATTTACCGTTATGTGAAAACCAAATTTTGCATGATTTTTCTACTTTCATAACTCCGGCACGCTTCTAGATACAAGCTTGAAATTTTGAGGCAAGAAAGAACTTTTAGAATTAGTATAAGTTTCCTCAGAAAATTTTTTCGGACCACCCCCTGTTTATGAGCTATTAGGGCTTAAAAATTGAAAATTTGCTATTTTTAAACACCTGTAACTTAGGAACCTGTACACATTTTACTTCTGCAAGATGTAAAAATTAAAGCTACAATAATATATTTTTACGTGTGTGAAAGGTTTATTTTAATTGTAAAGGGTTCCAAAGTTGCAGCTCTTCAAAATTGTAAAAAAGCCCCATTTTCAGATGTATATATCTCGGGCTCTGCGTAATAGTTTTGCAATCTAAAACCGGCAGAAGATCGAAAATTTTATTATCTATATAAAACAATATCAAAATTATGTAATATTATGTAATTTACGATTTAAATTTACCGTTATGTGAAAACCACATTTTGCATGAAATTTCTTTTTTCATAACTCCGGCACCCCTTTAGATAGGAACCTGAAATTTTGAGACAAGAAAGAACTTTTAGAATTAGTATAAGTTTCCTCAGAAAATTTTTTGGTAACGCCCCCTCTTTAAGAGTTATTACGCCTCAAAAATTGAAAATTTGCTATTTTTAGACACCTGTAACTTAGGCACCTGTAAAAATTTTTCTTCGGCAAGACATGAAAATGAAAGCTACAATAATATATTTTTACGTGTGTGAAAGGTTTATTTTAGTTGTAAAGGGTTCCAAAGCTGCAGCTCTTCAAAATTGTAAAAAAGCTCCATTTTCAGATGTATATATCTCGGGCTTTGCGTAATAGTTTTGCAATCTAAAACCGTCAGAAGATCGAAAATTTTATTATCTATATAAAACAATATCAAAATTATGTAATATTTTGTAATTTACGATTTAAATTTACCGTTATGTGAAAACCACATTTTGCATGAAATTTCTTTTTTCATAACTCCGGCACCCCTTTAGATAGGAACCTGAAATTTTGAGACAAGAAAGAACTTTTAGAATTAGTATAAGTTTCCTCAGAAAATTTTTTGGTAACGCCCCCTCTTTAAGAGTTATTACGCCTCAAAAATTGAAAATTTGCTATTTTTAGACACCTGTAACTTAGGCACCTGTAAAAACTTTTCTTCGGCAAGACATAAAAATTAAAGCTTCAATAATATATTTTTACGTGTGTTAACAGCTTTTCTTAGTTATATAGGATTCCGGACTTACGGCCCCTCAAAATCTCAAAAATGTCTTATTTTCAAGTTTTTTCTTATTACATGAAATTTTCAAATTTTTGTGTAAGTCACACTTCTAAACAATTTGTATTGAGTTTTGGAAATGTGCGCTTTTAAAAACCGTTGGTTTACATTCTACCTTGTTTTTTAATATTTTCAATTATGTAACTTTTTTTTTTTTTGTTTTTAAATTTTATATTTCGAAATAATGTCATACCCCTCAACAAAAAAATAAAATAAAATTTTCACAAATAATTTTTTCTGTTGATTGTTTAATTGTTATAAAATAGTTGTTAGAATGTTTACTATAATGTATATTATGTATTATGTTTTATATTATGTTTTTCAATAGATACATTAATATATATGTATCATCATGTATATATATGTAGCTATACACATATACACATATTATATGAGTAAATATTTAGTATACATAATTCAAATTGTAAGTTAATTTTTTTTTTTTTTGTTTTTTGTATTTTTTTTTTTCATTTTATTACGGGATGACTATGATACGTAATACATTGTCGATTCATGTGAATTTTTCACGTTTTTCCATAGAATTTCTTCTGAGTTTGGAATTACTCATAGTACGGCGGACGACAAAAACTATAACAGAAAAAAAAAAAATTTAATACCATTAAAAAAAAAAAATTAAATTGAATGAAAAAGAAAATTTATATTAATATGTCAAAATAAATATTGACCAAGATTTTTTTTTTTTTCTTTCATGAGTGGTGGTGCCTCATGACTCTTTTTTTTTTTTTTTTATTTAATCAAAAAATATCAAAATTTTTCTTCCGATTTAATTGAATGAATTTTTTTTTGTCTGATTAATAAATGACAAGTAGTTTGAACAGTTAGTACTTAGATTATTTAGACATTACTTAAGCAAGCACAAGTAAAGAGGAAAAAAAACAATTGTAAATAGGTACATACTTATAATATAAATTGTAAATATATACATAAAAAATACTTATGTACCTACATAAAAATGAATTACGTGTCGGATATAAAAAAAATAAAAATAAAAAGATAAATATTTATGTTTAAAGGTGTTATAAGGGTATTTTTTTTTTTTTCTTTTTTCGTTGTTTTATTTAATATTGAAGGGAAAATATATTTTTATTATCTTCTTATTTATACATAATATATTATATAATAAATTGACTTTGAACATAATAATATATGTAATATGAATATGAATATGTAAGCATATCTGTACATATAAGAATATTATTTTAATTATATTTTAAAAAGCATGGAAAACAATATTGCCATTATAACTTTGAAACTTTACCCTATAATTTAGGATAGAACCACATAGAACAACAAGTGGGAGTTTCTATATATATATATAATTTATGTTTATAAAACATAATATATAAAAAATTAAAATTACAATAAAAAAAAAAAGATATATATGGCAAATAATATCTTTTAATCAATTTTAAGTTGAATACTAAATTTTATGGGACACCTTGCATTATATAAATTATTCACATTCAAAATAATAACGATGTAAATCAAATTAAATTCATATTAAATTGATAGTCCAGAATATATTTATATATCCTATATCACTATTTAACACTATGTAAAATTTACTGGAAATTTTTAAATCTCTTATATATGACTACCGTTGTATATATTTACCCTATTGTATATATTTACCCTAACACTACTTTTTAGTACCTATTTTAAATTTAGTCGATATTCTTCAATCTCCCAAATTACCATTTTTGTATTACATTTTTCGATTAAATGAAACCATTATTAAGTTGAACGAAACCTTTTTCAAAGTAATTGAAACTATTTTTAGGATAAATGAAACTATTTTAAGAGTATAAATAAAATTATTTTTATTTTAAATGAAACTTTTTTCAAATATAGAATGAAACCTCTTTTTTACAGTAAAATTTTATGTTTTTTCGTTTAAAATAAACTATTTGTTTTTTTAATATTAAACTTTTTTTTTTTTTGTTTTAAATAAAACATTTTCATTTTTTAACAATAAAATAAAATAAAATAAAATTTCAAAAATGAATAAATAATAAAATAATATCATTTAGTTTTTTCTTTATTAATTTTCTTAATGCAGCAGTTGACGTTCAGCGGCGTCAACAGCTCATGTCATATACGTATAACATAATTGAAACAATCATACATTGAGTTAAGTTCGCCGCACTCTTGAATCGCATTGGAAATATTAAGATCGATCATAAGATCAGTTAATATAGAACATGCATATCCGTTAATTTTTGAAAATACTTTTTTAATGGGGTTCAGCATCGGGGGACATAAGGTGACAAAAATTTTAAATTGAAACCACTGTCTCGAATTATTGTTTCAACTTTTCAGTTTTGTCGGTTTTACAATAATTGTCCTTAACTAAAAAATCATTCTCAAGCTGCAGGTTATTTTTCGAAAAGCACTCTACGTAAGAACAAAATAGAATAGTTTCTTACTTAATATACGTAAGTTTCGTTCTAGGTTTCATTCTATTTGTAAAAAATTTCATTTAAAATAAAAATAGTTTCATTTATCTTGAAAATAGTTTCATTTACTTTGAAAAAGGTTTCATTTAATCGAAAAATGCTATATTATAATAGTTATAACTTTTCTTGTATATAAATAAAAAATGCATAATTTATGCAACAATATTTAAAATAAAATATAATACCAAAGCGTTTTCTTTTTTTGTTCATTTTAAAATTGAATTGTATTCCAAGATAAAGATATTCTATAAATTACCTTTTATCAATCATGAATACTACTCCAACTTAAAACCCCACAACAATTTAAAAAAAAAATGTTTTCTTATCAATTCATAAGTAAAGAAATTTTATATAAAAAAAAAAAAAAAAAATACCAAGAATTAACAGTTTTGATAACAAAAATAAAAACTTTTCACATAATTATTACATACAAATATGAATGTGCTCAATTTTATTGTTGTTTTGTTTTGTCTTTTAAAGGTCAGAGACACACCGCCTTTTTTTTGTGTCACAGATAACACAAAAAAAAAAAAAAAATTATTAAATAATACTATAAAAGTTGTAAAACTTAAATTTTATGAATGAAAAAAAAATTTTTTTTTCTCTTTTATTTTTGTTTTTTGTTGTTTTTTTTTTTTTGCAATGAAGTGATAACAAAATAAAATGAAAAAAAAAAAACATGTTGAGTGTTTATTATTATTGATATTGATTGATTGATTGATTGATAAATTAAAAATATATGTACAGAATGTTTAAAAAATTATGGTTCAAATTATAATTAAAAGATTTCTGTGTATTTAATTAACATTTTTTCGCGTTTTTAATTGTGCATAAATTTTTTGGTTACAGTTACAGTTTTACAGTTTTTACAAATAAAACTATAGGTACTACTTTTTAGAATAACCTTTTAGCTTCTGTTTAATTATGTTAAATTTGAAATGTCAAACAGGTTTACCTACAGTTTTACAGAGCAGTTGGTATTTACAAATCAATTAATGTAATACAATTTCTTTTAATAAGTAAATATATACATATATATATATTTTTTAATTACATTTTTGCCAATAAGTTTTAACATTTAAACCTTGTAATTTTCTATTTAGATGTTTTATGCTTTTTTTCATTCTTATATGTGATATTTATGAAAATCAACAATTCATATAAAAAAAATTTAAGTAGAATACAATCATGTCAAAACAATCAAATTTTCTTTTAAGTTTTTCGTTATACTAACAATAAAATAAGGCAATATTTATTTTATACCATTATTTTTATTTATTGTTAAATATAATCATTAATTTATAGGGTTCCATCCTTTTATTCTCTATATATAATATTTTCAATGATCGAATCTTCAAAAAATTTATTTCATTTGTCAATTCCTCACTTCTAATAGATTTTTCTCATTTTTTTATAGACATTTTGTAGGCAGAAAATCTTTATTCTTCTTAAAAAAAAAGTGCTTTCTTCCTCGTTTAAAAACTTTCATCAGTAAAACTAAAAAAAGAACACAAATTCGAGCACAAGGTCGCAAAAGAGCACAAGGTCGAAATTCCTAAATGGAAATCGTTCGTTAAGCAAAATAGTTTCATAACACGAACATTTTGCATATTGAATCTACTATTAGTGAAATCTGCCGAATGAAATATATTATTCATTCCGCATGTACAATCTAATGGGCTAATTATATAATATATATAATGCAAAGGGCAATTGACATAACCATAGATTGGGCCGAATCAAATGGCCTTAAAATGAATCCAAAAGCAAAACCGAAATTTGTCTCTATATAGCAGAAAAAAAGATAGAAGTCTTCCACAAGCACCACGAATAAACAATACACATAATTAGAATTTACCAACTGTGTAAAATATCTAGGAGTGTATTTGGATGAAAAACTCAGGTGGGTTAAACACCTAAATGAGAAAAAGGAAAAAAGCGATAAAAGCTCTCTGGGGCTGCAGAAGTATAGTAGGTAAGACATGGGGCCTATCGTCAAGAATCATGTACTGGGTTATACACGTGTGTTATACGACCTATGATAACACACGGATCACTCGTTTGGTGGACGGCCACTAAAAAGAACAGGTACCAGATCATCCTAATGTAAATTCAAAGTCAGGGATGCATATACAACTTCCGGGAACGCCCGGTGGCTGTAGATTAGCCCATATCTATATTCAAAATTATTGAAGGATTTTGATTTGTATATATGTATATATAATATGAAAAAATTCGAAAGCAAATTAAACATTTTTCTCCAATCAATATCGCAAAACTTCACTCAGTTCCTTCCCTACCATGATTGTAACCATTCTTTTACCTCTCCTCCCTCCCGAAACATTATTTTTTTGTTCTAAATGAAACGTAAAATGTCATCACCTATATTATTTGGATTAAGCATAAAAAACAAAAAAATAATTTATTAGCCATAATTAATTTATTATCATATCCATTTTTTTAAACATCTTATTAAAAGATAATCAAGGATTATTACTTTTAACTTGACAATAATCCTTTATTGCTATAATCTAATCCATAGATAAAATATAAACAAAAACATAGATAAATTAAATTTTAATTATTATTATTTTAATGTCTTGAACATAAAAAAAAAAATAAAACAATTAATAAATAAAAAATTATTTAAAATATTTTTTAGGGGAATTTTTTTTTATTTATTTGATGAAAAAAAAAAATTACAAAAGACGAAAAATAAAAATTCCCTGCATTTTTATTTGTCAAAATGTAAATATAATAAAATGTATTAATTTGCAAATAAAAAATAGACAATTTTTTTTGCCAATAAATAAATCTGACGTACGTGTTATGTGGTTTATCATTCAATTTACATGTAAAAAAAAATATTTATTAGCTTAAGTTTACAAGGTGTGAAATTTTGAATAAAAAAAAAAATTCAAATACAGTTTAAAACTATGCAAGTCATTTTTATTGCAAATCTTTCAATTAACATTTAATATTATTATTCACCTAGGTCAGAAATATGAAATGATGTGTAATTTATTAATTTTTTTGCTTTTTTATCTAAATTAAAAAATGATATCAAAATTTAAATTTTGAGTTTAATTTATAAAAAAATTAACATTTGTTTAAAAAAAAAAATTTATATTTATTGGGTATAGGTATATCTGGTATATTACCAACATAATGATAGATATTATATAGATAGATGATAATTGAAAAGTAAAGATATTATTTATTCTATAGGACCTCGATGGCCTAGTGGTTAACCACGTGCCGTATTAACCGAGGTAGTGCGAGTTTAAATCTTACTTTTACTACCTATGCAAGTATTGAACTCGTGCTCTAACCCGTAACATAAGGATAAATAAGGCTATATTTAGTCTATTATAAAAATAAAAAAACACTTATGATAAGGATCAATAACTTTAAGATCCATAAGGATCAATAGGTTTTAAGATCGAAAAGATCAAGAAATAAAAAATTAAATATAGATAAGTATATATTACAAATTTAAAACAATTACCTAATGAATTCAAAATATTTGCTTAAAATCAAGTTTCATTTAAAAAAAAAAACTATAAGTTAAATTTTCTCAATATTTTTTCAAATGAAGATGATACAAAACTATAAAGATGACTTCAAAACGCAACAATTTTAGTAAAATCAAAACCATAAATAGACATTTTTTTTCTCTTTTTAACTATTTTATACAATCATAAACCGTATAATAAATATTAAATTATGTAGGCTTTTTTGTTTTTGTGCTAATTGTTATGACTCAAAATTTTTAGATACTTTTTTTTTTTCATTTTACTTAAATTTCATATAACAATAAAAAAAAAATGAAGAAATGATTCATTTGAAATCGTCATCATAAAGAATGATTAAAACTAAGCTTTAAAACTATTTAATACTATATGTACATATATATATCTATATAAACAAAAGTTTAAAAACAAGCAAAAGGAAACTATTCTTTAAAAAGAAAAAAACTAAAAATTGGCACGTGACCAAAGATTTAATGTATATAATATTCATTTCGTTCATAAAAAAATTTTCCCCATTATACATAAAAACTTTACATTTACAATTTTTCCAATTGCGCAACTTTTTCCAATTTCTTAGAAAAATCTTTAGAATTTAGTCATTTTTAAAATAAACGAAAATTTTAAAAGCTTTTCTTTTTTTCTGTTTTTCAATATATGCCTACCTATATACCACCTGTTGGACAATGACACCGATTATATTTTATTTAATACAATGTATATATAAAAATGTTTAAGTTTAAAATTTAAATTTACTAAACATAACAACAGTTAAACAATATTTTTATTGAAATATTTTAAAAGCTTATTTTTATATATATATGTCATAAATATTAGTTAGTCTTGATCTAAAAATAATAATCTACTAACATTTTTCAAATCCCACGCAATAAAATATATCTTAAAAGTATGCATACATTGAATAGTTATTTCTTTTTTGGCCTTTTTTGGCAATCACATGAATTTTTTTTTTTTAAATTAACCTTTTAAAGTGACTATTTCATAATACATGTGTATATTACTTTTAATTTTTTTTTTTTTTATTAGTTTAGTCCAAAAAAAATTGGAATCTTACACCTACTTATTTTAAATATATAGTACAAGGATCAAATGTATATGTCTCATTTAGACCTACTAAAACTTTATTTAAAAGTTTTTATTTTATATTTAATTTTTTTTTTTTGTTCTAAAATATCCTTTTTTAATCCTGCAAATTTCTAATAAAAATTTTACATAGTTCTATTTTAAATTAATTTATACAAATTTGTTTCGAATCATATTCTCATAATTTGATAATTCTTTTACTTTCGTTCCATAGTTATGTATATACGTATACCATACATATATGTGCTATGTTATACCTTTAAACAAAGCAAATATATACCCGTAAATGCTCATACCGTACCAGTTAATTAAAATGAAAAATTTAAAATCCAAATATATAGGTACCAATATATGTACCTAGTACTTAATTTAATTTTTAAACTATACATCCATAACTAATTAAGGCAGATATTTGTACTAGATACTGCTTTACATAACTTTAAAATAAGAAACAAAAAACTCTTAAATTCCCAAAAAAAATAATATTAAATGTTAACACCTCCATTAAATCCTTCATAACACATTACTAATAATGTAAATGATATTTTGACTTCTTCCTTTCTATTAAGCCTACAATTTATTCTCTGTATAACAAAAAATAAAATAAAACAAAAATCACAATTTAACACAATCTCAGGAAAACAAAACAAAATGCACAGATATAAAAGTAAAATAATAAGATATCACTTTAATGTTTCATAATTTTATGTAATCAATAAAAAAAAAAAAAAACCAACGCATATTAAAATTCATTCATGTATTCTATAATTCACTTATTTATAGAAAAATGATGAAGATGACTCCTCACCTAATAAAACTAGTCAAGTCACTAAATAAATACACTGTTACTGTATAATAAATGTCAATACCTGTTTAAGTAGGTGGTTTTATGTATTTCACATAAAACATAAACCTTTTAAATTTTTCTTTTTTGAAAATGTGTAGGTGGAGGAGGTGATCATTTTAAAATTTCAAAAACAAAAAAAAAAATAACCTATACACATATAAACATATTATGATTACCTAAAAAGAAGGATAAATTTAACCATTTTAAGTATATAGGTAGGTACATATATAATTCGATTCTTCTGTACACCAAAGAAAATATACAAAGCATACTTACATATAATAATTTTTATATATAAGAAATAATGTTGCAACATAAATTGCAACAAATGAAAATGCATCTTTTAAATACTTATACATACATAAACATAAGCAATAAAAAGTAAAGTAAAGTAACAAATAAATCTATCTATAACTGGGATGTAATTAAAATACTTTGATAATTTGAAATATTTTATCATTAAAACTCTAATTTTATTTTGTATTGCTGATAATGCATAATTATGAACAAAAGAATTTTTCATGTTCCAAAAATTATTATATTAAACCCATATTCCTATATACCTAACTAGGATTTTTACACCTTCATACCTTTTTATATAATCTTAATAGGTACATAATTTTATTTTCTCAATATTCTTTCCATTTTTATTCAATTTATCTGTTATTTCTCTAAAGATACTAAGATACATTATTCTTCATTCTTTTGATTCCAAAAAAAATATAACTTCTTTTTGCAATAAACATTTTCATTCAAAAAATAAAAAATCTTTTATAAAATATTTTTAAGATTCTTTTTTCAAAATGTATATAAACATTTACGAAAGTATCTACTTCCATAATATGTATGTACCTATATGAATGTAAAGTTTATACCAAGTACCTAGAGATACTTAAAAAGTATTTTCACAAGCAACAAAATAAAATTAATATCTTCAATAATATTTTACGTATAAATAAAAAATAAGTTTTATATAAAAAAAAAAATAATCAATTAAAAATAATTTAGCAATATTTTAACAAAATATTTTAAAAGTAATCAATAGGCACTTTTTTTTTCCCAATTATTTTCTCTCATAAATAATCATAATAATATTGTTTTAGCGAATCTAAATTCTTATTCATATCAACAAAAAAAAAAAAAAAAAGCTTCATAAGAATTTATTCTTTTCACATATTCTTTTACTCAAACAGAAATATTTTTACAGAAAACTAAATTAACTTTACAGGTGGTTTAAATTCTACATATTAAAAATATTTAAATACATTATCTCAATTTTTAACTCACATACTATATTGTACTCACATGTCTATTATAAGTTATAAGTACTTTACTTAAATTACATTACACATTACTGATTTGATTACATATCTATACACAACTACAATTTAGTGAACTAACTACATTGTCATTATAGTCTCATTTTTTCTTTAAATTACTCATTTAACATATTACATACATTACACAACTACATATAATTCTTTCAGTAAATTTCTTTTGTATTTGTATCAGTTTTGTATGAAAATTTATAACATAAAATGTTTCAAACCCTAGCTTAAAAATGTTTCGGAATTTGGAGTATTTTTTTGTTTGATATACATATACATTAACACATAATATAACATAAGTAAATAAAATACCTGTACAAAAATAATTTAGGTATATTACATTTTTATATAATATACTTTTAACATGTACAACAAATGAATGCATTTGAAGATCGGCAATTTTTTACAAATACCTATACAAAATATTTCTCATTTCTCTTATTTTTAAAAATGTCAAAGTATTTTTTTTTAATTACATTCAAGCCACAACAATTAAATGTTTATATACATAAAAAATAAAAAAAAACAAAAATAAACCAAATCTGTAAAGTAAAGGTACATTTTTTTTTTTTATATATTTTACAGTAGATACATTACTTTGTATTTAGAGGTACTGAGATTTTATTCTTTTAAATTTGAACAGAAAATTGACTGAAGTTAAAGAAAACTACTCGAAGATATTTTAACTTTAACTTTTTTTTTTTTTTTTTTTTTAACTTTTCTCCTTTTCTTCAATACAACTATAAATATAACGGTGATCGGAATAAAAAAAAAAAAATTTGTATAGAAAATGTGCATATAAACATTTTGAATATTATGTTTTTATACACAAATATTAAAGTGGTGTAAATAAAAAAGAATAATGAGAAAAAAAAAAATTGAATTTTACAAATGAATGTTATTTTTGTTAGAGTAAATAATAATATAACATGAAAAAAAAATAGTCATCATTATTTAACAGTTAACAGCAATAATAACAATAAAAAAAATAACAATATATCTTATATACCTAATATTAAATGATATTTAAATAAACAATTTAAAAAGTTAAAAGAATACCTAAACAGATTAAAATAAATTTTTAAATTGTCTTGACTGGTGGTTGACTATGAAAATAACAAAATAAATATAAATGTTTGATTTGAGTACAACGTACAACTCATTTTATTATTGTTATTTCTTTTTTTTTTTTTTATTTTATTTATTTTATTTATTTACAACAAACATCCCATATGCATATAATATATATATATATATTATTCATGTTGTATTGTTGTATATAACAGATATTAGGTGTATTATTTTTTTTGTTTTTATTATTATTTTATTTTGATTTTAAAAACTCAACTAAGTAGACATACAGAATACCTAGTTATGTACAACAAATAAAAAAATAAAAATAAAAAAGAAGAAAAATAATAAAATAAATTTACAAAAAAAAAAAAAAAAAAAAAAGTTAAAGTTAAAATATCTTCGAGTAGTTTTCTTTAACTTCAGTCAATTTTAAGATCTGAAACGAGGTAGACGTGTTATGTTGAAAGTGATTCTTTTTTTTTTTTATGAAAAAAAAATAAATAAATAAAAAACACAAACAAAAAATTTTATAAAATAAAATAATATATTTTTAATCTTGTCTTTAAAGTTTATAAGTGTTTTTATTTTTTTCTGTTTTATGTTAACATACATACATACGTCCGTTCATAAATATTTTTTAATGAATTAATCATCATACAAAATAATTGTTGTGAAATTTATCAAAAATTAAAGAAAAAGTTTTTTTTTTTTAAATTTAAATATAATTTATTGCTTTTTAATTAATATAAAATAACAAAATTTATTAAAATTATAAAATAAAAAAAAAAAGTAAGTGATTTTACATAAAAAAAAAAAAAAAAATATTTTTTATTTTTATAATTTAATATAAATTCCGAACGCCAAATTTAAAAAAAATTTAACGATTTAAACGATTTTGAAAAAAAATATATATATATAATATATATGTTTAAATGTATTTGTACTAAAATTCAAATTTAGTACTAAATGTTTTATGTCAAATATAAGAAGCTTTTTAATTTTGTAAAATTTGTATAAAAAAAAAAAAAGGATATTTGTCTATATATATATATATATATATATTAAAGGACGAAAACACTTGTGAAAAGTAAAAAAAAAAATAAAAAACAACAAAACAAATAAGAAAAGAAAAATTATATACAAAAACAAAAAGTTCACTATTCAACAATTCGAACGAATAAATATTTATAATTAATTTAAATTTATTTGCTTATGTGAAAATTAAAAAAAAATTAAATTTAATATTAAAAAAAATACCTAACTATTTAAAACAAAAAACTAATAACTAACTAATTTATTAAATAATTTTATTAATAAAATTTTTAAACTAAATTTAAAAAAAAAAAAAAGGAAAACATTAATAATTTTTTTTTTAAAAAATTGAAATTACCAACGATTAAAAAAGAATTTTCTTATTAATTTTTATTTTAAATTTTTTTTCCTAGTTATGAGGTGCGTATCATTTTTATTTTTTTTTTTGTTTATTTTATTAAATTATTTTTATTTATTTTAAAAATATATATTTTATTTATGAATTTTTTCTTTTGTTGTTTGAATAAATGTTTTTTTTTTTTTTTTTTATAAAATTCCGTCGGCATTTTTTTAATTTGATTTTGAAATTTAAGAAGTTTTAACTGTCTACTTATATCTACTACAAATCCTTACAATTTTTATTTTCAATTTTCTTTTACTTTTTGTTTTACGTTAAAAAAAAAATACTTAATAAAGGGTAAAGGGTTCGTTATATAATAGTTATAAGTATATAAATATATATACTTATTAATGTACAATATTAATCTGAAATCAATTTAATAATATTTTTAATCGATGTGGGCTTCTTTTAAACTTTTACATAATAAATATTAAGGATAATTAATTTCGTCCTATATGGGAAATCTTCTCTACTTTCTTATGATATTTCCAGAAAAGCAAATAAAACTAAATTCTTATATATATGTACAAAAAACAAAAAAAAAAAATTGAATTACTTATAGTTTAGTATTTAAAGAGAACATTACCGAAACATTTCTTTTTCTTTTTCAATTAATAATTGTATATGTAAATATAATTAATTTTTTCCCCTTTATTTTAAAAATTTCTTTTGTGCTTATCTTTATTTTTTTTTTTTTGATTACATTATTTATTATTTTTAATAAATTGTATACAAACAAGCAAATTAAAATTCTCTAAATATTTTCAAATATACTTAAGTATTTTTTGCACTTGAAATTATAGCCACGATATAGATATTAAATTTGATTTGATGAATTAAATTGATAAAATACCGGCTTTATAAAATATTTATAATATTTAAAAAAAAAAAAAAGAAATAGATAATAAATATTAAAGAAAAAAATTTTTTTTTTTTTTTAAATAACAATAAATACTTGATTATATTATTTTTTTTTTATAAATTTACTTTTTGAATTGACTGATCTGTACTTTAATTAAACTATGTATTAATGATTTAAACAATAATTATTCAAGTCTTCTGTTATCCTTCATGTTTCTAAGGATTCGAAACAGAATCTTAATTATATTAAAATATTATAATCGAATTAATAGAAATGTTTACTTACTATAAAACTGATGTTAAAATGACGATTTCAATTAAAAAAATCTGTCTACTTTTAATTAATTTTTAAGATCATTTTCCGAATTTGTGTCATATATTTGCGCAAAAAGTAAATCTTCGATAAACCTTTTAAAACCGTCTTATATACACTTGTGTACCAAATTAAATCTTTGAAAAAATCTTTTAATATATAGATATCTAATCTTAAAAATAATCAGAAATTTTTAATTTAAATACAATTATATATTTTTTAGATATTGTCATATAAAACAAAAACTTTCTGAATTAAAACTTTAAGCCATATGTTTAATAAATTTAATAACAGGTAAATTGTATAGATGCGCACACTCCCTATATTTAACATAGCTATTTAACAACAGCTAATAAAAAAAAAAAAAGTAACTGCAGCTAATATTAAATTGCACGTGTTTTAATATTTAAGTACATATTTCAAATAAAATATCTATATTCATTGTATTCTTTATTTAAAACAAGCAAAAAAAAAAAGAAAAAAAAAAGTATCATACAACAGGTACAGACTTAAGTTTATTATTATTATTAAAGATTTTTAATTACAGGATTATGCACTTCTTAAATATAAGTATATACATATATACTTATATAAATATTTTTTTTTAACTACTGTTGCAATTCAATATTCAAAATATTTTTATAACTTTTTTTTTTTTTTTTTTATTATTCAAATAAATATAATATTTTTTTTGTTTTTACCTTTACACGATTGAAATAATACTTACTTATGTCCTTTAATAAAAATTAGAACACCTTTTAGTTAATAAAAAGTTTTGCAAAAAAAAAAAAAAAAAAAAATTTTTTTTAATACCACTTTAGATGTACCTGTTGATTTTAATTTGTCATCAATAAAACTGAAAAAAAAAAAAGAATAACTGCAACAAAAGATAAAAAAAAAAAAGAAAAAGCAGTTTTATTTGCAAAAACTGTAGGTGAAATAAATCAGTTATTTTATATAGGTGTTTATTATGAATGATTTTAACAAAGTAACTATAACTAACGGATAAATATATGAAATGATATATATATTATATAGATACATATATATATACTTGAACGGTTAATTTTACCTGTTTTATTTTTATAAATCTTTAGCTTGTTTTTTTTTTTGTTTGGAGAGAACATTGGAATGTTTTAAAATTTTAATAAGATTACAAATTGTGGGTTATTAATTCTGTTTTTCATTTCTTTTTTTTTTTTTTGGAGGTGGAAGGAAGACTAAAAAATATTGAATTTCTTTTATTAATATTTTTGTTCTTACTTTAATAACCCTGAAATTTCATTGTTCCTATTGTTTAACCTTTTTTCGTTTTTTTTATTTTTTGCAAAATTAATTTATTACCATTTTTTTTTTTGCAATAAAGAAAAAAAAGGACATTTACTTACATATGTATTCAAATATTGGTGTGAATGATATAAAATCCATTGTAATTTTTTTTGTTTTATAAGTATAGTTACTTATATGGTAATAGTGTAAGTAATTTTATTTCATAATTTTTACTTCTAAAAATTATCCTGTCAATTTTTGTTTTTTTTTTTAATTTACATTATGTCAATGTCCTTTATTTTAGCGAATTTTTAACCAAATAAAGTTTTAGTGCCACAATTCTTGGAGAGCTTGACTGTTTTATTGAAAAAATTAAAATAAATTTTATTAAGTAGTAAAATTTAAAGCATCATTTATAAAAACAAAATTACATTTATACTTAAAGTATTATTTTAAATTTTGAAGTTTGATAGAATATATATTATTAAATACTTTGTTTTAGAGTATGACTTGACTTGACTTGAGA
This sequence comes from Poecilobothrus nobilitatus, assembly GCA_947095535.1. Classification (NCBI taxonomy): domain Eukaryota; kingdom Metazoa; phylum Arthropoda; class Insecta; order Diptera; family Dolichopodidae; genus Poecilobothrus; species Poecilobothrus nobilitatus. The sequence goes on from OX352772.1 coordinate 15,585,750, forward strand.
TGACTTTAAGCAAAAAAAAAAAAATGTTTATTATAAATATGTATGTATATTTTTATTATATATGGCTTGGAATGTGACTAAATCATTTATTGGTTAAAAAAGATTTATAAATACACCATCTTAAACTATTTTTAATCTATAAAACAATCCAAATAACTAAACACTTTAATAAACGTGTATAAGTTACTCAGATTTCTTTCAAAATGTATTTTCTTTTGAGAATATAAAAATATTTTCTCATCATCATCATCATTTTTAGATCAATTATTTTTAATTTTTTTTTTTTATTTTTAATATACATATATTCCTGTTTTAAAAAAAAAAAAACTTTTTTTTTTTCATTCCTTGTTAGTCCGTCCCGCATTTTTTATGCATGTAACAATTGAAAGCAAGAAAAATTCTTAAGATAAATATCGGAATTTTGTTTTTCTTATATTATTTTTTAGATCATTTTTTTTTTATGAACTGTGAAAATATTATATTTTTAAGATTGTTTCTGATATTAACGCTTATTTCTTGTTATATAAGTACCTATAATGTATATATATATATATATATTTGTATATATATATGTTATAATCTTTGCAATTCACCTGAGTATTTTATTTATGTATTAAAATCTATTTATTCTTGTTTTTATGGTATTTACCTTTATTGTTATTATTATTATTTGTTACATATCACGATATTGATTTAATTTTTATTTTATTTCTTTATATTTCACGCAATTTTTTTTTTTTTGTAATTGGTCTTTTTTTTTCATATTGAAAAGTTAATATGAGGACGTGACTTTAGTAAAAACAGGAAAAAAAAAAAATAAATAAATAGCATATTAGAAACAGATTTTTAACTTTAAAAACAAATGAACTATAGATAGTATACTTGGGTATATAGAAAAAATTTAAAGTCTTTTAAGAAGTTTCATTCATGTTAAATAATTAAAAAATTAAAAAAAAAAAAAAACACCTATAGAAAAAATAAAATATTTTTCAATCAATTAAAAAAGATTTTCACTTATCATAAAAAAAAAGTATTATTCAAATAAGATTTTCCTAAACTAAAATATTTGTTTTATTTTTTGTATTAGCAAAAGAATTTCCGGTTAGTAGGAGTCAAAAACAAAATAAAAAAAAAACAAAAACATTTAGAACAATTTAATCTCCCACAAAGAATTTTTGCCGCCATCATCGCATAACCCCACTAATGTCGCCATCCACCGTCTCCTCTCTTAAATAATATTTTTTTTTTGTTTTTTAGCTATACATACTTTTTAAAATTTTATTCTTACTGAATTACATCTTTTTTTTTTTTTATTTTGATACTTTGCTGTGCTATGTATTTTTCTATATTTAAAAACAATTTTCCTTTTTGTTTTTTTTTTATCTATGATTTCTAGTGGCGATTAGTCATAATCTACATTGAGAAAATGAAAAAAAAGAAAAACAACAAAAATGTATAAACAATCAAATTTATATACCTATATAAGTATATATGTTACTTATATTAAATATGTTCACTAAATATTGTTATATATATAGTACAAATTATACCCCACCATCAACACCATCCAATAATGATTATGAATCATTCATTTTTGATTTTATAAAAAGTATCCAATTTTCATAAAAAATATCATCACAAAACCTAAATATATCTATAGATAGTTATAAATATAATTATCTATATATTATATAGTTAAGTAGGTATATATCTAGTAAAATTTTTATTTTTTCTATTAATTTTATAGTTATCTTTTTAATGATTTCTTAGTCATATACTTACTGTACTTTATAGATCTATAAAGTAATTAAAGATAAGTACAGTAAAATTACTTATATTTAATATTACCAATTTTATTAAATTTTCATAATTTTTTTCAAATCATTCATAAATTTCTAAATTTTTTATTTATTTTTTTTTTTTTTTGAAATCTTTTATAAATCATTTCTAATTTTCCCTTTGATATAATAAATATATCTATACTTAATAAATACAAATTTTTTTTTTTTTTGCCAAAAAATTTATCACACATTATTATTTGGCGCGTGCATTTTATTTTTAAAACACCTACACATTTTTTATATTTAAAATGTTTCTACTATTGCCAAAAAAAAGAAAAACCAGTGACAGAATATTAAATTTTGAACCACACAAATTTGTTTTTTTTTTTTTGTTTTAATTTCGAGGACGCTCATACAAATTTACATGAAACACAATCAAATTATATTCAAACATATTTAGTATACTATATATGTAGTCATATGGTGATCACAACAATTATTTAAAAAATTATTCACCACAAATTTAATTAAAAAACAAAAAAAAAAAAAAAAAATCATTCAAAATTGTAAAATTTATTTTATATTGAATATTGTTTTGTTTGTATTCCCTATAGTAATACTGAATCATCCCATCACATCTCATTATCATAATATTATCATATATACATTATGAAAAAAAAAGTAAGATATAAAATAGCCGGCTTTTTTATGTTTCTATTTTTTGTTTATTTCCTATTTAAAAAACAAAAATATGTAAGTAGTTTTTTTGTTTCTTATTCCATCAGTCAAAATATATCAGATTTGACACGCTTTCACCACCCTAAATCATCTTAAGTATTATAAGTATAAGTATATCAAAACATAAAAACAAGAAAATTTTTCTAAAACTTCTCAAAAAATAAAACACAAACAATAAGGAAAAAAAAAATTTTTTTTTTTTTTTGTTTTTGGAAAAGCTTTCACCCTTCCCACATTTTCCCCTCCCTCTCTTTTTCATTTCTAAATTATAAATGATTAATTTTATTCTAAATCAAATCAAATAAAATAGAAAAAATTTCGTCATTAACATGAAAATCTATTTCGATTTCATTGAACTCATTTCAACATACATATGTACTCACATATTGCTATATAATATATTTATGTTTAGTTTAAGTACATAAAGAAAAATGAAAGCTTTCTATATATATATATGTATATTATATATCTATAAAATATATAAATTACAAAAATATAAAAATTTCAAGTTCAACATTGATGTAAAAAGCTTTTAATATTAGCAACAACAACAACCAAAAAAAAAAAAAAAAAGCAAAATGACAAAAGATAAAATATACGTACTTATATCTACATACCTATTATTTATATACATACTTAGTTACATACATTTATTATTTATAGTTAGTGCCTTTATAGTATAGTGGCTCTTTAATAGTAAATAAAAATATAATACAAATTATTCACTTAAGATAACAATTAAATTTGCAAAAAAAATAAATAATAATAATATGCGAACAATTACGGACATAAAATTTAAGACAAATTTTTTATTATTTTTGATTAAATAATTAATTATTTAACGTTAACCTGTTCATACTAATTTATTTTTAAATACATAATTTAAATTTTGCATATGGATAAGCAAAAAATAACAAAAAAAAAATTTTTTTTAACACGTTAACTGCCATGAGGACCACCTAAGGTACTTAGAAAAACTACTACAAACCCTTCGAGAATCAGCGTGTATGTCTCATGCTGGTATTTTATATTTTGTTTTGTGTAACACAGCGTGAAACTCAGTTTATTAATATGCAATTTTTTTTTGCTTGAACTGCCAGACCCATAGATACATGTTTTCAGAGCCAGAATTTTTAATATAGAAGAATAATAAATTTTTCTTTTAAAACTTTAAAACTTTCCAAAGAAATTCGTATTTGTTAAGGTCCCTGAGGCCCTCAAAAAAAGTTTGTATGGAGGCAGTTAACTTTGGATTTATTAATATATATTCAACAAAAAACAAAAATTTTGTAACATTAAAGAAGAATATATAAGAGCAAAATATATAAACAAAGCAATTCTTATGTATTTTATTCTAGATTTCTTTAATATTAGCAATAATTTTGAAATCCTACAATTTTTGTTAAATACCTTTCATAAAATGTATATTTCTTCGGACTTTCCTGAATTCCTTGTTTCTTTCTTTCCATAAATTCATCTTCCTAAATGCACCTTCACCACATCTATGTTCCGCATTAGCCTTTTTTTTTTTTTATAGGTTTTGCTCATTTTAGTTTTTAAAATATTTAATATACCTATGTAATTACTCTTTTGATGTTTTGAACTGTTTTAATTATATTTGAAAATATAAAAAGTTTATCTAAATGGCTGTACAAAATTTATAATTGATTTGAATCGAAAAATCAGCAATGAGAAACGTAATTTTGAGTTTTAATTTTCCCGAAATTATATTTTAAACTTTTCATTTGACATTTATTTCTATGAAAACTAATTAATTAAGTTAACTAATTATTTCATTCTAATTAAGTATTAATTAGTATACGTTTTCGTAAAAAATCAAACTGAAATCACGTCATATGAACGAACATAGTTTAAATGTAATAAATTTTAAATTAAATACAACACAATTTACACACAATTAATTATAAAATAATGAATTAAAATTAATTCTAATAAAATATTTTGAGTGAAAATTATTTCTTCTGAGTAATTATGTTGAATAACTGTAATTTCTTGAAAACCTATATATAAGAAAAAAGGAATTTGATTCCTTTACTTTTTATTTTTTTGTTGCATTAAAATAATCATTCATTTCCCATACAAAATATTACTATCAAGAATATATGGTACTAAATGTATTTCCATGACTGTTTGTATACCAAAAAAAAAAAAAAAACATAATACTTAATATAAATTTGTTATTTTCTCACTCAAAATTATTATTTACATTTTTTTTTTTCTTTTTTTTATTTTTGTTAACTTCTCTGTTATAATTTTTTAACCGGTTTACTCTCACAATAATGAGTATAATTAATTACATTAATATGACAATAATTAATTAATTAATTATTAAAGATTATTTGAGTTTTTTTTTTTAAAATAAATTAAAAAAAATTATTTACATATGTAGGAATTTATTACAATTTTAATATTATTTTTAATGATTGACACAATAAAAATATTTAAATGATTGTATTTGGGCTTTAGATGTCCAAAAATTAAAAATTAAAAAAATTAGGTGTCCAAATAAGAATTATTTGAATCAAATAAAATTGAGCTTTAAATTATTTAAACAGTTTTTCTTTATTTATTTATATATATACCTATTTAAAGAGTTCTTATATATTATTTATTATAACTACATAAGTATATAGATTTTATTGACTGATTAGGGGTTTCTTTTTGTACCGTAAGTTATTTGGACAATATATTTAATACATAGGTAGTAATAATGAGAACATTATTTGATAACATACATAATGTACGTCCATAAGTTTTAATTTGCCTGCCTGACTGCATACGTAAAGATTAGTTGACTCAGAAAAAAAATTTTTATTTTTTTTTGATTACTTTTATTATACAGTAAAACTCGCTTAAATACGTTCCGGATAAGTACCTTTTTCGTTTTAGAAACCAGAAATATTGACATATTAAAATTTTCTGAGAATTGCATACAAATATACTCGCTTAAGTGCTTCTCGTTTAAGTACCTAAACCTCTTAAATATTATGTTTTTCAAAGTATAATATTAAATTTTTGATTAAAATAGTTCGTTACAATATAATTTGTTTTAATACATTCATATTTTCTACAACTTATAATATAAAATTTTCAGTTCGAGTTCGGTTAAGTGCTTTGTTCAGATAAGTGCTCAAAATTGCTAACATTTTTGTAAGAGCATTTAAGCGGGTTTTACTGTAGTTGGACAAATTGAATTTTTACAATCAATTAAATAAGTACTTAGATACTTTCAACATTGTCATTTTATTTTTTTTTTTTTTTGTTTTTAATTATCTATGTTATAATAATTTTAGATTATACTGTTTACAGGATCCTATAAAATATTTTAACATATAAACATTATCTATTTGTGTAACATGCAAACACGAATAAGTAAATATTGTTTTTCATTCATTTGCTAATTTGATTTGAAACTGATCTTTATATACGAGTAGGTATTACTAAAAACCCGGATTTTTAAAATGTAAATAAAAAAAAAAATAAAAAAAAAAAACAAAAAAGACCAAAACAATCAATTAAATTGAGTCAAAAATCATCATTTGTTTTATTTTTGGTTATTGTTTTTTTTTTTTTAGTTTTTTTTTTGCTACAATTTTTTTTTTTTTTTCCGGTATCTTAAACTACACTTAACCAGACCTCAAAACAAAACAAAAAAGCAAGCAAACAAACAAACAGAATGAAATGCACAATCAAAATATAAAATTAGCAATTTTTTTCACATAATTAAAAACAACTTTTTTTTTTTATTTTTTTTTTTTTTTACTTTACTATGCAATTTAAGTTTTATAGATGTAAATATAATATATCTATCTACACAAATATATAAATATTTGTAATTATTTAAATAAATATGTATAATATATGTATATAATAAAGACTTATTGAAAAAAATTCTAAAATATGTTACATATGTATATATTAAAGTCGAAATTAAAAAAATTGTATAGGTATTTTAATTTAAGGGTTTCGATGTTAAAGATCACTGGATTTCCCGCGAATGATCATTTTTTTAAAAGGTGGCTGAATTTCTGTTTCATAAATAGTTATTTGATTAAAATATTTTGTAAATGGTGACAATTTTTGGTAAAAGTAAAAGTCTAAATTAAAATTTAAAATAATGAAAAATCTGAATCTTATTATGCGCTTATGTATATATATAGGTACTGAGTATAACAAATTTGAAATTTATGTCCTTAATAAATTTAACATTGGATGTTATTCGATTGCTTTAAGTAACTGTTTTTTATATAAAGTACTGTACTGTTTTTTATATAAAGTAAAGTACTGTATATGTATATTTATTCTTTTTTTTTCATTATTTCTCTTAAATAGTGCGTTATGTATTTTGATATTATCTCATAATCCATTTACAAAACAAAAAAATATAAATATAATGATATATTTAAAAAAAAATCGGTTTTTTGGGAAATCCGTGTAATATATATAAAAAAAAACAAAAAATACTTTTTTTTATATTTAAGTATTCTATAAAAAAAAAAAAAAAGACAATTAAAATTAGTAATCAAAAATTGTACTTTAGTCTTAAAGATTATACTTTAGTTACTTACAAAAAGCACAAAAAAAAAAAAACAAAAAGAAAAAATCAAAAGATAATGGGACTTCACCGTAGTTAAATTAATTTATTGAATACTTATTAAGTACGGGTAATTGTTTGATATATTATTAGAGAAGGTCATAATTTAAACGATACATTCTAAATAATATAAAACAAATTTTTTTTTTTTTATCAAAAGAATAATTTATGATGATTACAATTTACACTTTTTTCTTACTTAATATATAAATTGTAATAAATAAATAAGTAAATTACCCCTTATTTTAAATGTGTATATTTAGAAAATTTGAAATAACTACACGTGAAATATAAATAAATAATAAATCACGTGAAGTATTATATAAAATAAAGGTGTACGTGAAATATAAAAAAAAAACTCTGATAATCGCTGTAAAACTTATTTTTCTGCACCAGATCTTATTAATATCTATAAAATGTACATACACTAAACCAGAAATGGAGTATTATGCACACATTTGGACTGGAGCCCCACTAATAGCACTGGGTTATCTCGATAATGTGCAAAACAGAGCTGTTCGTCTTATTAACGATCCCAGTTTTATTTCAAAGCTCACTCAGCTATCGTCGTACAATTTTGTCATTGAATCTATTTTATAGATTTCTTGAAGAAATAAACACCTGTTCTAAAGAAATTAAGGAGTTAATGCCTCCACTCAAAGTTTTTCTACGGGAAACAAAGAGTACGACAGATGTCTACACCGACACTGTAGCACTCTCACGATAGCGTAACACGGCTTATGGAAATTCGTTTCTCATGCGCTCGACACTTTTATGATATCATATGCCATCACATGTGTTCCCCAAAGTTTTGTAACTTATATGTGTAAGATTTAGTAAAATTTAAGAAGAACATTAACATCTTTCTTCTAAATGTTCCTCCAAATTCCAACCAACACTATCCAGAACATTATCCAAAACACTATACAGAAGAATCACGTAGTATTTTTTGACTTTAAAAGTTTTCCATCGACCCTCATAAAAATAATAAAATTAAATAAATAAATTAAATTTTTTTTAAATTAAATTTAAGAAAATTTTTTTTTTATTATTATTACAAAAAAGTATTTTAGTTAGATATTAAAAAAAATATTAAATATAATTATTATAAATTTTATTTTTTTTCTTTACAGAAGGTTGCATTCAAAAAGCAACCAAAATAATTAACAAAACGGCTGCCAAATTAGAAAATAACTTTAAAAAATCAACCACCATTAAGGTGTGGTCGATTAATAATTTAAATAAATTATTATTGACTATTGTAATAATGTTATTACAAATAGTACCATTAACAACAATAATGGCTGCACCATCACCAAATCCAGCACCATTACCATTAGCATTAGCACAACCAAAACAACAAAAATATCATAATACATATTTATCAAATAGTTTATCAAAATTATTAGATGATAATTTATCAATAGATCCAATTAAAACATCAAATAGTTTCAATAAATTAGGATCAGCAATAAATCAAAAATCAACAGAATTATATAGAAGAAAAAAGAAAGTTCGAACACGTTCATTAGATCAATCAGATATGCCATGGCAAAATCCATGTGGTGGTAGATATAATGGTAATATTAATAAACCTAAAACAATCACAATACAAACAAGAAGAAAGGTAAGTTTCAATTAAAAAATAAAAACAAAAAAACAATAAAAAAAATTAAAAAAATCAATGAAAACGAACCTTTACAAAAATTTAAAAAAAAAAAATTACTGTTAATCATCTCATTATTAAGAATAGTTTTTATTTTTGTTTTTTTTTTTTTTTTTTTATATCCAAATAAATTAAAACTATAAGTAATTATAATTAATTTTTTGTTTTTTAACACATTTTTATTTTTTTGCAGGCTTTTAAACTTTTACGTGACGCTATTGCATTAGATAGTTATTACGCTTTATCGGGTCCAATTGTTATAAGTGATATTGGTGATTGGAGTAAAACTGCTGAACATTATAAATATTTAGCTTCAATAAAACCAACATCAAATGTAAGTCTATATAATTAAAATATTTATATTAATAATAAATTATAATAATATGGGGGAAAAAAAAAGATATAAAAATATGGTTATGCTGAAGTCCGTCAAAATGTTTCGATGAATAAAAATCCCACATGATATTGCTATACTGAAATTTAATTTTCTTTCCAAACGGAATTTCCTTTGAAATTTTCGTTTCCTCCTTTTTCAATTATTCTAAAGCTTCTACAAAATTCATTATCGATTTATAAAAATTATTTTAAACCATATTTTTCTTTTGAATTATTTTTTTATACTGAACTATAGATATATTAAATAATAGATGGGAAGTTAGTATAGTCGTTTCTATTCTTCTTATGTGCTGTGAAATTATTTCACTGAGGAAACTAAAGCAATACATACGCACAATTCACTCAGCTGTTTCTTAAAATTGGCTGAAAATATTTTTTTTTCACTGCCTGTCTATTAGTTAATATATCTATGTACTGAACTAATAAAAAAAAAATCTAAGGCTACAGTAACTATCTATCTAAGGCTATCTAAGGTTAACGTAAGACTACCAACTACCGGCGATCACTAAAAACTTTACGCTGGCATTTACATATGAAATAATTTAAAAAATATTAAAAATGTAAATATGAAAATTAAAATAGTGATTGTAAATTTGTACATTTAAATAATTAAAATAAAAACAAATCAAATCAAATTAATAAAATTACTTTTTTTTTTTAATGCATTTCTCTGCCACATTTCCTGTGGACAGGAAATAATACAGTCTTTCCTGTTCAGGCGTGGCTGTAAATGTCGTAAGGGGAAATAACTCTTACGACATGTGTGGGATTAGAACCCACACTCCCTCGGTGTTTACAGCGTATTTTATACGCTGTTACCCACTAGGCCACCGAGGTCCTTAAAATTGCTTTTGTTTTGTATAGACTTATATCCGTATTAGATTTTTAAATTTAAAATTCAGATATCGTGTATATGTATTTGATTTTAAATTTCGTCAATACTAGATACAAAAAATATTTTACAAAACATATGACTTTGACATTTGTAAAAAGTGTTGCCAGTCATGAGCGAAATATTGACTTCAGCTTCAGTATATTAATTTTTATAAATGGCGAAATGAACTTTTTCATTCGAATGATTCTTTCACCAGACTTCAGCCATATCATACTAATATAAATTCTTAATATACATTTAATAATCTTATTAATTTTTTTTTTCTTTTTTTTGTTTTTTTTTTAATATATAGATAACATTGGTTAGATGGCATAAAAAAATGCAACGTTATGTTGGTATTATATCACATTTAACTAAAACACAACAAAGAACACATAATAATAATAGAAAATTTAATGATAATGATTTTCGTTCTGAATTAGAACATATGTTTCAAGCATCACAAAAAGTTTTATGTGCAATTGAAACATCAATTAATTCAACACATAATGAACATAAAATTCATACAATAACACAATCTGAAATGAATAAATATATACAAAAATTAAGAACAAAAGATGATTATGTTGATGAAATTGATTTAAAAATTGTTAAATCAAAATATTTAAATATAACAGAAAATATGAGAAAAGCATTAAATAAAAAATTAAGTGAATTGAGTTGTAAAATACAAGAAAAAAAAAATAATTCTGGTACAGATTATAGTGGTAATGTATCATCATCATTATCATCATCATCATCATCATCATCATCATCATCATATAATAAAAATAATAGTATTAATAATAGTAATAGTGGATCATATTATAGTAGTAAATCAAAAGAAAATAATAGTATGAGTCTGAGCAATAATAATAATAATAATAGTATTAGTAAAAGTAAAGAAAAACGTTTAAGAAAATGTCAAAGAACCTTAAATAAACAAAATAATAAAAGATTAAATAATAATAATAGTAATAACAGTAATAATGAAAATAAAAATAATAGAAATAGAAAATCTTTAATTTTATTTTAGATAAATTTTTTTTAAATATAGTTAATGTTTTTTTTTTTTTTTTTTTGTAAATTAATTTATTTTAAAATTTTGTATTTGCAATTTTTCCATACAATATTAATTATTTATATATAATATAAAAATAAACTTATTAACTAAATATTAACAAATCAATAATAATTATCTAATAAAAAAAAAAATCATTAAAACATTCCATAAACTAAGAACAAAAAAAAACAAAAAAAAAAAATAAAAATAACTTAAATTAATTTATTAATGTGTAAATGACACTTTAATAGACTGTAAACAGTATATATATACATATATATGTATATTTTTTTACAAAGAAGAAAAAAAAAAAAACATAAAGAGTCATTTACATAAAAAAAAAATCATTTCCGAACAATCGAAAACGATCAAAATCATTCCTATATATATTTATCTAAATCTTCCTTATTTTATATATATGTATATATATATATATTTTATATATAGCACAGACATAATATATATATATATATAAATTAAATTTTATATTACGAAAACAAAATAAAATTAAAAAAAAAAAAACCTCGACATAAATTTACCAATATAGTATTAATTTTTTTATTTTTTTTTTTTTATTTTAATTTAGATTTTAAAGTATATATATATGTATTTATATATATACAAAAAGGTTTATTCTGAATCTATTGCATTAAAAAAATTTTAATTTTACGATATAAGGAAATTTGTTTTGCTTTCTGTTTTTTTTTTTTGTATTCCCAATTTTGTTAAATTTAATATTGAATGTGTACGACCTACCTTATAGCCAAAAACGAAAGGGGAAACAAAAAAGATTTAAAAAAAAAATTTTATTATATAAAACTGTATTATTGTATTATTTATTTTTTTTTTTTTATTTTTTTTATTAATTCATTTCTCTAAAATAGCACTAGTCTCGTTTAATTAAATTTATTATTTGAATATTAAAATTTGTTAATATTTTATTATAACTTTATAAATAATGGCGCAATAGAATCAGAATAAATCTTTAAATAATTGAAGAAAAAAAAAAAAAAAAAAAATCAGTGATTTTATGTTAGTTTAAATATTAATATGTATATGTAAATATATAAACATAATATACGTATGATACTTCATTTTAAAAATAATTTTTATTAATATCTAATTAACCACTTGAACAAAATAAACGAAAAAGTAACAAAAAAAATATTTACAACAATTAAATGCATATATATGCATATTATATTGCATTTATATGCATTAATATGCATTAATATAACATTAATATATTAACACTTTTTTGGTTTTTTTTTGGGGGGGGGGGCTATAAAATTATTTAAACACTTTTTAAATAAAATATTTTTTTTGTTTATTTTAAAAATAAAAAATTTATTTAATTTATTTATTTAAAATAAAAAATTTAAGACAAAATTTTCTTTAATTAAAAAAAAAAAAAAATTTTTTTTGAAAATTTTACATAGGTACATATGATATGTATTATAATTGGCGTATTATTTTATTTTTATGTAATTATTATTAGCAATAAGTAGGTATAAATAAAATAAAAAAGTGCCTAAATTATAAAAAAAAAAAACAAAACTTTTAAAACAAAAAAAAATTGGAAAATTTATAAAAAATTGGTAAAAAAAAAACAGAAAAAATTATGGTGCAAAATAAGCTTTTATTTCATTTTATTCGTTTTTTACTATATTTTGTGTTTTTTGTTTTTTATTTTTTATTTTTTAAAATAAATTTTAAAATTTTTTAAAGTAAAATGAATAAAAAATTGAAAGTTAAAAAAAAAAAAAAACAAAAAGAAAAAGATTTGTATCAGTAACAGTTTTACGTCAACAGCAGTTTTTTTTTTTTTTTTGGAAATAATTAATCGAAAAATACATAATTATAAAATCAAACCTCGTACTAATTTTTTACGACTCTGTAATGACGTGAATTTAACACATTTGTTTTTTTTTTTTTCTTAACCATTTGAAAATTTTTGTTTTGGATTTGTCTATATATATATACATATATATATATGTATATTAATTTTTTATATATATGATATAATTACATCGCTTGAATACTAATTATTTATTTTTTCGGAGTTTTGGTACTCCGAAAAAAAAACTCTTGGAATAAGGATTCCCCATTTATTGTGTATAGGTTAGGTACGCAATATAGATATATAAAAAAGATATATAAATAATATTATTTTATTAATTTTTTTTTTTTTATATACATACAATGTAAATAAATTAAATGAAGGGGATTTTTAAAAAGTGATTTTATATTCTTGAAATGAAATGAATACAAAACAAAAATTTAAATTGTACATCATCTGACACCAATTCTTTAAAAAAAAAAAATTACAAAATTTATGTAAAAAACGAAGCAATATAAAAAAAAAAAAATAAAAACTAAAACAAATAAAAATAAAAAGAAAAGGAAAAAAAAAACAATTTTTAATCAAACTTAACTTTATGTATATTTATGCTGTGATAATTTTTTTTTTTTTTTTTTTTTTATTATTTAAATACTATTATTATAATAAAAAAAAAATTATTTTAATATTATATCTAGAGATATATATTTTTTTTTTATATGTAAATTGGCAAGTGACTTAATAATAATTGTGGGAATTAAATTACAGAATTAAAATTTAATATTAATTTTTATATATAGGGGGGGAAAAAAAAAAGAAAAAAAAATATATTATTAATAATTATATAATTTATTAAATATTAGTGATTATATTTTGTAAATGTATAATTGAAAGAAAAAGAAAAAAAAAACAAATATAATTTGAATAAATCTTTAACTGATCTTTGCAAAAAAAAAAAAATTAAAGATGGATTAATTGTTGATTAATATAAATTGTATTTTTTTTTTTTTTTTTTCTAATATATAATATTTGTACGAGTATAAAAAACAAGGCTATTCGCATAATTTAATTAATACAGAGTTCCACTCGTGTGCATGTATGTAAACATCATAAATTAATGTACGAACATATTTACATTTTTTTAGATAAAATATTTTTTTTTTTGTCAAGTTTAAAATCGATAAAAACAAAAATAAACAAAAGACGATATCTATACTATATTATAATTTCTGAATAAAATTTATTATTTTTTAAATTGTTATTTTTGTATCGATATATAAAATTTAAATTGTTCGAACTTTAGAACATATTATATACAGTTCGATTTGAAAAATTGTAAACTTTCTTTATTAATAATAAAAAAAAAACGTTTTGATATAACAAAAAAAAAAAAAAAAAAAAATACATTACATTATTATTATTATTATTATTATTGTTTTATTTTATCCATATTACCTACTTATAAATATTCGAACAAAATTTCGAAATTGGTTCCGCTATTATGTAAATCTCAGTTAAATAAAATTGGAAAAATGCGTTTAGCTTTAAAATTTTTATGCAAAAACTTTTTTTAATAAAAAAAAAAAAAAAAAAACAATCACTATATAATAATATTTAATATTAAATATATAAAATTCTGTAAACTATACATATATATACCTATTATAATAATATTAATTTATCTATTAGATACTTAGCGCTCAGATTCAATTATTAAAAATAAGTATAAAATTTATTAAAAACAAAAAAAAGGCTGCTATTTTAATACAAAAAATAAAATGATCTTTGATTTCATTTAAAAAAAAAAAAAAAAAACATAATATGTACTTCATTTTAAATTTCAGTTTAAAATTTATTTATTTTCAAAATCATTTAAAAATTTTACATATACATATTATATATATACTACATACCATTTTTAGAAAATAAAAAAAAACCCAAGTATTTAATTAATTTTATTATTTTTAATTTAATTATTAATTTATAAGTAAAAATTTGATTTTAAGGGACATATTATTTATATACATATAAAAATAAAAAAAAAACTATTTTAAATTATTGTAAAAAAAAAAAAAAAATTGTATTTTATTTATAAATAATAAACAAAAAATTTGTTTTTTTTTTTTTTGTAAATTTTAATTAATTTAAAAAAAAAAAACAAAATTTATAAAAATTGTAAATAAAATTAAAAATAAAAATAAAAAAAAAAAAACACAAAAAAATAAAAAATTCAAAACAAAGTAATATGAAAAATAAAATATTTTTTCACATACTAAAATTAATATTTGTTTTTATTTAAAAAAAAATTTTTTTTTTTATTGCATTTCTCTGTCACATAAATGTGGACAGGAAATTATACAGCCTTTCCTGTTCAGGCGTGGCTGTAAATGTCGTATAAGGGGGAATAACTCTTATACGACGTGTGTGGGATTCGAACCCACACTCCCTCGGTGTTTACAACGTATTTTATACGTTCTTACCCACAAGACCACCAAGGTCCCTTATTTTAAAAATATATCTAAAGTAATTAATATCTATTACTTTTTTAGAATGTTTTTTTTTGCGGAAGGTACCAAATCGAAATAGGAGTCATTGTTTTGACAATTTACACAGTATTTACATTCATTGCTTCGGCAAATTTTTGGTACATTTTTTTGTTTTAGAAGAGAATTCTCTTTACGACGATGCTATTGCTTTAGCCAATTTTTGCCAAACAAAAAAAAATTTAAACATCTAGTAGATTTTATTATTATTTTTACTCTTCCTACTTATATTTAAATTTTTTTTCAAAAAAAATATATATGACAATATATTTATGTCATAAAAATATAACTTTAAAAAATATAGTTCTAAACTAAAAGTTGAAGAATTGAGGCTGGACTGGATTTACCGGTTTGGATATTTTAGCCTCACTCATGCGCTTACTTGTTTTTTATATGAAAATTTGAATTCTCTCATTTTTCAAATTTAGTTCGAAAGTTTTTTTTTCTCTCCGGGAAAAAAAATTGATTTAAATTTAACTTTTTGTTTTAAATTTTTTTCTTCTGCAGAAAAATTATTCTAAATCCTGAATAATGTTTAATTGAATCGTTGTTGAGAGAATTTTTTTTTTTTTTTTTAAACAGTTCAGATGAAATATGTATGAATAAATTTTTATGTACGAACTAAGTATGAATCAATTTGTTTTAGAGAAAGAAAAAAAACTTGCGCAGTTTTTCTGAAAACTAAGAGAGAGTTCAAAATTTCATACAAAAAATATGAGCGCAAACATAACTTCGCAACTTTTATCCGAAGCAATAAATCAATTTAGCATAATGAAGTGTATAGATTGATTCAAAAATTGAAGATTTAAGTAGTAAAGACCAATGCCATGTCTAAATATTATCAAAGGAATTGTGGAATATTATAAAAAGTATAATAAAGATATAGCTGTAACCTTTGAATAATAACGATTTAAAAATTATAATAATTGTAATTTGCCGAAAATTTATTATCTACATTTATCTTTTTTATATCCTTGAGCCATTATATAAGGTGTTCATATAAATACAAGGTCAAGCGAGGTGTTTGAGTTTAGTGAACAAAACCTTAGAAAACACTAGTTTTTCACACTATTAAATAAATTTTATTAGAGTTAATAGTCCAAGAATTTATCATATAAATATTTGAATATTATATAAGCATGTGCAAATTTATATTTTATCGATTTTTTATCTTATAAGTCAGAAATGGCAATAATTGCTATATCGTAATAACCAAGTTTAAATATGCAATATGCTTTTAGTATAGAATAATAATAAAACCACAGAATCTCAAGATTTCAATTATAAATTTTTTAATTTAAAATTTTAATAGTAACGAGGAAGAGTGCAGTAGAGTAGACTATGTCAACTATGGGATACCCGTATGAACGTAATCTATCCTATTTCTATATAACTTGATCATCTTTTAAACAATTTCAGATATTTTAGTACCGACTTTACAACTACCGAGATATATTTATGTAAATTGTGAAGTTGTATGACAGCTACCCAAATCTATTGCACCAGCAATCAAATACCCAAATCTATTGCACCAGCATAACAATATTTGACAGAAGTTGTTGCCATAAAACTTGATCATCATTTGCAAGATTTCAGACGCCTAACTTCATTAACTTCAAAGAGGTGCAGGAAGCCTGAACCAGCTGCTCTAGACCAACCAAAATTTACAAAAGTTTTTGGCATGTAACTCGACCCCTCTTCACAAAATTTCAGACACCTAGCTTTAATAGACACTGAGTTATTTACATTTAAAAAGAGAAGTTGTATGGCAGCTACCCGAACCTGTCATCCCAGCATAACGGACGGGCGTACATGGCTTAATCGACTCAGAATTCGATTCTGAGCCGATTCATACCTTTTACACTATATCTAGCTCGTCATAAACGTAATGGCAAATTTATTATACCCTTGAACATAGTTCATACGGGTATGTAAATGATATTAAAAACCGTTATCACTTTATTTAAGTTTTTCTTACGAATTAAAATGTTATAACACACACAAGAGTAAGAATAAAAATAAACAGCCATACTGATTGTAATAAAACAATACAACAGAATAATAATCATCATACGGTTTTCGATCTGTTATATTACATTGTTTTAAATGTTTCGTTAAACATGTACTTTGTTATGTATTGCAACAATGTAAAGTGGAAATATAAAAGGGAAGACTTTTCATTACGATTATCAAAATATTGTATAAATGATTATGTCATGAAGTACCAATATTTTGATAAAAACATAAAAAAACTCTATTTACTACTTTCGGGGAAGTACCGTTTTATTTTGACTATAACTTTTGAGCGATTAAAAAGTAAAGGAAAAATAATAGAAACAAATTTTCTAAATTATTACAATAGAATTACAATAGAACATTACAGCTTTCCAAGAGTGGAAACATTTTTCTTACGTTTTAAGATTGTGTTGTGTGTTGTTGTTGTCATACGATGCATGAATACCCTTAATATACTCGAATTGATAACGTAAAAGGATATTAAAAATGAAACTCATGAAATATAAAAAATAAATTTAAACTAAACCTTTGAAGCTTTTATTTATCTTAGAATTGTAATGTTAGTAAATTCGACAATCACAATATACCAAATTTTTTACTCTCCCTCCCTCGGTCACTGCTTCTTAAAGGAATCGTTTTGAATCGTTAAATGAATCGTTAGACGAAATAACTGTTTTTAGTTTTAAATAAAAATGAAATTTAAGTCTGCATAAGGAAAAAATTCTCTTTTTTGCTACTTTTTATTTTTTTTACCCTCATTTTAATAAAGAATTTAATGTATAACAAATATGTTTAATAATTTACTTTATTTACTTACTCAATTACCTTATTAAAATTTTGGAGAACAAAAGGAAATTTGGCAAACAAGGAGTCTGTGAAAGAAGTGGACTCTTAATCGATTCGACTGATATTTAGTATTAACATCCGATTCTTTATTTTATTTCTTTTTTAAATGAAAGTGTAAATTATTAAGTTTCTTTTAAGCTAAGAGAACAAAATAACATCCTTTAAATGGCTTCTATTTTCCTGTTGGGAATTAATGACTTTTTTTAAGACATTTTGCATTATGTTGCGCAAAGTTTGTGACTTCAATTTTGTAATTTGTGTGAATATTCTGCTTTAGTTCCTGAATGTTGTGTGGTTTGTTGACGTAAACCTTTTCTTTTAAGAAACCCCGCAAAAAAAATCCGAGGCCGTCAAATCTATGGGTAGTGTGGTGGCCCCGTGAAATCACCATTTTTTGAAATTTTTCGATCATCGAAAGGTTATGGCAGAATCGCCATTGTCGCTATCGCGGTATAAACTGTAGCTCCTTCTTGCTAAGGACCATATGTCACGATTATTGAGAAATATCTGAACTACTACTGCATATATTTAGAACAAAAATAACATAATTGATTTGTTTATTTTTCTATTACAAAAATACGTATATGTAGCTACTTGTTTTGCAATTCATAACATAACAACCCACAAACTAATTCGAGAAATTTACTTTATACTCAATTTTTTTTTTTTTTTTGCTTCTTAAATTTTCGAACTGGGACAAAACAATAATAATAATAAAAATAATAAGAATTATTAAAACAATGTTTCTCCTTTTGTTTGATTTTTGTTGTTTTTTTTTTTTTTGCTTCCTTAAATTTATTACTTACAAGGTCGCCCTGAAATAATAAAAACTTCAATTTGAATACTTAGCTTTGAATGCTACTTTTCAATCATTCTTTATAGATTAACTTCTAACAAAAAAAAAAAAAAAAACAAATCAATTTCTATTTTGGCCTCAATTAGAAACGCCTAATGTCTCATACATACAATGTGTTTTTGTTTTTAATGATTTTTTTAAATGATTCTTTCATACTTTATTATAAAACTTTTACTTTTATTTCCATTTAAGGAATTTGGACAAGGTAAGTGTCATGAAATGAATAGAATATGATGATAATTTTGTATAGTTTTCGATTTCTATTTTTTTCTACTTGGTTTTTTTTTTTCATTTTTGTATGTACATACATATGTATGTATATGTATGTATGAATAAAAAGAGTTCATTATTTTTTATTTTTTTTTTTTTGTTATTATTGTTTTTTGCCAAAAATGTAACAAAAATTTTTAAAGACTTTTTTCAAATAAAAAAATAAAGCCTATAATAAAACAGAAGAATTTGATTTGAAAAACTTTTAATTTTTAAAAACAAACATGTAGTAATTAATAGCTTTTGCGGATTTTATTTTTTGCTTTTGCTTTTAGAGTAAACACGAATCAACTTGAAAGCAAAAAAACAAAAAAAAAAACAAAATAAAAAAATAACTTTCATACAAGTTGTTTCATGTTTGTTTGATTATGATGAAGAACTTTTTATTAGAATAAGTATAGGTTTACATGTTTACATTAGTTTTAGAAGTGTTTTTTTTTGTTTTGTGAGTATCAGATATTAATTTGATAACCTTAAAATTATAACTTTCAATTATACTTCGACTAGGGGCCCCTGTTAATGTGTATTCAAATTTTTAATTATGTTTTTTAATCCCAATTCATATAATAGACAGTTGACAGTTTTAGAAAAATAGAATTTATGGAAAAAGTACAATCCGTAAAAATTCACAAAGTAAAACCAAATTCGTCAAAAAACTAACTGAAATTATTTTTAAAATAACGCCAAAATAGAATTAAATTGTATAAAGAGCCTGTAGTTGGTGTACGTATATTTAGAATTTAGATTATTTGGTATTGTGAGTGAGGACTATTATGTCTATTTATTTATCGAGTTCGAAATAAATGTTTTAAAGGTAGGTACATGGGGAAAACATAATAGATATCCGTAAAACATTCGGAAAATGCATAAACAAAGGTTGGAGCAAAATACAGTTAAATTTTTTTAATGAGCAACGTTGTCTGTAACAATATTGCCGTTGTTCGTTTTACCTTGCCCTAATGTGAAAAATTTAAAATCTAAAAAGACCCTATAGGTATTTGTCGTACAATCCTTGATTAAGATTGTACATGTAACATGGTACAGAGGGCGAGAAAACTGTACAAATATTACCACAATTGTACAAATGGTAAAATAATTGACATACAAAATTGACATGCAAAATATTTAAAAATAAAAAATTAATTTATTATAAGAACTAAAAACTAAACTGAACTAAAAATTATTAAAAATAAAAATTTAATTTTGGTTATAAGAACTGCTATATACTCAAATTTAAGTATATGAGAAGAAATTGAATTCAAAAAAGAATACAATTAGAAAATCGCTTCAAATAATATACAAACATTCATACATAAATGCATTAATTTAATAGAAAAGTAAAAAACCAAAACAATTATATATTTGAATTTTAAAGAGACTCGCCCGCTGGTTATTCATAAGTACATACTTAGATACGTATTAATTATTAATATCAGATTAATATCATTCATCATTATTTAAAATTTCAATAAATATTGTGATAAATGACGATTTTTATCAATTTTTTAAATTTTTTTCTTTACACATGCATAAGTTAAGTACTTTACATACATATAGCCAAAGAATAGTTGAGCCGTTGAGGTCGAGTCGTGTTGAGTCGAGACTCGTGACTCGAGAGGAAAAAAAGAATACACAATTTTAAAGAGAGTAAGTGAGAAAGTCTCTTATAATTTTGTTTTTTTTTTTGTTATTCTGTTTTGTTGTGTACGTTTTGTTACTACATACTACCGACTATCGTAGGTACCATAATACGTCTGTAATATAAATATGAAATGTGTTGTTTGTTTTTTATTATTAATATTATGTATAGGTTTTATAGTAGAAAAATTGTAAAAAATATGTAGTTACTGATGTTCAAAGCTTGAAACGGAATTCATAATACGTAGTGTGTGGCTGAAAACTACTAAATTATAATTATAGATTATTTAAAAAAAAAAAAAAATTATATCTCAAGTGTATTATAGACAACTTTAAAAAAAATTTTTATTATACATGCATACATACATACATAAGTATATATGCTGGGTTTTTTTAAGTCTTTTAAATCCATAGTTAAGTGCCATTAAACTTTTGATGCAGTTTTTTCATATTCGATTATACAGAATGTTAAAACTATTTTTAAATGAATCATTCTAAATCTATAGTTCTATCATTTGTCTGCTGTTATCTTGTCTAGATTTTACAGTTTTATCGAGTATATTTTTGATTTATCATAAAGTGTTATTTGATTAAAAAAAAGTTTCATGAATACCTATGTATGTATGTATGTAATTATACCTGTGATTAAACGGGTTGCCAGTTGTGATTAAACGAATTGATGGATTTGTTTGTCCTTGAATAATTACTTTTCAAATTAAAGTCAAAACGAGGAAGAATACAGTTGCCTTTGTCAACTCTTAGATACCCGTACGAACCGTTAGTATGTTCACAGCCTGTCACTCTGCTTACAATATTATTTTTTAAATATTTTAGTATTTTAAAATAATTTGGGTGAATTTTATAATTTCTAGAACTTATGGGTTGTACATATATTCAAACTATATGTTTATATGTACATTCTTCTAAAGCAGATTCTAACCTTCCACATAACGATTATCAATCCAAAACTTTTTCAAATATTCTATAGTACCATTTAATACCAAGCGGTAAATGTATATTAAATTTACTAAGTACAAAATAGTAAATATAATTTTAAATATTATATTATTAACCCCTTTGAGCATAACATCTTATTATATATAAATATTCCATTGACAGAATAATTTCTTATAAGTACAATAAAATACATATATGTATGTAAATACGGCGCTATATAATATACATATATACTCTTATCATTCATTCACTAGTGACATATACGATATGTAAATAAACATGATATTATATAACTATGTATATATATCAATATCATATAAATAATAATAAAAATTCTTCAAGCAACCGTTATGTTGTTTATTTATTTACATTTTTTTATACTACGCATTATATCCTCAACAATTTCAAATTATCGAGTAAAACAAAATGGAAAAAATTCGTTTTAAAGAAATTTGTTAGAAAATTTGAAAAAATCAAGTAACACTTTCGTCAATTATAAAGTAACCCTATATTATTAAAAAAAGTTGTTAACAGAAATAAGAGTATAATGTTGAAGCTTTAATTTTTGTGTATTACTTCAAAAAAATTTTAAAAGGTGTTCAAGTTACAGGTGTTTAAAAATAGGAAATTTTCAGTTTTTGACCCCTTACAGCTCCTAAACGGGGGGTGATACAAAAAAAATTTCTGAAATGACTCATACTTATTTTTAAAGATCTAACTTGTGTCAAAATTTCAAGTTTCCAACTTAAACCGTTTAGAAGATAGAAGGGTTAAAGGATTTTGCAAAATTTGAGTTTCGCATAACGGTAAATTAAGACACCGTATGTCACAAATATATGTATATTGTAAATATACTTTTAAAGCTAATAAAAGTAGTAATCGTTTGGCGTTTTCAAAATGAAGATATACTTTATACAACTTGTGCTATAACAATTTAAATATAGAGCTTTTTTGAACCTTTGGGGAGCTGTAGCTCCGTAACGGGTGGGGCTACAAAAAAAAATTATTAAAACTAAAATTAATATTTTTGTGATATCTATCAGCTGTTAAAATTTCATAGCTCTATTTCAAAAAAAATGTAGGGATCTAAAAGTTAGGTGTTCGAGAGCTACCCTAAGGCTTGGTCCAAACTCAACCAAAAAAAATAGGGAACCTACAAATTACTCCCAAAATATTTTGTGTAAATTTCAAGATTCTAGCTTTCTTAGTTTTTGAGTTTAGAAAGTCTTAGAATTTTTTTCTGATCCGATCCATACCTTTGAAGGTATATCTAGCTTGCTTATTTCGAGGTGTTACAAACGGAGGAGTAATTTTATTATACCCGATCCTATCGTACGGGTATAAACATACCCACGATGTCATATAAGTTGCATTTCAACATATCAAATCTTGAAGAATAACCTTTCAAACAAGAGTAAATTAGTTTCTGTAGAGTATGTGAGTTCATTGTTAGCTGCGGCAATTAATAATGTAAAACAAAAAAAAAACCTAAAAGACCTAATATTTCTAAAACAATGGAGAATAGACCTCACACTACGATACGATTTTTTTTCCTAGTTTTAGCTTCAGAAATCACTCTCTGAAATATTTGCATTTGGTATTATGAATGCTATAAAAAAATTTAAATTCAAAAAAATGTTTTGTTTTTCGTTAAGTGTTCAACACTTTCTTACAACTTCGTTTAAAACTTAAAAAAATTAATAATGTTGTCGGGGTATACTTAGGGATGTAAATTTAAGTTTTTAAAAAAATTATTATTCGTAAGTGTTTTTATCCCAATTATCAAAATTAATTGCTCTTATTGTGAGTTTTTCTTAAGCTTTTCAACTCTTTAAATTTTTTAATACAGGGTTCTAAATCTGAACGCAACCCATGAAGTTTATACCTACTGCCATCTATGATTTCGATTCTAATAATCGAAATTTTAATTTAAATTCTAACGTCACCTTCGACATACGTATGTGAATTAGGGTTCAGCAGTATATGGGTGGAATTAAAAACAAAAAAAAAAAATAGGTTGTTGGAGTTGGAAGCCGACTTAAGATTGGCACTCAGCGGAATTATTTCAAGATTTAATGATATTTGTTCTAATGCACAACACCACTCTTCACATCATATATAAAAACTTTTATTTTCTTTATATCTCAAACATTTTTCTCTTCTTTATAAGAAATAAGAAAATTGAGGTTGTAACATATTTTTTTTCATTTTAAACCTCCATAACTTTGTAACTGTTGGGATTATAGAATCATTATGCCATAAAAATTAAAGCTAACAAATTACATCTCTCTATAGTAAGCCGTTCAAAAGTTGTAGATTTTTTTATGAAAAGTCTCTAAAAAATCTTTAACCCCCTCATATCTCGAAAAGAGTCCAGAATAGACCCCCCCCCCCCCAGATGATACGAAGTTTTATAGTAATAACTTTTATAAAATTTCAAGGAGAAGTCATGTAACTCCGAAATTTTTATAACTTTCGTAATTTTCATAACAATCACATAACGGATATTTTGATATTTTTAATGTAAAAAATGGATAAATTTTATGATAATAACATAATATAATATCCTAGAATTCTCACAGTAAACTTTATAATTTTCCTCGTTTTTAAATTCAATCAAATTTTCATTACAAACAATTGCAAAAAAAAAAAGAAATTCATAAAAACAAAAAGCAAAAACAAATAATTAAGCTTCACAAAATACAATATTCTTATCAAAAATAAAAAACAAAAAATTCAAATGATTTAAATAAAAAAAAAAAAAAAAAAAAATTTAAACGCTTAGTTTCAGAATCTAATAGATTACATAAATTTTTATTTATCAAATCGAATAATAACATAATTAAAATTAAGTAAACAAACAAAAATAGTAAATTTATTTAAATATACAAGATTCCAGAAATTTCTTTCACCTAGGCACCACTTTAGAAAACAATTTATAAAAATAAAAAGAAACAAATAAATTTCTCTACAAAATTCCAGAATTTTCTTTTGTTTTAGATAACAACTTTTTTCTTTTTTAATTATTAAAAAGCCTTTAAAAAAACAATATATAAAAATTGTTATCACTATGACCAATTATTATTGATTTTTATTTAAACTAAAGATTTATTTTCTTTTTTTTTCATTTTTGGCGGGAAATATATACACTATATGTATTTACCTTGATAATGAGTAACAAATAAACTGTTTAGTTTCACAATATTACCTAATAATATTTTTTAATAGAAAAGAAAAAAAAATTGTGATAACCTACATAGATATATATGTATATGTATATATTATATACAATATACATTATAACTTATAAGAATATTTTTTTTTTAAAGTTTGCGCATACCTTTACTGTATACGCAAAAAAAAAAAAAGGTTTGTATAAACGCTGATTCACCTGATTTGATTTTTTTTTTTATATTTTTTTTTTTTGTTTTTTTATTTATTCTTTTACTCTCTTTCTTAAATACTGTTATTAAAACCACAATTAATTCATATATAAATATACATTAGGTATTTATTATTATTAAAACGACCTTCAATACCATAAGCTAAGTCATATAAATACTTCGTAATATGTGAACTTTGTAGTATGTACCTAGTATACAGGGTGTTTGTAACTCAATGATCTTCCTTGAAATGGGTGATTGAGCATGTCGAGATGAAGAAAAATTGTATTTGATGGGGGGAGGGGGGACGGGTCTATTCTGGACCCTTTTCAAGATATGAGGGGTTAAAGATGATTTAGCGAATTTTCATAAAACGAGGAAGAATACAGTTGACTTTGTCAACTCTTAGATACCCGTACGAACCGTTAGTATGTTCACAGCCTGTCACTCTGCTTACAATATTATTTTTTTAATATTTTAGTATTTTAAAATAATTTGGGTGAATTTTATAATTTCTAGAACTATGGGTTGTACATATATTCAAACTATATGTTTATATGTACATTCTTCAAAAGCAGATTCTAACCTTCCACATAACGATTATCAATCCAAAACTTTTTCAAATATTCTATAGTACCATTTAATACTAAGCGGTAAATGTATATTAAATTTACTTAGTACAAAATAGTAAATATAATTTTAAATATTATATTATATTATATTTAAATATTCCACTGACAGAATAATTTCTTATAAGTACAATAAAATACATATATGTATATGTAAATACGGCGCTATATAATATACATCTATACTCTTATCATTCATTCACCAGTGACATATACGATATGTAAATAAACATGATATTATATAAGTATGTATATATATCAATATCATATAAATAAAAATTCTTCAAGCAACCGTTATGTTGTTTATTTAATTACATTTTTATGTACTACGCATTATATCCTCAACAATTTCAAATTATCGAGTAAAACAAAATGCAAAAAATTCTTTAAGAAATTTGTTAGAAAATTTGAAAAAATCAAGTAACACTTTCGTCAATTATAAAGTAACCCTATATTATTAAAAAAAGTTGTTAACAGAAATAAGAGTATAATGTTGAAGCTTTAATTTTTGTGTATTACTTCAAAAAAATTTTAACAGGTGTTCAAGTTACAGGTGTTTCAAAATAGGGAATTTTCAGTTTTTGACCCCTTACAGCTCCTAAACGGGGGGTGATACAAAAAAAATTTCTGAAATGACTCATACTAATTTTCAAAGATCTAACTTCTGTCAAAATTTCAAGTTTCCAACTTTAACCGTTTAGAAGATGGAAGGGTTAAAGAATTTTGCAAAATTTGAGTTTCGCATAACGGTAAATTAAGACACCGTGTGCCAAAAATATATATTTATTGTATATATACTTTTAAAGCTAATGAAATTAGTAATCGTTTGGCGTTTTCAAAATGAAGATATACTTTATACAACTTGTGCTATAACAATTTAAATATAGAGCTTTTTTGAACCTTTGGGAAGCTCCGTAACGGGTGGGGCTACAAAAAAAAGTTATTAAAAATAAAATTAATATTTTTGTGAGATCTATCAGTAGTTAAAATTTCATAGCTCTATTGCAAAAAAAATGTGGGGATCTAAAAGTTAGGTGTTCGAGAGCTACCCTAAGGCTTGGTCCAAACTCAACCAAAAAAAATAGGAAACCTACAAATTACTCCCAAAATATTTTGTGTAAATTTCAAGATTCTAGCTTTCTTAGTTTTTGAGTTAGCGTGCTGACGGACGGACGGACGGACGGACGGACATGGCTCAAAAGTCTTAGAATTTTTTTCTGATCCGATCCATACCTTTGAAGGTATATCTAGCTCGCTTATTTCGAGGTGTTACAAACGGAGGAGTAATTTTATTATACCCGATCCTATCGTACGGGTATAAAAATCTATAACTTTTGAAGGGTTTGGTATAGAGAGAGATTTTTTCTTTTCTTTATATCTCAAAAACGGTTAGAGATAAAGAAAAAGTTATTAGATACTAATTATAGGGCTTTAAAAACTGTTTCGAAATATGCTATAAAAAGTACCCCAAATATAGGGTGTTTCAAAAGAAAATTGAGTTTGAAACATAATTTTTTCATTTTAAATAACCTAAATAATTTTGTAACTGTTTGGTGTATGGGGATCATTAGTACATAAAGCCATAACTTACTCTAGAAAATGCATTATTTTTTATCTCTCTATAGCAAGCTGTTCAAAAGTTGTAGATTTTTTTATGAATAGTCGCTAAAACTTCTTTAACCCCTTATATCTCGAAAAGGGCGCAGAATAGACCCCCCCCCTCGGCTCCTTTCATTACAATTTTTTGTTCGTCTCGATATGCCCGATCACCCATTTCAAGGAAAACCATCGAGTCGGAAACACCCGGTATATTTGTAGTAGTGATCGGTGAATGTACAATCAATAAGTACGATTAATATTGATAAAGTAGCGCCCACGCTACTCATAAACTTTAACTATACCTACATAATAGAAATACAAACAAATCACTTTGTATTACAAATCAATGCAAATCAATTGATTTTATTATTGTTGTTGATGGTATAGTAAGTGGTGACTTTAATATTGAATTAATTTACAGCTGGCTGATATAATCATTATGACTTATAAATTTAGATAATAATCGATATTTTCTTATCATTTAAAGATTACAATATTACAGACATATATCTAAGTACATTATGATATTGTTTTTTTTTATTCGATATTCGATAAAAATTTATCACATACCATATTAGGATATTTTTATTAAATAAAAAATTCTCAAAACAATCAATAATGTGAGTTAATAACTGTTTTTCCTTCTTTATAAATATAATTTCCTTCTTTAATTCAATATAATTTCCTTCTTTAATACAATACAGTTTTTCCTTCTTTATATAATATTTACATGAGACAAACATTCTTCCTTTCATTATCCTAAACCGGTAATCAGTCTGCAGAATTATGCCAAATTATGGTGACATGTTTTTAGGTCACTTTGGTTTATCAGTTAAAAAACATCGCTCCATAATGAGTCAAATTTATATTGGCAAATGGAGTTATATATGTATATGCAAAATAAGTAATAGGCATGTGTACAAATAACGGTGTCGTGTGTACGCTATCTCAAAATAGTAAAAAAAAAAATCTAAACTTGAGGTTGATGATTAAGAACGGAAGTACCTATTCTTTTATATAAAAAACTTGTTTACTAATTTAAACTTCATAAAACATTATATGCACATATTTATGTTTTAAAATATAAAAAAATTTTTCTTTAGATAAGAAAAAAAAAAACAAAAAAAAAGGTATTAAAAAATCTATTCAAATCTGATAAAATTTAAGTATGTACACAATATGACTTATATTGCTGTCGTGTGAACATAATTGTACCTATAAGGGCATACATATTTATAAATAAATATTTAATTGTATAATATAGGAAGCATTTTATTATTATTGATATCGCAATTATTTAACAATTTAATTGAAATTAATACCTTTAGATATAATAAAAATTTTTAGTCTGTCTATACTCTATACTATTATTATAATTTCAAATATTTATATTTTATTTCTAGCCAAAATCAAAATGTATCTTCAGTTAATCCTTTTCAAAAAAAAAAAAAACAAAACCAATCATTATAAAAATAAATGTGCCATTTTATATGTAGATACTTATCTATTAGGTTATGTGCAATGCAAAAAAATTAATATTCTCTTAAATAATGTAATTTCTATGATAGATAAGCATATAATATGCTCCACACTATTTTTAGACATAGTTTAAGCTATTTTTAAAGCTAAAATTTGGCACAAAGATTTAATTTTCAAATTAAAATGACATATATACCTTTACAATATTCAAAAATACTCGAATCATATTTATCTTACAGATTATTTAGAATTAAACAATTTGGAAAGTATAATACACAGTAAGAGAAATTAACACAGCTGTGCAGCTCAATTCAGTATTTTAGAAGAAGTACAAGAAGTAAAAAAACAGTAAATATAACAACGTTCGCTGAGGATACTGCAATATTGACAGTAGTATCAAATATTAATGAATCTAGAAACAAAATTACAAAAGCAAAAGAAAAAATATCTTATTGGACAAATTTAAGGGAAAGTAAAATTTAATAAAAGCCAAATCTGTGAATATTCATTTTTCTAGTATAGAATAATGTTAAATCCAACAAAAATAACCTTAAATAATTGGATGGTATCAATCGAAAATACAGTAAATTATCGAGAAATGACATTAGATGTCAAACTAAAATGGAAAGAGCACCTTAAAATGAAAAATATTGAATTAGATAATAAGTTTAAATTTACGATACTATATGGGTTGAAAAAGTGTTCATTTATAATCAAGTAATTAAACCTATAAGGTTATATTCATTTTTGGGTTGTACCAAGCACACTTCTTTACTAAAAGAAACTATAGGAAAAAATGCATGGTTACTCAGTTCAACTAGTTTTAATAGAGAACGGTTCAAGTTTAGTCGATAAAAATTCGACCTATATTATGCTACAAAGTACACTCAAACCAATAGAAAAAAAATGATGCAAGATACATTGAATGTCCGGTATTCTTAAATAAATAGCTATTAAATTATTCAAAATTTTGTAAAATCAAAAAGTATTTTTAAAAAGGAATTTTTAAATTTAGAATAAGTTTATTATAAAATTTAATAAACAAAAAAACATTGTTTTCCCGTTTTTTATTCGGTAAGGTTTACGTCTTGGAAAAAGATTATTTTTGATATTTGCGCATACTTTTGACGATGAAATATCTAATATGCGATTTTGGTATTTGCAGGCTATATACTTCACTATCTGATTTTTTTTTTTAAATTCATAATTAAAATTAAAAAAAAAATACATGTTTATTTAATAAAAATTGAAAATTCATTTTTCAGAAGTAAATTTTGAAGTAAATTCACAGTTCAGATGAAAATTTTATCTTTTACAATAATTTTTAGTTTTTCTTTTAAAATTTAACTTTTTTTATTAAATATTCTTCTCATTTTTCTTTCTGTCAACAAATTGGGCAAAAGTTTCTGACTGGTCAGCTCCAAATTCTAGATTTTATATATTCTAATGAGTTGAAAATTGATTTTTATAGTCTAAATTACCATTATTCTATATTGGTTAGCATTTTAAATAATACAAAAGAAAATTTATAAAGTAATTGATTACGGTATTACCAGGTATAGGTACATTAATAAAATACAATTGCGAATTTCAACTCAACTTTTTTCCATCATAATTTCATATATTTGCATGCAGCAGCAAATTCTTGAAATTATTATTACGAATTAATATATAAAGACATCAGACTAACTTCAGAAGATATGAAATATAATTGTAATTTACTACTGCCTTTTCGCTTATAAGTAATATAGAAAAACTTTGTTTTAATTTATTATTACCAATTTATTTAAAAATCATAGTTATTGATTTATTGTAGATACTTCGTTATTGCTTTAGCAGGTTCTTTGTAAATTGCATATAGTAAAACTTTATAAGTTTTATTACAAATTAATAAATAGAATTTTCCTTTTAAAAACCTTTCCAATCTATACAGCATTCTAACGCCAAACTCTCGGTTAATATGCTGTGTAAATAATCAATCGACCTCCGAGGCACTCAGTATATTATTATCAAACCTTTTGTTAAAGGATTTGCATATTTTTTGAATCATTTTTATATTCTTTTTCGAATTTAGGAGGGGCCTCGGTGGCCTAATGGGTAAGAGGGTATAAATTACGCTGTAAACATCGACGGAGTATGGATTCGAATCCCACACAAGTCGTAAGAGTTATTCCCCCTTACGACATTTACAGCCACGTCTGAACAGGAATGGCTGTGTAATTTCCTGTCCACATTTATGTGGCAGAAAAATGTCTTAAAAAAAAAAGAGCTAAAGAGCTAGAGAGGAGCTAGAATTTCATTTAAGTTTTGGTTACTAGTTTGTAATATTGTGTGGTTACTTAGCATTCGTAGAATGCATGCATTAATGACAACATTGTATGTTAGCAGTTGTTGTCGGTGCATAACGTATATCCGATTCAGTATCTTTTACCTATTTTGTTTTACCTATTGGTGCTGTTGATAAAGGACAATGACTTGAAGCAATTCTACTTTTCTTATTTTTGAATTTGGAGTTTTTCATTTAATGTTTGGAGTAGCATCTCATTTCCTTTAATGTTTGGAAAATGCACACTAAAGATTATACTCTTTGTTTCGAATTTGACTTCCTTGTCGGTTAGCTCATTCAGAAGTGTT
Source organism: Poecilobothrus nobilitatus (assembly GCA_947095535.1). Lineage (NCBI taxonomy): Eukaryota > Metazoa > Arthropoda > Insecta > Diptera > Dolichopodidae > Poecilobothrus > Poecilobothrus nobilitatus. Next base: position 15,617,573 of record OX352772.1, read on the forward strand.
CAGGGATTCATATCAGTTTGATGACTTTATCCAAGTTAATAACGATGCTACTCATATTATACGGCTTTGGAAAATGTTTATACACAGGCCCCTTTTTTTATTTATTTATTTATTTAATCTAATATTAATACAATAAATTGTAATAACATCAGTAAGACCCTCGGCTACAAAGGCCATTTTGGGCCTGGCTATTAAGTTTTTATTTTTTTAATTATAATAATATATAAATTATTTGCATACTTGTAGGCTTATCATTTAAACACTTTTTAAAAACTACAAGGTTGTTCTTAATCTGATGCATAATAAAAAAAATGATAAGAAAAATGTTTTTACGATAAAAAAAATGATTAATATAACAGGAAATTATAAAAAATGATAATAATAAATTGCAAAATAATTATTGAAAACGCATTTCTTATATCTAAATATTCTTTAAAAGGCTTATAATCCTGATTTTGAATTTAATTCTAAACTGCCTTCCAAAATCCCTAAAAATTGGAGTATTACTAATATACATATTTTGGAAAAAGCACATAACCCAGATTTTGTAACTAACTGTAAAATCCCTCCCAATTCAGAATCTCGCACATATACATATTAGTAAATTTTCTGGAAGGATACCCCAATTTGTATCCAAAACTCTAAAATCCCTCCTAATGCGTTTGCTTTACATATTCTATTACTCCCATCTTTTAATAACTAAAAGTAGTGTGAGTCTTAATTTCAATTCAAAAGGAATTAAAGCCTGTGAGTTTTAATTTCTTTTAATTATGGGCTTCAATTCCAATTAATTTAATTGCAATTTAATTATTTCAAGCGCTTTAATCCCAATTTAATTAATAAACGACCTTGGTAGATACTTTATGCTTATTATAGAAATGAAACAGAATTTTATACAAATGAATGTGAAAAAAAAAATTTAATAAGGCGCCAGTTATAGCTTTCATTGAAATGCATATGGAAAAAACGTTTCATTGAAAACTAACATTTTTTTCCGTATAGGCAATCATAGCAATCAGAGAAAACTGTAAGTAATTATATAACTGTAATTATCTGTCAAAGGGCAATACTGAAGCCAAAATAAAAATAAAAGTAATTTATATTGTTGTCAACGTTATTTCGATATTTCGAAAATAAAGTTTTATAATTTTAATTTATTTATTCATTATTGATAGAATAAGAATAAAAAAATTATTCTTAAATTATTTAATAAACAAAATAATAAAAAAAAATAAAATTCAACTGTAAACTGATGGAAATATAAAATCATCATAAAATATGTCAAGAATTGCGTTAGAATTTTTTGTAATGACAAACTGAAATGGGAAGAAATGAAATATATGTCAATATATGGAATTTGGACAAATTTTCTTTCATTATGCAAAATTACTGATCAGTTGTTCAGGAAAATAATTATCAATCCGGAAAATCATAAAATTGTTCTTTTTTTAAAAATTTTACTTAAAATTTAAAAATTGTAGCTGAGTTCTTTAGAAATTATTTAATCATTAAATCAACACTTTTGCTAAATTTTGTAAGTTCTTTGCTGCAAAAAAATTGAAAATAAACATTTTCTGGAAGCATTTCAATGAAAGCTATAAAGGTGATGGTCCAATGCTTACTTTGCTTCCTTGACTTTCTTCGAAAACTTTGACAGGTGAAATGAATTACATTATTTCTTATGGTATTTGGCCAAATGCACAAAGTATTTAAAGTAAGCAAACGAAACAAAGTAACGAATTGACGAATTTTCAATTCCGTACTTTTCGATGAATACATTGACAAAAAAATTTGAATAGGTGGCAAAAATTTTAAATAGATAGGAATGTGATTTCGTACCGGTACAATGCATGAATCTGACGATTTTTAGAAATGTCCCAAACCCAAAATCTTCTCGTATTTGGTACTGAAATAGAAACATTTGTACATTTCATATATAATAATTATTATTTATAAAATTTCTAAATTTTTTTTGAAATCCATTTCAGAAAAATTAAATTCAACAAAAGACAAAGCAAAAAATACAAAGTAATCATTGGGCCAGCATTTACTTTGTTACTTTGCTTCGTTTTGATACTTTGAAAAATTTTTCAAAATAAAGGAAGCAAGGTAAGCATTGGGCTATCACCTTTACTAGCATCTAAGTTATTTTGTTGCTTGATTGAATTTCTTTCTTTTCGAATGCGCGAATAGTTATTTTCTATGTGAAAAAAAGTTTAATTATAGCTTTTATTACAAAATTATGTTTAATTTTGAGAATAATTTATTAATTCTACATTAACTACTAATAAGTATAAGACAAAGTAATTAATGTCATATATATAAATTGATCAATATAAAAACCATATAATAATTATATACCGATATACGTATCATAATCGTACAATTAATACCGTTATACTAAAATTCCTCTAATAATGTAAACTTTAATTTTATTTGTTTTTTTTTTTATTTTTGAAATTCGTTCATTTATAAAAACGCCAACCAAAAAAACAAAAAAAACAAAAACATTATAAAAGAGAAAAAAAAACTGAGCGAAATTTTTACTGAATGGAATTTAAAATTTTTAATCAAGAAAAAAAAAAAACAAGAAAAACAAAGTGAATGAAGAATGAGTGTTGACTGTCATATTGTTGTAGTGTCGATAATTATTTGTTATTTTTATTTTGAATCATGAGTCATTCATGTTTTGGTATTTCCTGAAGAGTAAAGTTTTCGCGATTTTGATGAGAAAAAACTAATTTTTGTTTTTTTTTTTCTTTTTTTATTATTTTGTAAGCTTTTTTTTTTCTTTTTTTCGTTATTTTCAATTCGATTGAAATTTAAGCACTTGTTGTATACTATGAATTATGTGGTATATATTGTGTGGTATGTACTGATTATGTGCTGTTATATGAAGGGAAGCACGTCTATGAACATTTTTTAAGTCTAATTTTTGTTTTTGTTATTATTGTTTTATGTTTTTAATATTAAAAAAAAAAAAAAAAAAATAGTATGGATAAGTTCACAAAAACACCTTGTAATCTATTATTTTTTTTTTCTTGTTTTTGTTTCTTTTTAAACTTTTTGTATGGAATTTTTTTTTTTTTAGTACAATTTTTATATTTTGCTTTTTTTTGTTTTTTTTTTCACAAAATTGTTTGTGTTGTCTATGCGAAACGTGACTGGGTCATGAATATTTTTGTAATTTTTAGTTTTTTATTCATTTTATTGTTATTTTATTTCAAATTGAAAAAAAAAAGAGTTGAAAAATGAAATAGGAATTAAAATCGGAAATGCCATTCAATCTAATTCTAATAATTTGTTATCTATAGATTTACATATTTTTTTTACAGTTAAGTGAAAAATTTAAGTAGGTACCGAATAGCGAAAATTTTTTTTTTATTTTATCCTGAATTAATAGTTAGTTATGAAAAATTAAAGAGACGGGTTTTGTTTAAATTATAAGCAGATGAGCTTAAAATAATTTAGACTTGTGATACGTATATGTATGTATCACTAATATTTTGTTATTGAATTGAACTTCGAACCATGGAGCTTTTAATATTGTTTGGATACAAAAAGATAAAAATTATGATAAATGGCTTACTAAATAGAATTAAAAATTTTATAGTTCAAGTATTAATTTGGTGACAAATTTTGGCAATACGTATCACAAATCTAATAAGATATGGACATATACCCATATAATATGATATGGATATATGTTTTAAATATAATATGATATGGATATATGTTTTGACAATGAGGCAATATTGATATAGCAGTTTCGATTGAGTTTATTGACTCTTAAGTTATGAAAATTTTTATTAAGTAGATGGACTATAATGATTGAAATGACTTAACAATTAACTTAATTAACTTAATAAATGGTTAATAATTAACTTAAAAAATAGTTTTAGATATTTTTTTCTTAACTGTTTTTTTGTTTAGTAAGCAGTTTATTTAGTTTAAATAATATTTTTAAAAAATTTGACGAGTCACTTGGTCTACAAGAAGAAAAATATAACTTTTCTATTTTGGAGAACTCAAATTATTTCTTCACTTCTTCCTATTAGAATTTTATATTATCCAGGATATCCCGTTAGCATGTTGTCAAATTGAAGGGAGTGATTGGATGTGTCAAAACAAGAGAAAAATTGTATTAGAAGGGTTGTCTATCGTTAACCATTATTATAAAGCCTTAACTATCACAGCTTCGGTAAAATAATTACTCACGATGTCATTATCCTTGAGATGTCATTCTCACTTTATCCACACCATATCCATATCCATATATTTTAGTTTTCACACTCGTCTTTCACGAAATAAAAAATTTAAAAAAATTTTAATTTTGGCGGTAACTGTATAGATACCTAAATATAAAACAGAATGTTTACGATTATGGATAGTTTTTTTTTTGGCAATTTTTGCATTACCTTCAATTATTTTTAGATACATATTAGAGTTTCTTTATGATATTTGGTATATGTAAGTAATTATTGATGAATAATTGTGATTTGAATTGTAATTAGACGAGAGCATAAATTCGGTTATTTAAGATCAAAATTAAAATGATTAAATTTTTGTTTTTTTTTTTGAGGTGATGCTGTTTGCTGTTGTTTGGTATATTTTCAAATAAAAAATAAAAAAAAGTCTATTATGAGTAATAAAACAACCTATAATACCTACAAGCTGTGTCCAACCATTTGATAAATGATGATTTCGCAAATTGTTGTTTTATTAAATTGAGTCATATTATAATATGAATAAATGAAATAAGGGTAAGATTTGTATTGTGAACTTTTTTATTATTTTTTTTTTTTGTTTTCTATGATGTGAAATATGTTTTGTATTATTTATTTCAAACATTTCTTATTTAATTCCTTTTATGGACTTTTTCGAAACCTTGAAGATCAAAAGATAAAATTCGTAGGATGATTGATTTTATTTAATTAAATTTCTATTATTTATGAAAATTAAACAATATTTTATTTTTTTTTTTTCGCAATTTTTGTAAAATTTTTTAATTATTTTTTTTAATTTTTAATTTTTATTTTATATCTAAAGAATGATTCATTATAACTAAGGTATATATACATAATTAGAAATCAGTTGCCGTAAAATGATTTAGATCAGTGAAGTTGAACATAATATAATAATATTTTCATTCAAATTTATAAATCACAAACTAACATGAGAGGAAAAAAAACAAATAGGCTTCAAAAAAAAAAAAAAAATATAAAATTTTTTTATTAATCAGGAAAATATATGGGTAAAACCGAAATATTTTCAAGACAAAAAAGAGGATATATATTTTTAAATATTCTATGACAAGTACATATAAAAAAGATGAATACCTTTAATATCCTATTATTTAAAATGTATTCGAATTGATAGTTATATTTTTAATTTTTTTTTTTTTTGTAATTAAATTTTTTAGTATTATTCATCATAATTATATCTATGCCTCATCACTATAATCTTATATAGAACTTTAATAATATCAAACTTCATTTTATTTCGAAAACAATAGAAAAGAAAAAATTAGAAAAAAATTATTATTTAATTATGATTAAAATTCCTAATTATCGTTTAGACTGAAAGAGAATTTAAATGAAATACAACATTAGTTAGAAAAATGAAAAATTAGAACCAACGTGTCAAAATTCACGATTTTACTTTCTCGTTAAAGACAATAGAATACCCTCCAGTTACTCTAACTAATGCCATAATATATCACAAAAAAGGTGTCAAGGACATCTGGATAAACATTTAACCTGGAGGAAGCATATAGATAGTAAACGGAAACAACTTTGCTATATAAAATGGACAAGCATGTAATATGTACTAGGCAAAATATCAAAATTATCTCTAAAAAACAAATTATTGCTGTATAATGGTAAATACTTAAACCTATCGGAACATTTAACTATAGGATGCAGCAGCTAAAATCAACATCGACGTGATTCAAAGATTTCTAAACAAGCTCATCAGAGCAATTATGCGACATGGTTCGTATTTAAAAAAATCTTTGATAAAAATTTAAACATTTCATTGGTGCATTGCTATATATCAAGTTACGCTAAAAACTGTAAAAAAAAAATTACAATTTCATTCAAAGAGATTGAAAAGAAGTTCAAGAAGATTGAAAAGAAGCATATCTAGCGATTTATAAATTCTTAGTCGTCTTAGCAAATTGTTAAACAAAAGCTAACACTTCGGCTTAATACATCTACAAGCGGTAATATCAATGGATATACTGCTTTATGTCGTTTAACTAAATTAAACATACATGTTTACTTATTGTATTAATTTATACAAATTGTAAAAGTGAAAGAAAAAAAAAAAATATTAAAATTTTATATATATATATGTGTTAAAAGGGTCATTATTATCTTTGATTGTGATTCAAGTTTGTGAGAACTATGGATTTAAAGCAACATCTTTGATGTTAAACAATTTTAATTTAAAAGCATTTTTTAAAACTTTTATTGGTTGATAGTTTTTATTTTTAATTGTTGTTGTTGTTTGGAAAAGGGAATAGACAACAATCCCTACACCTAAACCCTGCAACTCATTGTACATCCCAACTCCATGAAACCCTAATTAATCACACTAGCTGATTGAGCTGGTTTATGCCCTTAAAAAATCGAAATATGTTCTCCTGATCGAACGTTCTCACTTCGTAGAGATCTTCCCAGTTCCCTTCTCACAAGATTCTTCTCATTTAGAATTCTAAATAATTTTGTATATTAGCAAACCGATGTTCAGTCAAAAGCAATTGATCATCAACTTGTTTATCATCATAATGTTCCGAAACTTTCAACTTTATTCTAAGAGTTTAAATTATACCTTAATCTTCACAGTTGTGAAGAAACCGACACTGAATAAATTTATTTCACATTCATATTTAGTGTTGATTTTAAATTCGCGAGACCTTTTTTGGAAACGAACATTTATTCCACTTAGAAAAGAAAATTTATTTAAAACAATTTTTGTTATACCTTATTTTATAACTCAAATAAATATAAAATCAAAACAAATTATAAAGAAATACAATTTTATCGATTGCAGTTTAATCAATTCTAAATGGGATAAAGTCTAGTGCTGTATCACATATAGCAAATGAATGCAAATTTATTGGGATCAATTCTAATAATCTTCTTTTTAATTGCATATCCCTTTTGAATTTTAACGTAACACACTGATCTTTCTCTTAATTATGGATTTTTAACTATTTCGTTATACTCTGTTCTACTTGATGATGTGTGCACCAGTTTCTTAAATCACATGCGTATTCCTAATTTGTTTTTAATTTTATTTGGACATAAATGTATAGACAGGAAATTACACAACCTTTCCTGTTTAGGCGTGGCTGTAAATATCGTAAGGGGAAATAACTCTTGTGTGTGGGTTCGAACCACACTCTCTCAGTGTTTACAGCGTATTTTATACCTTCTACCCACTAGGCCACCGAAGCCACATTTTTATTTAGTTATTAGTTGAAAATCATTCTACTTTTGGTGTTGTCAGCATCCGAGGTATTTATATTTGAATAATCTTAATTCGTGGATGGTGTTTTCTGCTTACAAAATCAGAAAACACCATCACCACCATCTGCTTACTATAAATCAGAAAACACTGATCAACTAAAAGTATTCATCTTATTGACAGCTTCTAATAATGATAATAAGAATAAATTTCCAACATTATATTTTCCGTATTAATTCTTCATAATATCCCCCGTAAAATAAATATACGGATATATTCGTCAAAAATTTATTTATTATTGATCCTCAATAAAGCAGTATGATTTACTGAAATATTTCATACTAACAGAGACTAACAGTCACTGGGGTTTTGTTAATGATAGCTAATAGTTTGTTCTTTTTAGAGCAAAAAAAGTCGTTATCCATATAAAGTTATAATTTATTTTTTTTTATCTATAGGTATATAATCTTACGAATATTCATTAAAGCTAAAACTTTTTATATTAAAAATTTTTTTTATTTCTACTTTCTAATTAAATATCATATTGCATTTTTTTTTCTATATAAAAAATACTTCTAATATTCACCTAATAAAACATTAAAGTTTAAATTTTCTCTTTTAGATCTAATCAATTTATGCACATAATCATATTTTATAGACTTGTAATATATTAATGTGTTTGAAAGATTATATTAATTTTCATCTCTTTTACTAAATTCAATAATAAATTAGAAATGATGTCTTCTACTAATCAACAACTTAATAACATAAATTCTTTTTACATATAATGATTCTTTATTTCGTTACAATATTATATGTACTTACTATTTTTTAAATCAGCAAAAAAGATTAACCTAAAAGTAATCACTTTTAATCATACGATAGATTCATTTCCTACAATATATTTTCATTTATTGATTCAGAAACGGTCTAAGTCGATATTGAAGAAAATTTAACAACATTATATTAAAATTTTACTGTAAGAGCTTATTACTTTATCCAGGTTAAAATATCCATGATTAATCATTACAAGATAAGGCTATTCAAAATAATAGACTTTAGTTTCAAATTTACTAACAGTGCTACTAACAGAAACTAGTGTTACTAACAGAAAGGTTCGAAAAAAGTTCGAAACGTCTAAAGTTCTTTTTTTTTTGATATTTTAGAGTGAACTCAATCTTTAATTTATAAATACAAAGTTAGATATTAAATTCTGGACAGTATAATAATCACTTACGGAGAGCTCAAGAAAATGTAAAACACAGATTAAAGAAAGCAATTAGCGTTTATAAAAAAATTTCCAGATATCCAGTGTAACAAGATTAAAAGTATTTCGAACATGCGTAAAATCTGTTCTGATATATGGCAGTGAAACTTGGCTTACAACTAACAGTTTATATCATAAGCTGTAAATCTTCATTAATAAGTGTCTCAAAATAATATGCGTCATTTTATTAAGGCATTTATATGAGGCATATTTATTGCTAAACAGAATATCGAATGCAGATCTCTACTGGATACTCACCAATGAAGAACCAATGAAGAATCAGTCAAATCAGGTACAGAAAATAAAAATATATAGGCAATTAGGCACTTAGAAAACCAAATACAAGCATATCGTAAACGGCCTTAGAGTAGAATCCTTAAGGAATAAAAAGACGCGGCCACCCTAACAATATATGGCGCATAAAAATCCAGCAAGTATTCATTTATTGTAGCATATCCTAGGATAATATGAAAATATCAGAGCAAAATCGAGTGAGATGGAGGTGTCATTGAAAACCATATGGCTTCCTAGAGGAGAAAGGAAAAAAAAAGTTATTGAATTCATAAAATAATGTCTAACATATACTAATAAGAATTCTACTTTATTTAACAAAATTTTCTAATTTTATTAATTTAATAAATTTCAGTTCGAATCTATCAAATATTATTTACTACTCGTATAAAAGAGAACAATATAAATTTTAAAATGTCTAAAATTAACTTCATATATTATATAAGTATATAAAAAACAAAAAATGTTTATATTGAAAACGCCATAATAAATTAATTTAATTTTTATGTACTTTGCTTATACGTTTGCACCATAATATTTTTACCATAACACTAAATCTGGTGTAGTGTAAATGACTTTTTACCTTTCTAACAATCAATCAAAAGTAAAAATTACTTTCAATATAACTTAAACTTACCTATTTAATAATTTTTTTTTTTTCTTCAAATCATAGTAGACACCTTCAGAGGCAGTATACTAAATATAATAAAAACGTTATTTTACTTATTTATCTCGATTTTTGTTTTTATGTTGTTTTTATGCCCTCTTAACAAGAGAACTATAGTATCACATTAAAATCATTGGATCCCAACCATCCTATTTACACCAATTTTAATTTTTTTGAAGTTTTTGTTTTTTTTTTTTTTTACTTTATACACTTATGATTATGGTTTATGGGCTTCTTTTTTTGTTTTGTAGCATAATAAAAAAAATTTATGCAATCAAATACTTATGTGTGTACATATGTATATGTATACATATTTGTATATATTAAGATAATCATATATGAATATAATTTTTTGTTTGCCTAAAGGCTGTATAAAACTAATAATTCTCTGTGTTGTTCAATATTTGGTATCCTATATTATTATTATTATTATGTACTTCATATTCTAAATTGATGTTTTTTGTGGTATGGTGGAAATTATTGAACGAACAAATGAACAAACAGGGCGGCAAATATCTTCACATGGTAATAATGATTATATATATTTTTTTTTTTTTTTTTGATTTCCTTCTCATATTGCATTACTTAAATACTTATATAAGCTCTACCAATAAAGATCATGAAGATGTGTATATATATATGTACTTGCATTATGATATAAAGTAAGACATATACACTAGGTGGTATTTGATTAAAGGAGATTATAAAAAAAAATATCAGAATATTGTAAAAGTTTTGATATATTTTAACCTTTTTCTAATTTACCCTAGTTGATAATGAAAAATACCATTTTGTTCTGTCCTATGCATCGGTTGGTTGGTTTACATGACTGCTCTCCAGACATCTAACTTACAGAGCACAAATAGCACAGATAATCATTTTAATACAATTCCCTTTGGTTGATAATCATGTTCTATATCAATAATTATCCATTCATCCAATACAATAGGCGATTTTCAGTTTTAGTTGATAATCATGTTCTATATCCATTTCTACCTCTTTGCAGCTTCTCTATATCTTATAAGGAATACTCATTCTGCCTGCATGTATTTCTATCGGATAGTCTGTTCGTCTTCAGGAGTGATATGTCTGTGCCAGTGACATCTCTTCAACAAAAATAAACAAAATAGTAACAATAGTTTTTACTACTGCCATTGGATGATAAGTTGTGGTAAATCTTGGATAGAAGAGTTTTTGAATATATTGTTATTGAAATTACTTTTCAATTTTTCGAAATTTGTGATTGGAAAGCTGCACATATATTTTGGATAATAGATATCAAAAGTTTACATTTAACATCAAACGGTAAAACCTCTTTCAATGGATTAGAATTTTTTGAATAGTGTCATTACCTAAAAAGATATTTATAAAAAAAAGGATGGTACATTTAACTTTATGAAAGATATAAAAAAATCTGAGAGTTAAAAAAATAACGATATCCTCAATAAAACGGTTATTCCAAGGCTAATAAATTTTTTTTTTACATTTGTGAATAATTTTTTGAGTCTTGTTTTTTTTTGACCAAAACATTTACGAAAAAAATTTTGTTTATTTCTTCCAAGGTAAATGCATTGGCGTTTATAAGATGAGGGTTATTATAATATGTACAATTCGTATTTGATTTTTCAAAGTTTTGTTTTATTTTCTATTACTTACTATACCAAAAGTTGTCACCAAAGAATGGCCTCTCTGATTAAAAATATACCAAGATTAAATAAAAATTGAAATTTTTAATGTGATATTAAAAATGTTTCTTGAAGTGTAAACTGAAATTAAAGATTTACTTTGGATGCACATACAAAGAAAAAATCTACAATAGATTGTTGAAGTCAATATGAAATCAATAGTGCTTTAAAGTTGATTATGTATCTTGAATGGAACATGAATGGTGAATTGCATTATAAGTGATTTTGTTGTGTAATAAAAGTAAAATGATGGCGCATTTCAATAAAACAAAGAGTCTTAAAAAAAAAAAAAAGAATAATGAAACAAAACTTCTGGATTAAGTTGAATATAGGATAACTGAAGTATTGTAAAAATTTAATGAATAATTGTTATAATGTCGGAAAATATTATAAAATTTATATTAAGAAAATTTCATTGTGTGCTGTAATAAAAATTTTTTTTTATTCAACACATTTATAAGTAATATAGAATTTTATATATGTAGATATGTAATATAAATATTTATGTATGTATATGCGTATTTATATTTAAAATTAATAATTGACTCTACAGGCTTATTTTAATGTAATTATCAAGTAGTTAAATGTTTTTATTTTTTGATTTTTTGTTCGCAAATAATGATATATGGTTCAATAAAAGAAAACTTTGATTTGAAAAGAAAATAAGTTTTATTTTATAATTAATAATTCTATTAATGAAGAATATGATTTAACAAAATTACTTCCTTATAAGTTGTTGACTTGAAAAAAATTCATAATATTGTAGAAAATTCGAAAACCGAAGTAGCTACCATAATAATTTAATGCAAAGACTACAAAAAAAAGCTTTTTTAAACTGTGCTAAACGGTCATTCCAAGGTTTATTAAAAATTTTATAAGATCTGACTCAAAAATATCATTTTGAAGATTAATTTTTTTTTTTTTTTTTTGAAGATTAGATTCATTAAGTTATCATTTATACATTTACTTGTTATAAAAGAATTAGCCTATTGCTAATATGGTCATTTTATTCTTCTATCTATCTTCTATCTTCGTTGGTTTTGGAGATAATCTCGTTTGCTTCGAAATCATTCGGAAGCTTCCAGAATCGGTTACTAATAGTAGGTTACTAATTACGAAAGGGAGGATAAGTTCGATTTTGGACAAAACGGATCATAGGTTCGATCATGGCTTCGATCCGATTTTGTCCAGACTCGAACTTAGCCTCCCTTTAGTAATTAGTAACCTACTATCTAAATTTCATCAAGATAGCTTTACTAATTGTTGAGTTATCGTGCAAACTGATGGAAGGACGAACATCGCTAAATCGACTCAGGAGGTGATCCTGATTCAGAATATATATGCATGTTCATATCTAACTCGCTTCCTTTTGGTGGTTACAAACACTATACCAAAGTTAATATACCCTGTACTTTAGGTGTAGGATATAATAAGTAGGTACATATGTCCATAAATACTCATATTCCGAGTCGTAAAGTAAAAATTTACAGGTTGAAGTGTTATAAAGATAAAAATGGTTTCAAATCTATTTTTTCAGTAACCTTTTTATCCACTTTTGCTTTTAGTCAGTTTTCCTTATTTCCAATTTTTTTTTTATAATTGTACACTATACTTAATTCAATACCGTAATTCTTTTGTAATTCCTACTATTGAATTCCTACTAAAATATCTATACTTTTTCTTTATAAAGTGGCTTTTATCAATTAAACATGGGTACATCAAGTATCAGTAAGTTCAAAAAAAATTTCCTTCTTCTAAATTGAATTTTCTTTTTCTAATTTTCGCTTTGTCTTCTATTTCTTCATCTAGTGAATTTTCAAATATATTATCCATTTTGCCTTTTTAAACAATTTGCATTCAAATTTAGACTGTACTAAAAACTACTCTAATTATACTTGAGTGTTCACTCACTTAGTCATCTTTTTATTTACACTTATTCTCCATTTTCCTCAAATGTCAAAAACGCTTAGAGGATAAGTTTATCGACAGTCATGAGTTGGCACTTTGTTTTTTTTTCAAACTGAGCGTTCTCAAAAAAAAACTGAGTGAACACTCACAATCAATTTTTAATCACAAATTCATACCACTCAACATTTTAATAACATGAAACCTATAAATATGCAATAAAAATAAAAATTACTTTAATATTGTTTTAATCATAAAAAATTTTCTAGAACCGAATACTTTAAAAAACTATAAAAAAATTAATACATAATTGATCATACATATACAATGTATATACAACATATATATATATATATATATATATATATAGAATTCTTATATTAATAAGAATATCCTAAATAGATTATTGACATGCCGAGACTATAAAATATAATAAACCGTTCATTGAATACAAACTAAAAAAAACAGAAAAGAAAAAAATGGAAAAAAAAAAAACAATATCATAAAAAATTCTCACGATCACAGAATTTTTACTTTCTTTCTACATTTATTATGTTAATTAGTGATATAATTTTTGAATAAAAAAAAATGTATACATATATACACGTAGTCTTTCTTATAATCGTAATTCGCATGTATGTATATTTGCCGCAGGATATTTTTCGTACGGATTTTTTTTATGGCAGTTCCCACAACAAAATTTTTGAATATAAAAAAAAAAAAGTGAATTATTTTTTTTTTCTCTACTTTAAATATCTTAAAATTACAAAAAAAAAACAAAAAAAAATTAAAAATAAAACGGAATCTTTATTCTACCTTAATAACCTGTTACTGAAGTAGGCAATAATAATATGGTTAAGAAATTGGTATCTCACCTTAAGCTACTAAATTTAAGTATAGAATAATAAAATGAAAGCGTAAAGAAAAAAAAAAAAAACAAAAAACCATTAATTCAAAATGGTAGAGAATAAAAATGTAAAAAATTTGAAAGGGATAGAAAATAAAAGTGAACTGTTACTTTTCTCTTAGAATATATACTCTTCAAATTGAAAGATATATTTTGATAATTTAATCTGATGATTCACCATTTTTAATTCCTTTAATATAAGTGTAACGTTTGCTTTTTCACAAAGGATTGTTTTTGAAAAATGGCGAAAATCATAGATACTTTATATTAAATAGACTTTATATCAAATACAAAAGTTTATATATATAAATTTTTTCAAAAAATTTTAATTTTTAAACCCTCTAAAAATCAAAATCCAAAACAATTGTAAATAGTCTACGTAAATTTCATCTAATGTATACCGAAGCTCTCCTAAAAGCAGAAATTGACAAATAACAAATGTATATTGTAAATTTTACAGATATGCGGTAAATTCAATAGGGGTGAATTTATAAAATATTTTTAATTTAATTTTTAATATATCTAAAACTTAATCTTAAGCCTCACATTACGGGAATCTCTTTACGGCATTAGGGGAAAATTTTTCTTCGAGATATAAAAGAGTTGAATCGTGTTTAGATTTATACTGTTATATATACAAAATTAAGAGACAATAACATAAAAAGTTCTTTTCCAATTACTTATAGGTTTAGCTGGGTTTTAAAAAGGATCTTTGTTAGAGCCACTTTTTGTTTTATTACCTATTCTCTTTGTAGAAATTTTCTTTATTATGGCATTTTTCTATCATCTTGAAACAAGATCAAATCAAATTTTCAAATAATGAATTTTAATTCGAATAAATTTATTCTACAACTGATATGATGTTTTATATGTTATCAATAATTTTAAACAGTTTTACAATAACACAATAAAAACTTTCAAAAAAAAGTTAATAAATTCTACTACTATTAGTTTATATATAAAATTATCCACCCTTTAGGATATCATACCATTTCATTTATGCAAACATTTAATTTTTTTTTTTTTTTATAATATATTCGTTTTTTGTTTTTTCATATTCTGTTATTTAATCACATGAAATTTCATTGATCCTCTATTTTAACTAATATTCATTTTATTCATTCATTCCATTTTCTTTTTTTTAATATAATATAAATTTAACTCCCATATCGAACACACAAATAAATTTAAAAATTTTACTGAACTGGAAATCTTTCAAAACTTCAAAAGTTTCTTTATATAGGATGGAACTTAGGAAAATGAATAAAAACGAAGCAAAAATGGAATTAGGACATTTAAGTAATTTTTTAAGTGGCGGCGGCTAAGAATTTATTTTTTTTTTATTTTTTGTTTTTTTGTGATCTTTACTTTTCTACCGTTTTATTTATTTTTTTTTTTTTTTGTTTTTTATTATTATAACTTAAGTATAGACCGCTTTTTAACGTTTTTTACTTTGATGTAAATCAAAAAAAAAAAAAAAAACCTAAAACAAATCTCATCTCATCATAAGCAGAGCGATTAACAACAAAATACCGAAACCGAAAATCAAAAAATAAAAACAAAACAACAAAGTTCACAACCAGTAACAATATGATGACTAGTTTGTCAGAACTTAAAATGAAAAAAAAAAAAAACTAAAATTCTTCTCATCCTTTACTTCTAGTTTTTCACATATCTATAGATATAACATTTAATACGAACATATGTACAATACATATGTACATATAAGTCATTACTCATTATATTTCTACTACTATCTATTTTGTACATACATACGTCATTGCAAAGTTAATATTTTACTTTAGTTTAAAAACTTACATCTTTTTTTTTTTTTTTTGGTTTAAATTTTTCATATCCTTCAATAATTTCTTTTTGTTTTAAATAATTTAATGTATATTTTGTATGGAATGTATATTGTATGTGTGTGTGTGTGTATGTATATGGTATAGTAACAAAAAAAAAAAAACAAAAAGAATAAAAGAAAATGATAACGATGGCGGCGGCATATTAAATTTTGTTTTTTTTTGTTTTTGTTAACAACAGGTTTTCAGTCAGTAGATCGTCAATCACCACCCTTAGGCTCTTAAGTCCTGTCATTATTTCTGATATTATGCTTTTTTTTTCATTATTTTCAGTACATTTATGCTGGTTAACATGTTTACACTAAAAACAAGAATACTATTACTTTTAATCTTTGTTTTTTTTCTTTTTTGCAACAATAACAAAAATAAAAAGAAAGAGAGAGAGACAAAGAGAAAAAGAGAGCAAAAAAAAAAAAAACAAAAACAAAATAATAATATGAAAATATATCGTTATTCAATAAAATAAAAATTTGCAAAACATCAAAAACTTGAAAAAAAACCTTAATATAAAACAAAGAAAACACTAAATTTAAATTAAATATTGGAACAAAGAATATATTGTAATGTATGTACGCGTGTAATATTGTAAAATGATTGTAAGAATTGTGGTACAAATAAAAAAAAAAAAAAAAGATTAAAAAAAAGAAGACAATAACACTAAAAAATTTACCGAAAATTGTATTCTTAATTCATTTCAACATACATACACACAGCATTTCAATACACAACCACGCACACACATTCATGCAGCTTAAATTCTTTAAATGTTTTTATAGACCCCATCTCCTTCTATCTACAAAAAAAAATATATAAAATAAAAGTCAATTGTAATTTTGCGGCAATTTAAATTATGTATATTGTAATAATATGAACTCTTTATAATAATTTTTACCGAACTGAACAGTCTGTTCATGGATCATTTTAATATATCAAATTATGTTCAAAAAATTTAAAACAGATAAAACTTTCTTTCATCAAAAAATAAACAAAAAAAAAAAAAACAACAAAAACAAAAAATTACATTTTATCTGCGACTTGGCACTTATGTATATATAAAGGATTCAGGGCAAAAAGCTATTATCTCCTTTACAGCTTCTTACATCCTACTTAAAAAAAAAAAATAAATACCATAAAATAATACACAAACAACAACAGAAAAAAAAAAAACAAAAAAAAATAAAATAACATTGAAAAATATTAAAATGCTGCCGATATTCAAAAACCAAAAAAAAAAAAAAAAACAACTATGTGTAAACTCTATACTTAAAAAAAATAAAAATAAAAATATAACAATAATATTAAATTAAATTAAATTAATCGGTACAACTATAGGATTTTAGTATATGAAATAAGTTTCTTTTTTTTTTGTTAATTAATTTTTAGGACATTTTCAAAACATTTTGAAAAAATGTGCTTATTAGTTTCTATCTGTCCTCCTGTCCGTCCGTTCGTCCGTCCCCCCGTCTGGGTGTTTACAAAACTTCTACACCATTTGAAATAAAATAATGAAATTTTAACTACGGATAGACACCACCAAAAAATTAATTTTGTGGAACAACTTTTTTCTATAGCCACATATGTTACGGAGCTACAGTCCCCTAAAGTTCGAAAAAGCTCTATTTTTAAATTATTATAACACCGATTCTATAAGGTATATTTTCAATCTGGAAACGCCAAACGATAACTGATAAACTTTATAAATACATATATATATAAAATAAATATGCAGATTTACTATTTCGTTTGCCGTTCGTTATGTGAAACTTAATTTTTGCAAAAATGTGGACCACTTCTATCTTTCAAACGGTTTAACTTAGAAACTTGAAATTTTGAGAGGAGTTAGATCTTTGGAATATGGTATGAAATTAGAGAGGAGTTAGAGAAGTTAGATCTTGAAATTAGAGAGGAGTTACATCTTTGAAAATAAGTATGAGTTAGGAAATATTTTTGTGTCGTCCCCCGTCTTGTTGCTGTAAGGGGTCAAAAACTGAAAATTCTTTATTTTTAAACACCTGTAAGTTGTAACTTGGGCACCTGACCACATTTTGTTGAAGTAATATACAAAAATTAAAGCTACAACATTGTACTTTTGTTTTTGTTAATAACTTTTCTTAATAATAAAGGGTTACCTTAAAATTGACGAAAGTGTGATTTGATTTTTCTTAATTTTGTCTTACCGCAAAAAACAAAATAAAACAATTTTATTTTTCAATATATCTTACTCTTTACTCTAGGCTTATTATGGACTATTTTTTAATTGCGGAAATGTGAGTTTTTGAAAACCCATGGTTTTTTCCATTACTTGTTTTTTCTTCAAAACCATCGACAATTATTTAAACAATAGTGTACTTTGATTTTTTATGGTAATAGGTAATCCTTACTCTACATTGTTTTCTTTGATTTTTCAGTTTCGCACATACTTCAAAATTTCGTGCACATTAAGTTCAGCCGACATTTTGCTACCGGCTTAACTGAATTTAGGTAACAATTATCTATTTCCAAAAATGAATGAAAATTTGAAAAAATCTAAGATTTAAAATACACGAATATGTAAAATATGTAAAATACACGAATTCACTAACTGATATCTACGCATAAAGAATATTCTGGTCTGCCAGAAAAAGTAACAAAGGTCTGTGGAAACACTTAGAAGTAGATAGGACATCTAATAAGAAAAAATCACGAAAATATAAGTCGCATGGCCTTGGAGTGATACCCCTTTTGAAGTAGACTAACTGGGAGATGTCCAAACAAAATTTTGAAGCATATCAAAATATCCTATCTCAAGCAGAAGCAATGCAACCTCATATAAGAGAATGCAAAACAGCAGTAGGAAATTGTGTGAGCGAAATGTTTAATGGAGCCCTATGCTCCCACGCGGAGTGAAGTAGTTAAAAAAAATTCAGAAAATTTAAAAAAATATATACATAGATTTAGATTCTAGCCACAAATTGTGTTATAGTTGAAGTTCATAAAATCATCACGTGCGTAGGCTTGTCGATTCTACATTTTATGAAATTAAATTATCAATCAGCTGCTTCAGTCAATTCGACAATAAGTTAAAATTTTGTGACAGATAGAGAGAAAATAGCAAGTTTTTAGTTTATTAAAATTAAACTTATACAATTTAATTAAATTTTATATATTACATTGCAGATACATTAAAGTTTATTTTGTCATCACATTATTAGATTTCAAAAGTATTATAAACCTTTAAACATATACATATCAAATTATTTTTGTAATTTTTATATTAAAATTCATCAATATTATTATTGTTATGTAATAAAAGAACGGTACAGCAATTGCACGATCATTTTTGACATTTGTTTTAATTTTCTTTTTTGGATAGTATTAATGCTTGTATAAAAATTCATTCACAATTAGTAACATATAGTTTATATTCTCAAAAAATGTATAAGAAAATTCCCTACTACTTTAGAGTCTAAATTCTGAAATGAAATCTTTTTATTGTTTATTTCTTTGAGATAAGTGGTGGAATATATTTCGGCAATTAAAATGTTTTCAATTTTCACCCTTAATTCTATCAGCTTATCTATATCATCTGATTAATTCTGTTAATCGAATAATTTCCGCATGTCTCATTAGATTTTTGAGACAAGCTTTTCATATCTGCAGTTTTAAGCTATGTTGAGAACTACTAGCAAGTTTTGTTATGCAGGACCTATATAATAGATATTTTCAAAAAAAACTTTCTTTAAGTCATTAAACAAAATGATTTCCAATTCTTTAGCCGCAGCTGTTGAATTCACTTTTATATTACCATCATATTATAATGTTATTTTTATGTTAAACCACTTCAATGAGCATTAATTTGGAGCAACATAAAATCAATTTTGTGGGGTAACGATCGATAAAAAAAAAGTCGTATAAAAATAAATATTGTGACCCCTTTTAATGATTTCAATATATGTGTTATGTAATTTGAAACAAATTTTATTTCTATTATAATATATTTAAAATTAGTCTTTCAATTTTTTTAGTCCAATTACGTAAGGCTTAAGGGTTTTTTAAAACAAAAAAAAATAAATAAAATAAAAAACTACTACTTATAAATTTTATTTTTGGTCAGATATAATAAATCTCTACTTTAAAACAACTTACTATAAGAGAATTATTATATTGATATAAATATGAATGTTAATATTTTATATATTTTCATATACATATTGTGATCCTTTTTGTTCACAAATCATAAACGTGTTCTACTTTATAACAAAAAAAAAAAAAGAAACACAAATGAAGTAAAATGTATAAGATAATACTTCGATCACGCACTTAGATCGATTTCATCAATCCCGAAAAGAACGATCACTTTAACACTTTTGGTTTTTGTTTTTCCTTTTTTTTTGTTTTTACTTTTAGACTTCTTTAGGTTCTTTTTCAAATAACTTGATTGCCATTCAGCATTGATATTTTATTAAAATAAGTAGTGCGAGTTGAATAAAATACAAAAAAAAAAAAAAAAATCTTAGATGAACTCAGATACAATAACAATTCCGTATATTGTATATGATTTATTGAATAAAAATACAAAATATTTTATTAATAAGAAAATGTTGAACTTGAAGTTCAAAATTACATTAGTTTGGTTTTAATTTAGTTAGTATATAGGTTTCCAGTGCTTTTAATAATTTTATTCAATTTTATTATGAATAGTAAAAATATTTAATTTTAATAGAGAGATCTATAATAGGTCTTAAAGACCTTTTCAGGCCTACCTAATTGTCATCTATATCATTACATTCATTTTGTAGACCCTTTCATAATTATTCCTAAATCTAACATTGCAGATATCTTTTAGAAAATACCTGTAAAAAATTTACTTTAAGATAAAGTAAACATTTATATGCATCTCAGTGTACATACATTTTGGTTTTTTGTTTTTGTTTTTCTGTTGTTAATACAAGACAAGTTTATAAAAGTTTGAATCAATCAAAATGATTACAAAAAAAAAAAAAAATTAAAAATTTACTTGCTAGTTTCACTTTACGCGTCTGTGCGTCCCTCCTTCTGTCTCTTTAAAAAACGTATGTACCGTTTAAATATATAAAATGTTAACCATAGATAAGTATCTTAAAAAAATTAATGTTGTATAGAATAATTTTATTATGTAGCCCCATCCATTACAGAGTTACAGCTTTTCAAAGTTCGAAAAACTCTATTTTTAAATGTGTATATATACATATTTCTGGTTCAGCTTAAAATTTTTCCAATCTAAAAACACCAAATGACAAGAATTTTTTTTTGCTTTGTTTTTTTTTTTTTAATCTTAACTTTAGTATTTAAATTTACCATTATGAGAAAACAAAATTTTACTTTTAGATAGAACCTTCAAATTTTGGGAGAAGAAAAATCTTTCAGATATAACATAAGTTACCTTAAAACCTAGAATTTTTTTAGTATCATCCCCTGTTTAACAGATGTTAGGAATCAAATATTGAAAATTTCCCATTTTTAGACACCTGTCAAAATAAATTCAAATTAAAAAGCAAAGTAAAGTTTCAATATTATAATTTTAACATGTGTTGACAGCTATTCTTAACATTATAGAGTTTCCTTAAAGTGTTTCTTATTTTTTTCACAATTTTTTCACAATTTTTCTCACATATAAAATTTTAAGAAAATTTAAAAATTTTGGTACAAGTCACAATATTCGAAACAGTTTGTTTGTATTGCATTTTAGAAAATGTGAGCCTTTAAAAGCCTTTTGTTTTACATTCTGTCTTGTTTGTTTAAAATATTTTATGAAATCATCCATTCTCAAATATTATTTCTTTTCACTTCTTTATCAAGAAAATTTTATCATAAAATTTTCAAGCAACTATAGGATACAATATATGTAGTACTAGTATGTATATACAAAACAGTTAATTACATTTTAATTTTCAGGAATTTTCCTTCCCTTTTTTGTAGAGTTTCTTATAATTTTTCGAGGAACGAATGGTCTTATTTCAAAATCTCGTTTTTTTTTTTAAATCACCACATTTTATAAAATCTCATCATTTATTAAAATCTTGTTTTCTCAAAATTTCTTTTTTTTTTTAATCTTGTATCTTCAAATCTCAGTTTTCCACAAAGGTTTTTAAATTTAAGAAGAACTATGAGACAAGATTAAATTTGTAATTTTATATCAAAAAAATTATACCATTACAAAAGAAATGCTTCGGTTAAAAAAATCATAATATTTAATATGTAAATGACAAACATTTAAAACCCTTTTACTCAATGATTTGCCAACCAACTTTAATTTTTAAATGATAAATATTCAGTACAGCCATCTTACAAGATCAATAGTTTTCCAAAATTTTCTGATTTTCATTAATAATTTTCCATTTTTATAAAAAACCCATGTAAAGTATATACATATGTATCATATAATATATATAATCTATACCTATAATATACATATTCAAAAAAGACGCTCTTTGATTCCGTTAAATTTTTGTTTTTTTTTTTTTCGATTAAAAATTTTAAAATATTGGTTGGAGTAGAAATTTCACAATATAACTGAATATAGACGTAGGAAGTATAGTTTAGTGCTTAGTACAGTGGTAGGGTGTGCGGTTCTTAATAGGTACTTTTTGATTTTGCAAGTTCAATTCAGTTCTGTTTTTTTTTTTGTTTTGGTTTTTTTTTTTTATATTTTAAACGAAATAAATTCTTACACATCTTATAATATATATAATAGGCATCTTATAATATATACAGGGTGTTTCTGACTCGATGGTCTTCCTTGAAATGGGTGATCGGGCATACCGAGACGAACAAAAAATTTTATTGGAGGGGGGTCTATTCTGCACTTTTTTTTTAGATATGAGGGGTTAAAGATTTTTTAGAGACTTTTCATAAAAAAATCTACAACTTTTGAACGGCTTATGGAGAGATATAGAGAGATAAAAAAAAATGTATTTTATAGAGTAAGTTATTAGCTTTAATTTTTATACCCTAATGATTCCATAACTCCAACAATTACAAAGTTATGGAGGTTTAAAATGATTTAAAATGAAAAAAATATGTTTCAAACTCAATTTTCTTTTGAAACACCCTGTATTTGGAGTACTTTTTAGGGCTTATTTTGAAACAGTTTTTCAAGCCGTATAATTAGTACTTAATAATTTCTTCACTATCTCCAACCGTTTTTGAGATATAAAGAATAGAAAAGTGTGTTGTAACACAGAAAATGTGTTAACACACCTTTGAAAATAAAACACTTTTCTATTGTGATTGAAAATAACACATTTTTATGGGGCGGGCGGGCAAATACTATTAATACTAAATTTAAAAATACGTGATTGTAACAATCAAACAACAAATTATAATAAATTTATTCCAAATAAGAATAAACTTAAATATACAAAATACCATATTTATGAAAGAAATTTAAATTAAGTTTTAGATTAATTAGGTTAGGTTAAGCGTTTTATCTTCTTTTACTTATTATAATAGTGGGATTTTTTTTTTTTTTTTGAATAATTTTTTTTTTTACCAAATAATAAAATACAACTAATTAATATTTTAAAGTCCATATAAGCAAAAAAAACATATATGTATTTAAAATTAGTTTAAGAAAACATATTCAATATCGGTTATAACGACATTGATCAGAACAGTAAATTTTATCCATATATCCGGTAGATTACGTATAAACAAATTAAACATTTTTTTATATATATATATTTTTTTTTTTATATTATATCGTACAGATATTTTTAGAACCCTTTTGCTTTAGCATGTGGGCCATCTTGGTACAAGTATTCAATTATAATTATATTTAATATTTTGTTTACATTATTTTCTTATATTTTATACATTATTTTTGATCTGACAGGGGTTTGAACCCGAGAACTTTCGTCTGAATTTACATACCGCAGTATGTTCATATATATATTATGTAGAAAAATTACAATTTTTACAAAAATTATTTTAATTGTGAAATTCTTTTCATTTCAAGTTCGAACACTTTACACCTTGTGTACCTTAGAAAAGTCTTGGGTTTTTATATACTACATGTTTTTAGATAAAAAAATCTTTTCTGTTTTTTTTTTTTAATAATCAAACATTATTTTAAATATTAATTACTCAAACTTTTTGTTATAAAAAATGTCGTACACAACATCTAAAGGAATATTTATTTGGAAACCGTCTGATACCGTTACCCCGAAATAGTTTTTATATGAGAACATATTGAAATGGATATCATATTCCCTAAATTTAAATCTATTTTGTTTTTTTTTTTGTTATTGGAGATACATATACAAAAATCATGTTTATATAAACAATTCTTAAACTTCGGAAACTTTAGAAGACGGTATTTGCAATTAAATTGTTACCAAACCACAAGATATGATATAAGGACTGAAATATCTTTTTTATCTTTTGTCTTTGAAAAATAAGCCTATACAATTAAATAATAGACACTATTAAAAAATAAATAAAACATTAGTATGTGCCTACCTATATTCTATACTGTTATAATCAAATAAATTCATAATAGGTATAGGTATAACTAACGGGTTTTCCAATTTAAGTGATATGATTTCTTTTCAAAAAAAAAACACACTAATTGTTAAGGAAATTCAAATGTTTTTTATTTAATGTAAAGTACAATCGATACAATTATGTTCTGAATAAAACATCATTCAAATGGCCTCCATGACTTCTTTTGCAGTAACGAATTCTATGAATCCAATTTTCGAGCACTTTTTGCACTATATATATTATGTAAATTTGCTTTTAATTTTTTTTTTTTTCTACCTATTTTAAGAAGTGTTCGAGTGTTCGTACAAAAAAAAAAAAAGTACAATTGACTATAACATTTTTGGCAAAAATCCTTAAAAGTGCCTAAATATGTAATATCTTGTTTTATTATATTATCTTTCAAGATAAAGAAATCATTTCATTCATTCAGAAATTTTTAACCTTTGATTATCAATAAAAATTAAATTTTCTTCGCCCACTTTAAAAACTACCATTGTCATAATTTAATATCACAAATTTAATTTTTTAAATTCCTTTATAAATATTTTGATTTATTTTGTTTTTCCCAAATAAACCACATACACCACACTTAAAATTTCAGAATAATACCTATATAAATATCTTTTTATATTTTTGTTTATTTATTTGGGAAAAGAATTTAAAAACCCCAAAAGAAACAAAAAAATCAAAAAAAAAATATGTATTATATAATATGGAATTTCCATTTACTAATCAAATCAATTTTTGTTTTTCTTTTTTCTTTTTTTTTTATTATTTTTCTAACTGTAAAATCAAATAAGTATCGCATTTTAACTGAGTGGTTCCTATTAATAAAATATGTTCTCAACTTGGCAAATTTTCAATAATATTGATTTACCAACATACATACATACATACATACATACATACATATAGCACTTTCAAACATGTTAAGGAATTTCCGTATACATCCATACAATATAACAAAAATTTCCAAACCAAAATATAAAATACAAAAAAAAAAAATTGTTTCCCTGTAAAATAAAAAAATAATATAAAATAAACCTACCTATTTTGTTTAAAATTTCCACTTTCATTCATAAAAGAAAATTGCAAAGTAAAAAAAAAAAACAACAACAAAAATACAATAAAAAAAAATTTATATATACCTGTTGATTCTTTAATGATGAATTTGCTGAAAACCTACAAAAAACAAACCATATTCATTAATATATTTTTCACCTTCAAAAAGCTTTTATTTAGAAAAATAAAATTCACCACAATAACAAAAGCTTTATCTTCTTTAACTTTTTTCATTCAGTTTATTATGAAGAAGTTCATTTTTTTACCACTAGAGCAAATATTTAATTAATTTGTTTTTAGTTTTTAAAGTGGTTTGTGTCTTTAATAAATTATTAAAAAAATAATTTTTTTTAGAAAATTTATATAAGATAATTTTGGTTTTGAGAGAAAACTTTTAAAACAGAAAATAAAATAAATTTTTTTTTTTTTAAACAATTTTCAATATCAAAATATCAGAATATAGAAAATAAATAGAAATAGAAATCTTATTCTTAATTCTCGACTCAAAATTTACAGAGACTACAATAAATTATTTGTAAACAACAAAAAAAAAATATATTTGGTTGAAATTTTGAGTATAATTTTACTCATTTAATGTAAGTTTAATCTGAAGAAGCATACCCTAAATTTCACTAGGTATAAAA
Organism: Poecilobothrus nobilitatus; assembly: GCA_947095535.1. Lineage (NCBI taxonomy): Eukaryota > Metazoa > Arthropoda > Insecta > Diptera > Dolichopodidae > Poecilobothrus > Poecilobothrus nobilitatus. Next base: position 15,643,838 of record OX352772.1, read on the forward strand.
TTTTTTCTTACCTTGAAAAATTTCAAATATCCGTAATTTAATTAATCTTGTAAATTTAAAGTAATAGGGTAATAGTATAAGTTGTAATATGCTGAAAATATCCTAATAACCCCATCAAAAAGAAAAATTAAATAAATAGCCCTTAAATCTTCCTTCAATATCTATATCAAAAAAAAAAATGTATTACATAAATATATTTAATTTATAATTTATATGAATAAAACTAAATTTTCTCAATTTTTTATTAGTTTTTTTTATTTTATTATGATTTTGAGCTGATTGCGAAATAAAAATTATATATACTAGAAAAACTACACAGTGCACACTTTAGATATTCTTTGATTCTAGCAAATAAATTTAATAAAAATATCGTCTGGCTTTATAATGACTTATAATTAAATGAATGATTTTATGAATGACTGAATATTGTGATACCTGATATTTTTAATTAAAAAAAAAAAAATTAATTAAATTAAATTAAATTAATACCTAATTATTTAGCTCAAGTTGGAAAAAATCACGATTTGTATAGTCGTATTTAAAGAAAGACCATTTTTCTATTTTCTTTCTAATTCTATTCTAAAAAAATTTTTTTTTAATGCATTTCTCTGCCACATAAACAGGAAATTACCCGGCCCGGTTTAGGCATGGCTGTAAATGTCGTAAGGGTGAAAAACTCTTACGACGTGTGTGGGAATCTAACCCACACCCCCTCAGTGTTTATACGCTCTTATCTACTAGACCATCGAGCCCCCGTTTAAAAATTCGAATCTTATTTGAACCATTCACAGAATTTTTTCAAAAGTCTATTACAATAATTGATTTCTTAATTACAAATTAGAAATACTAAAAAACTTAAAATTAATGTATTATTGAATTATTTCGTTTAATTTCTATTATATGTATATTTGTTATTATTAAATACATGAACAAACTGTGAAAAATCCCGAAGAAAAGAGATGATACAGGAAATGAAAAAAATTATACTTACTCCTAGTAGCTTCCATTAATTATGATAACGGTTCCAAAGTTTAAAAAATATTTTTTTTTTTTATAAATCACTTTAAATCCCTTTTTGATGACATTTTACTAGCAAATACACACTCCGATTTATATCTTAACGATTTAATAATGTACATTTTTTGTGCCACTTTAGGTGTAGGTGTAAATAGAGTAAGGATAAATAAAAACTTACATAAATAACTTTTGTATCTAGACATTTTGAATTATTATCCCATATTTGTCCTTCTGACACTTTTTTTTAAAATGTTCATTCAACTCAATTTCATTTCTTTTGATCTATGCATCTTTTAACTGTATTATTCCTATACTATTCCTTTGACCTCCCTCTTTTTAATTTCAATTCTCCAACATCGTATTTAATTAGAGGAATAACTTAAGATTTAATATTAACGACTTAGCAATATTTAATTCTTACAATTCTTTTTCTACAAAATTTCTGCACTTGTAATGGAACAGGCGATAGAGGACGCAGTCAACCATAAATGATTACTTTTCTTTTAATTAGACAATCTCTAAATTTCAAAATCTAAATTTATATACATATTCAGCAGCTTGCAATTTATTTTTGGAAAAAAAAAATTTATAAAATTATTATTTTTTTTTTCTTTTATTTTTAATAATTTTCTTCCTCTATTTTGTTTTTTTTTTAATTAAATATTCAGCACCCGCCAGTTTTAACTTAATTTCATCATTATTCCAATTATTTTATTGAGATAAAATTAAAATTCTCATATGACTTCATTAATCATTTGTAAAACATGTAAATATTTTATTACGTTTTTATAATTTTGTATATTGCAATTGCATTTGTTTAAAGAAAAATTGCATTATATATGCATGTACTAAGTATATATGTATTGTCTTTCTTTTCAGGAATTGAAAACTTATGGTCTATGTTATAATAAATTAAAAATAAATTAATTTTGATAAATGTGAGGTTATGATTAGTTTTATGAACTATGAACTCGAATAGCATAACTAAAATGTTACTATATGATTAATAAAAAAAACAACAAAATTATAATGTGTATAGGAAAGCATTAAATCGCTTTTGTGAAATCAGATGCCATTGCATGCCAATACAAGAACATTAACATCTTTCTTTAAAATCTTCCTCCAAATTTTCTTACCCACCCCATATAATCCAATTTTTTTCTTAAATTCCTTTGTTCCAAGAATCCTCCCTATCTTTCCTATTCCGTAAACCAAACTGTACATTTGTATTAAAGGTGCCAACCTAAAATTTTGTTTAAAATGGGATTGTTTTGGTTGATCATATTTGGAAGAATCAAGTGTAATTTTTCTAGGTTGACTTTTGAAGTTTTACACTGAAAACCGACCCTCGTAAATAAAAAATTTGGGTTAAAATCAGCGCAAAAGTGCAGTGTTTTCTTTCTGTATTAAAACTGTCAGACTTGTTTTTCTCTATATTTTACTTTAATTCTATTTGTTCTTTCTTTTTGTCATAGTTGTCACAGTTACTTGCTATAATAAAGAATTCGCACATAATATTCGGCTACAGAGTTTAGAATGTAAATTTGGTTGTTAGGCTGTATACGATATTGTAAAAAATCTGTGTTGTAATGAAGATTTACGTAAGGAAAAAGGAATTGAAGCAAAATATGTTGATTCGAGAGTAGATTGAAAACGAACCTGAATCTGAACTAACCGTTTAATTTATTTCTACATTTTTGTGTTAATTTGAAAAGAATAGTGGGAAGATTCAAGTATACACATAGAATTAATTTACAATTTATATATTATTAGATAATTCAGAATCTAAATTGTTGATTAAAAATTCTTAAAAATTGTATTTAACCAATTTCGATTTTCAATCATATTTAAATAACTTTAGAAAATAAAAATAATACTAGGGTTTTGTTTAACTGAAAACGGTATCTTGGTATGATTCATTCAAAAAAATTAAATTTGAGTTTTTTAAAAAACTGTCAGAAACCTTAACTTTAAACGAGGGAACATATCTATATGAACATATCTATATATCCGTAATATAACAATCAGTAATCAGTAAAAGTAAACAAGGTAGAATGTAAACCAACGGTTTTTAAAAGCGCACATTTCCAAAAGATAATTTAAACTGTTTAAAATTGTGACTTGCACCAAAATTTGAAAATTTCGTTTAAGAAAAGATGTGAAAGTAGGATTTTTTTGCAATTTTGAAAGGCTGTGATTCCGGAATCCTATATAACTAAGAAAAACCGTTAACATACATAAAAATATATTATTGAACCTTTAATGTTTATGGCTTGCTGAAGAAAAATGTGTTCAGGTGCCTACGTTACAGGTATCTAAAAATATCAAATTTTCAGTTTTTGAACCCTTACATATAACTCATACATACAAATTTCTGAGGAAACTTATATACAAATTGTAACGGTTTTTTTTTACCTTAAAATTTCAAGTCCCTATCTAAAAGTGTGTCGGAGTTATGAATATAAAAAATTCATGCAAAATTTGCTTTTCACATAACGGTAAATTAAAAACAATTGTATAATTTTGACATTGATTTACAAAGATAAAAACAAAAACTGACGAATGATGTTTCCAGATTGAAAAAATTTTAAACAGAACATGAGATATACCCATTTAAAAATAGGGCTTTTTCAAAGTTTGTTGAGGGGCTGTAGCTCCGTAATGGAGGTGGCTACATGAAAAAGTTGTTCTACAACATTTTTTTTTTTTATGATACCTACCCATGGTTAAAATTTTTCATAGTTTTCTCTTTTTTTAACTGTGTAGATGTAGAAGTTTTGTAAACAGATGGACAGATGGACGGACGAACAGAGTGAAACTAATAGGCACATTTTTTCAAATTTTTTTTTGAAAATGTGCTAAAAAGAAATATTTTAAATATTGACTAATATCAAACTTTTAAATGTTAACTACTTTTTGTATCAACAAATAATTTTCTCTACTGTAATTCGAATTAAAATAAATTGTTTTAGAAACCTGTAAAACATTTTAATTTGTCTTTGATTATAATTACTTACAATAATTATGTTTATTCAAATTGGCAACATGAATTGTAACTTAATTATTACTTGAACAATTTTTATTTTTTTGCTTTTAATTATTTTTACAACAATTTACCAACATTTAACATAACAATTTCTTAATTAATTTTTTTTTTCTAAAATACAAAATTGTTAAATTGTAATTAACTTTCTTTTTATTATTTTTCAATTAAAATGGCAACAAAAAAAAAAAATTTAAAAAAAAAACTGGCTTTTAAGTTCACTAGCCTGCGTTAATTTATTAAAACTATTTATTTTGAAAGGAAATTCATTTTGTATCAATTTTCCGTTAGATAAACTATGAAAAAAAAAAAAATTTTGTTTATCCAATACACAAACCACAATTACATTGTAAAAAAAAAACAAACAAGAAAGAAAAATTAATTTGTATGTTGTCCTGTAATTACATGGAAATAAAATGTTTAAAAAAAAAAATAAATATACATGAAAATAATTACATTATTATAGAAAAATTTTTTTTTCTTTTTAACATTTATAACTAAAAGTTAGTGGCAAATGTCTTATTGCAACGTCGTCGTTAACATTTTTTTTAATTCTTCAAAAGAATGTTTTTCTTTTGTCTCGAACTTAAATTTGGCATTCTTCTTCAATCTATCACTCAACAAGGATCTTGCAATTATTGAGTATTGCGGAATAAGCTTTCGAAAATAGCTAAATTAAATTAAATAGTTAAGATAAATTAAATAGATCGTCGTTTGCAACGTTTTAATTAAAGATCTGTTATTATTTTGTATATATAGTAAATTCTAACCTATAAATTTATACAAAATTAATAAATTACTGTTATAATAGGTTATAATTTAGTTATCTATACTAAACAATAATTATAAATTTAAAAATTTTAGAAAAGTTGTTTTCGTTACCTTGACACTTTATGTACTATAAGAATTTTATTTAGTTTTGAAGGAAGGATTAATTTAATAGAGAGAGGAGTTGGAGGGAAATAGAGACAATAAGGGAGAATTGAAAGGTAAATTCGAAGTAACACAATCAAAAATTTGTAAATTATATAATGGACAATATCTTTTACATGAGAGATCATTGGATGGAAGCATACACATTCACATTTTACCGGTCCTCATAATAAATGAGTTTCCATGAGTAATTTTAAGCCGTACTTAGGAAATTTTACAATATAAAAATAAGCACTTGTAGCCTTCCTATTGTTGCGCTAGAATTGTTTAAAGGGAAGCATTATTAATTTTAGTTTAATAGAGTAAGTGTCATTATGTACAAGATATCAATAAAAGAGAGGTAAAATTTCCAAAAATTTCGACGTATATTAGGAGTATAGTAAAGGTTATCTGAATAATACTTTCGCCAGTTTTTCGTTTAAAATAAGAATACTTAACTCCTGGATGGCCTACGCAGCCATGCCAATATGAATAAAAATATATAGTTATTTAAAATATAGGAAATAAAAAAGCTACAAGTCCATCACAAACAAATACTTATACAGGCTTGGATTACCTTTGGCGACTTAGAAACAAATAGCTAAATACTTTTTGCCAAACCTTCTCTCTCAGGTTAATCACAAAGCATAAAAAAATAATTTTCATCAATGATAAATCAACATTTCAAAAAAAAAAAAAGCAAGGTAAAAGAATGTGAAAAACATTTCAATTGGTCGCCAATTAATAGAACTTAACCTGCATGCAAAAAGGAAAATTAGAAGGTGCTGAATGTGCTGTATAGATCAGTATTAAAATTGAAAAATGAAAATGGTAAATCAAGGAAAGGAAAGGAAAGGATATTAAATAATGGAATAAAGAATATAGAAAAGTTACATATAAAAGAAGCTCTTTACTACAAAGGAAGCTGACAGAGTGATAAAAAAAAAAAACAATATTAATTACTTTATTAGCAAAGTACAAAATATCTAAAATTAAAGCATTTTAAACTATAGATGAAGTGTTTCAATTCAATATTCATAAAAACCTATATTTTAACTTCAGCGATTGCCGATTTCTATACCATTCGAACATAAACTCTCAAAAATCCAACTCAACGCTTTAAATAATCACATTGAACGTTTTCAATGTTATTTTATTACAGTATATATATATGTATATTAGCATGTAAATGATCTACAACATAACAGACATATCAAACATTCCAATAACAATTTGTCTTTTTTATTTTTTTTTTTTTTTTTAAATAATTCCATTAAAAAATTTAGCAAAAAAATAAAAAGAAGTTAATTAAGTAATAAATAAATTTAAAGTGATAACAAAATTTTGAAATAAAAAAATTCAACAGTAACAAAAAAAAAAAAAAAACATTTAGTATTTAATTTTATTTTCTTTCACCCATCAATGGCGGATATTGACATTTAATTTCCGTAATTAAAAAAAAAATAAATAAACAAAAAAACAATAAAATAGAATATTTTATTTTTATTTTTTTAGCTACTAGACATGTCATCATCATCATCATCAGACCGATAATGTATGTATTAATGTTTGTAATCATTTTCTAATAATAACTTTAATTTTAGTTAAGTTTTTTGTTTGTTTGTTTGATTGATTTAATAACGGAAAATTGATTTGATGTTTTTAATTTTTTTGTTGTGTTTTTGGAATGTAATCGCGATTATTTCACGCGACTTATGAAATGATTTCGTGGTTAAAAACAAAAAAAAAAATTATTTTCCTCTGCTTGAATACTTTTAAGTCTGAGTTTGTTTTTTTTGTTTTATTTAGTTGAATTAAACATAATTTCAGAAGTAAAATTAAAATGTAATTGAAATTATTGAATTAAATGGATATATATATACATATATATATACATACATATAAAAACAAATAGACTGAGAAAATAGAAAAAAAAAAAAATTGAAAATTAAATAATTTTGATGCAACTATAATTTAAATTATAATTTTATTTAATTATAGCAGAAAGCGTATTATAAACTTTTTTTGAGTATATTTTATTTTTTTGAATCATCCAATTTTGATTTATGATGCTTTAGATCTGTCCTCTAACTCCTGTCCTATTCTGTCAAAAAAAAAGACATAAATATCTCGGTAAACATACTTTCTTTTTTTCAAGATTTAGATCAACTCTCTAACATAAATCTAAGAAGATTTAAGTTTTTCAAATTTTTTTTTTATTAAAGTGGTATCATCGACCATAAATCTAAAGAACTTAACACCAAATCTGACCAAATAGGTTTTACTACGTTTTAAAGACACACTACGGACCTAAAGTCTAATATCATTACTAATCCGTTAAAAAATAAAAAATTAAAATAGTAAAAGAAAAAGAGTATTAAATTCGTTTTCATCTTATCATTGTTATCTGATTATATCAAACTAAAATTTTGTATAGAATATAAAACAAAATAATTATATTTAATTTGGATGGTACGACAAAGATTGAAATTTGATATGCCGTAAGTTCTTTGTATTACATACGTAATTACGTAAACTCGAAATTAATTCTAAATTATAGAAGATAAAATGAGTGTTTGCTCAAAATTAATGATGACACCTGGTGAATTTCAGACGTCAGCTGTTTTTAGTGAGTTGATTTTGTTGATTTTACCTTGACGTATATGAAATTATTCAGGCCTATGACAGAAAATGCAAATGTAATTGCGACAGGAAAATTGTAAGTTTTCGAAAAATAAATAGGTATTATTGGAAATTATGATGTATTGTGGAGCGGTCAATTTTTTGTGGTATTCTTCAAAATGAATCAATAATATGTATGTATGAAAAATATGTATGTATGAAAAATATGTATGTATGAAAAATATGTATGTATGAAAAATATGTATTCTAACCAACCTGGGATTGTATGAAAATTTTGATATTTTCTAACCAAAGTAATTTTTTTGTGAATTCATACATTTTTGTTTTAGGTTTTTAAAAGTATTATACATTTAAATTAAAAAAATTAAAAAAAAAATATATTAACAAGAAATATTTTAACATTCCTAATAACAAATTTATTCTTAAAACCAGGGGATCTGAAATGAAACGATTATGTCTCTGAAATTTGAGAGAATTTGGGCCATGGATTCCGAACGAGCCTCAGAGCAAATTATATTATCTCCAAATGCAACAAAGATATAACCTTTAAATTAGGCAGAATGGTGTTCCTTCACGTTTGATTTATGTTTCTGAAATTTGTGAGGATTTGGTCCATGGGTTCAAATCTTGGAAGCTTCCTGACGAGCCACAGAGCAAACGAGTATATCTCCACAACCAACAAAGATAGAACTTTTATTTTTAGTACAAAGGTGTTCTGTTATGTTTCCTTTTCTGTAAAATTGGAAACTGACATTTGAAAGAATTTGAACCATGGGTTCGTATTTTGGAAACTTCCGGACGAGCACAAGAGCAACGAGCATATCTTCAAAACCAACAAAAGTAGAACCTTTAAATTTAATAGAATGGTGTTCTGGCAAGTTTTCTTTATGTTCCCGAGATGGATTCGATGAATTGGAGTGGCAATTCGGGTAGCTGACACACACCTCCCAAGGACTACCAATCTTCGAAAATAATTAAGATAGAAACTTAAAATTTTATACAAGGGTGTCAAGCATATCCCAAGCAGATGCCTCTTACGTTCTTGAAATTCGAGTTGAATAAGACAGAAAAGGGGAGAAGTTCAAGCAGCTGCCAAAAACACTTATGGATTTTTAATTTAATTCGAATTATTCAGGTGTAGGGTATTAATAAGTCGGTTGCATCGACTTACTGTTACATTTACTTGTTTTAATTTTTATTTTGAAGCAAAAATATTTTAATTTTATGAAATTTTTTGGACTTATTTTTTTTTTTCAAGATTTAAGTAATATAAATTTAAAAAATAACATTAATTTTTTTATTTTATTAATTTTTTGTTTTACAAATAAATTTTATTTTACAAATTTATTACTAATTTTTTGTTTTTTGTTTTTTTTAATTAATATTTTGTAGATCTTCAAAAATTTTGAAGATATCTTGGTATATATACATAGATTAAAATTAATTTTGTTTTTATTGTTATATTTTTGCACGATAACTACATTTTTTATTTTTGTTTAATTTTTTTATTTTTTTATTGTTTAATTTATTTAATAAAACCGAAAAAAAAAATATAAAATTTAATTTATATTTTTTAATATTATATATACATAATATGATCTTTTCTCTAATTTCTTCAATTTGTTACCGACCGCATACAATGTATAAGATAGGTATTGTTCTCATACTATACCGAGATTTTGGCATTTTAGATTTTGGTACCAGAGATTTTTGGCAAATATGCACTCGGTGCGCAGAAGGCTGTAAAAATTGTTTAGCGTTGTGTGTGTGTGTGGGTTTATCTGTGGGCACGTATACAGGTTTAGCGACTGAGCTGAATTTTTTGAAGTTTTATATTTAAGGTTTTGACATAAATATCACAGATTGTCAAGCTTTTAGAGCAAATCGGACAACCGGAGGTAGTAGTTTACTAGTATCATTTATTTTTTTTTTTTTAAGTCCAAATTTCAAACATATTATAACGCCATATGAATTTATATGAACAAATTTTTTTTGTTATTTTTTTTTATATCTCGTAAAAATTTATATAATTATGTATGTATATGCATACATTTTTTTGTTATTGACGCAAAATTCTAAAAAATCGGTTAGTCCTGTGGTGAAGACAAGTTATTTTTTTAATTCCTTTCACTTCCTTTTTTTAAACTTTTTGTAAGTCTAAAGAAACTTTTAAATATTGATGCTTCAGTTTTTATTAATGATATTTTATCTGGATATGTTGATTTTTTTGATTTGCGATATACATAAATAACTTTATCTTCACAATTTGTTACAATATTAACTTTTAATACAAAAAATAAACCCCATATTAATTTTCTTAATGTTCTTATATAATGGCTATGATCACTATGTTTTAATGGTTGATAATATGCAATCCATACATAATGATAAATAGTTAAAAATCTCATTAAATAATTATTTGTTAAAACAACAATTGGACATTTTGGATGATAATGTGATATTGTTATTGCTGATTTACCACTTTTTGTTAATATAATTATTGCTGATGCATTCATTTGATATGATAATTTAACAACATTTTCTAAAAATAATACACTTGGTGATTTTCTTTTTATTACTGTTCTTTTTAATTCATTTTTTTGTAATGTTGTAAATTCTCCAACTGCTATTATATAATTATCAATAATATCAACTAAAGATTTATGATATGCAAAATTTCTTATTTGCATTGAATCACATATAAATTTATCTGGTAAATAATAAAAATAATTATAACTATCTTTATTAATTAATATTTCTTGATCTAATATATTTGATGATGAAAAAAAATTTGCCATTAATATTGGTTTACATGCTTTTGAAAATTGTTCCATAATATATTTTGTTGTATTTGTTAAATTAATTATTTCTTTTTTACCACAACCATATTTATATAAACATAAATAAAGACCATCAAAATTTTTAATCATTGATTTAATATATTTACACATATCTGTTGTTAATTTATTTGGAAATTCTTCAACATAAACTTTAATAAATATTTTACAATTTCTATATTCATTTAATTTAAAAAATTTTTTAATTTCATCATATATATAATATTCGTCTTCAGGTATTATAATTGCTTTTATTTCATTTTGCATAATAAAATTTAAATCATCTAATTCTTCTTGTGTCATTTTTGCTTTATCTATATCAATGCCACTAAATTCAACACGATCTAATGTTTTAATAAGACCACCTTTTTGTATATAACATTCAACTGATATATTAACTTGTCTTATTATTTTTAATTTAACAAAATTACCAATTAATATAATACCATTTTCTTTTAATTTTTTTATATATGTTATACAATTAACATATATAGCACGTTTTGATGATTTACCAGCAAAATTACGATCAGCTGTTATTATAACTGTATTACCAGTTTTTAATTCAATTGTCATAAAATTTCTTATAAAATCACCAACTCTTGGTTGACGTGTTGTTAATACTACCATTAAAGCTGGATGTAATACTAAACCAATACTTTTAAATAGAAATCTTTTTGCTTCCAGAAAACGTTGTAAATAATATTCTAAATTTGATAGTGTATTTGAATACATATGTATTATGAAAACTTGAATAAAAAGTTCTAAAATTAAGAAAAAAAATAATTTATTAGTTACATTTTAGCAACATATCGTACATTATTTCATTGAAACGCAAGTTACATATAATTCGAACTTCACTAACCAAAAATAAGTTAACAGAAATGCTAAATTACATTTCCTGTTATTTAGTTATTCAAAAAAGTTGAATAAATTAATGTTAACTTTGGTTGGTGTCAAGGTTAAACTGTATTAAATTAAAATATATTGAATATAAAAAAAATAAAAAAATATAATAAAAATGATAACAGAGATAGAAATACAGACTGTAAATAATGCCTATAGTAACAATACGGTCTAATAAGCCTTAATTCCTTTTAGAATGACAAATAAAGCTTAATTGTCGAAATTCCGCGTATAGGCATTATTTCTCATCCCAAATGTAAATAAGGCCTAAATAAATTTTTTTAAATAATAGAAACAAAGCCTAATTGTAATTTATTTTCTTTCATAACATAATTGAATTCTCTTATTTCGAGCTAATTTAAGTAATAAAATTATTTTTTGGTACATTTGCACGTCCATCAGTCAGTCTTCTTTCAGGAAGCAAATGCCGTGGAACTGACCAGAAAATGGAAAATTGTTGAAAACCTGTGAAAATATTCGGATTTTACATCTTCCTAATTCATAATACAACTCCTCTCCTAGATTTTTTTCAGAATAGTATTCGAATTGGATATATAGATTTTATTTCCAATTACAATGAGAAATAAGACACGGAATTTCGCGAATTAGGCCAATTTATCAATTCAATTTGTAAATAATACCTATTAGGCCTTATTGCTATAAGCTTTATTGCACCCTGACAGATAAAAAATGTGATGAAAGTCATTATGTAACAGCTTTTATGCAAAAACTACATTTAAAGAACAAAAGGTTGAAAATAAAATATTCTACAACTTAAAAAGCTTATAACTATTCTACTATTAATACTAGGAAAAGCTCATAGTTCCAGCTATGTATCAATACCTAAACGAATCTTCTATGTTCTAAAGGAGCGGAAATATTTATATTTTTCTAAAAACTATAAAAATTCTTTGAAGGCGATTATCTCTTAAACTGTTAAAAATTGACTGCCGTTCGGAACAATTTTTCTTGTACGTAATATGAAGTCTGCCCCGCAGTTATATTTTAAATACGGTTAAAACGGTTAAATACGGTTATTTTATTTTATTTATTAGCTTAGTGAGCAAAATTTATACAAAGTATTGTTTTTTTATAATAAAATAAAGTAAGAAAATACCGTTATTCTAATGGCGTTTATTTTATTGGAACTTATAGCTCCAACAATGTATTTGTTATTGTTGTTTCTAAGGGGGGGGGGGGCATAAAAATTACCTTACACCTAGGCCCTGCGACCCGTTGTACTTCCCTGCTCAACGATCCACTCCCTAACTACAGAGTCTCGTCGAGCCACTCTATTCCCTTTATGAAACACTATGTCTCGCTGATTGAGAATTCTCATCTCGGGAAAGTTTTCTCATTGATCTTCTCCCAAAGTTCTTCGCCTTTGGGCCTTCACGTTTGGGCATTGACACAGAACGTGAAGTGCTGTTTCTGCCTCTTGTCCGCATCTCCTGCATAGATTCGACACCGTTATGCCTATTCTTTCAGCATGAACTCTTAGCAACAGTTATCATGAAGCCATGAAAAGTCTATTCAGTTTTAGAATTTTCCGAGTCTTTTTGCTATTAGTTTCCCCCGAGAACTTTATGTGTGTATTGATCCTGGGTACTACCGCCATAACTTTCTCTAGTACTGGCTTTTGCCCAGTTACTTTTTACTAACTTTACTGCGGAGTACGGCATACCTACATCTTCCATATCCACCAGCTTCCATATCTACAGACTTTGCTGTCGCATCTGCAATTTCTTTGCCTGAATAGCCTGAGTGTGCTGGTATCCACTGCAGCTTGACTGCGTTTGTTTCGCCCAGCGCATTTAGAGCTTTCTAGCACTCAATTATTTTCCTCGATTTATGCAACCCACCCTCCATTGTTCGCACAATTGATTTGTAATGTATTTAGTCGAGATAATTTTTGAAGCAATAGTTACAAAAATAAAACAAAGGCAACTCAATACAATAATGTTCTACTCTGATGCACTAAAACTTCCATTAGAAAACCATATCGCCATATACAAAATGCACACAAGGAATATACATACAACTGAATGGAAGATTCGAGGCTAATATTAAAAAACGAAAAATTGAATGTATCCGTGTTAAATTGAAAGTGGGCATCACATCACAAGTATCAAAAGTTCGAAAAATGGAGCCATGCTAATAAAATTTGGATTAGAAAGGTGTTAATTAGGCTCAAACCAAAATGACGAGACTGGGAATATATGGAGTTGAGGTAAAGTATATAAATATGATATTTTAATGGAAGCTCTGATAATGGAATTAATTATATGAATTACTCCGGGTAATATGCTTAAGGAAAGAAATGTATCATAATTTGTTTCTTATTTATTTTAAGGTAATATGCTTAAGGAAAGAAATGTATGATAAATATGGGACAAAACATAGTACACTAAGTTGTTAAAGTAATAAATATGTGGTAACATATTAAACTGAATAAACCGCTAAATCAATAAAAAGGATGACACTGATCATGAAGCGATTTGCAACAACTGTTCGGTTTATATAAAAATAGGAATGCTCCATTTCTAACTTCAATTAACACTTAACATGAACCAAACAACTGTATTTTTTAAATATAACATACTTCAAACTAAGAAACATTAGAAATAAAACGAGAGAGTTAGAGTAGACTGTGTCAACTCTAGAATACGTATGAACATAATAACATATATTATTTCCATAAAACTTTATCTTTTACAAAATTTCAGATGTCTAACTTAATTAAGTTCGAAGATATGCAACGAAAATAACAGTTGTCACTGCATAAAGAACGGTATACTGATAACCTGAATCATTGCAAAAAAAATTTGAATCTGAATAGAAGACAGAAAAAAATATAAAGCTGGTTGCGAAATATTAAAAATTGCGCAAAACCTCAACAACAGAGTTAATACTAATTCGCAATTTGCGAACATAGTATATTGTTCAGTTAAGCTAAAAGTTAAGTTTAAAGAATTGGGACAAAACAGAATATTCAAAATAATTTTCATGATACTTTACTTACGTTGATAATGTAATATATCATCAAAGTTTTCATTATTTGATATACTTATTGCAATTTTATGATATCGTTTTGGTGTTATAAATTTTGTTATTAGTGTTGTACCGCGAAATTTTGTCCTCCAATCAGTAGCAGAGTTTTCAATTTTCTCACAAATATAATTTGTACCACCATCATAATCATCTGTTTGTGTTGTTACTCTAAGCACTTTTTTTGGTTTTTTTAATGGATCTTGAATTTAAACAAAAAATTTTTATTAATCAAATTATATTATTATTACCATTATTATATTATATTATATTACCCACTGCTGGTAAATCTGAATGCTGAAATTCGATATCTAAATGCGATAAAAGACTACGAGAAACAAATGAAGAAAAAAATTGAGATTTTAATTTAATTGTAGTATGTTTCTTTTTTTTCAGTTTTTGGTGATTTGGTCTATTTAAAATCGCAACACGCATTTCATAAAGTTCACCTCCTAATGTACTACGAGGTTGTAGAAATTTTGTAACATTATCTTCTATATTAAAGCTTGACATTATTCTGTTTTAGAATTTTATTGATTTTGATAAAATATTAGACAATTGTTTTTTTTACAAAATTTAAAAAAAAAAAATTAATATAAATATAAAAGACTGTAATATGTCAAAATTCGAAAAATAAATTGATAATGAAAAAAAAAAAGGTTTAATGAAAATTTGACAAAAAAATAAAATAAAAATATTTTAAAATTTTAATTATGAATTAAAAATATATATTTATGTAAATAACATGTATGTATATTATTCACTTAATTGTTTCAGAATGCCTTGCAGATATCTTATCAATTTTGTGCAAAATACAAATAAAACAGGCAAATGAAATACAGTCAAAAGAAATACATGCTTGTAATAGTAAAGTAACCCACAAAATAATATATATGTATATAAGTGATCTTTTACTTTTTCATTTATTTAGTCAGCATCGTCAGCATTAGAATTAAACTTGAAGGTTAAATAATTAAACCCGATAATTAAATAAAAAATTTTAATTAATAAGTCATATTATTTAAATTTCATTTTTACATGTTTTCTTATTTTTTAGGTATTTTTTATTGGTATTTTTTATGGTTAAGGGAAAAAGCTGAGTGGAATGCTCTTATACAATTCAAATTCGTTCGTTACATCTTGATTCATCTTCCGACATGTCAAGACGAATAAAGATGTATTAATAACTAACTTTTTACTCATACCTTCATAAATCTTCCAACATGTCAAGATGTATGAAGGGCTTTGCAAAAGTTTGTAATATTTAGTCAAATCAAGCTACGCGTAAGCAATCCATTCTGCATAAAAAACCCTTCTTTTTTCTTTCTTATACATGACGATTTTATTTTACAAGCTATACAAAAGGACATAAAATTAGTTGATATCTGTCCAGTGAAACCACCAGCATACACAGCGGCATCAGGACTCAAATGAAGAAATCTACGCTCTGCAACCTGATGCTCACCTTTGAGATTACCATTCATTTCCCCTTTTTTTTTTTCCTTTTTTTTTTTATTTCCTGCAAAATACAAATAATGTTAGTACAGTTGATTCAAATGATTAACAATGGGCCACTGCAAAAGAAAGAAAAAATAAAAAGCTAAATTACTATACCTTATATAACTTAACGACTAAAGTTTATAAGGAAGAACAAATAATTATGTATATTAAATTTGATTTTAGTAGTCTGTATCCAAATTGGACAACTACCCGCTGCCAGTAATACTGGTTCACAAGGAGCAGTATGAGCGGGTAGGTATTAGGTTTTATTTTCCGATATGACTGTATGTACTGAGTTACTGAATTGTTATTCACTGGAAATTATGAAATGTTTTATACGATTTTTGAAAATGTTAAGGGTTAGAGAGCTTCTAATACGAAGAGGTAACTCGTTGAAAAGTTTCACGCAGTTGAACAGAACATCGTTACGGCCCTTGTTTGTTCTAGGTCCAGTTAAACGTATAAGGTTAGCGCTGCGTGTGTTGTACTCGTGAACTTTAGCGTTATTGAGTAACGTTAGATTGTTCTTCAACAGACCGTTTTTCATCTTATAAATTAGCTTGCAGTTTTCAAAGTAGATGGACTGGTCCAGCATAAGTATTCGGCACATTGGATAAAGCTGGGAAGTGGGTGAGTCAAATGGCAATCTGAAAAGAGTTTTAAGTGCTCTGCTAGTTAGGACGTGGATAAAGTTTTTGGGGTGCGTAGATCCCTGACTCCAGATGGTGATGAGGTAACTTATTTTATTTTGGAAATAAGCAAAAAATACCATTATTCTGAAATTCATTATTCTGTTCTTAACAATTTTTTCCACTATTTTGCTTAAACAATTTGTCAAGGCTATGGGTCTGTAGTTGTTACAATCAACATGTTGACCAGATTTGTAAATAGGAGTAATGGTGCATTCTTTAGCTTTTGTTGGAAAATGCCCATTAGTAATGACATCATTAATTATTGTTGCCAACTTGCTTGATATGATGGGTGCCACTGCTTTTATATCTATCAATGAAATGACATCTGGTCCTGGAGAAGTGTTGCTATCAAAAGCGTTGATGATGGCAAGAATTTCTTCTCTATTGGTTGGGGCTAAAAAGATTGAATCGAAGCTACCTACAGATGCAATATTGTTACTTGTTAAAGTTTAGAAATGAATGGCTTTCTGTTTTGAAATTAAATAATGCACCGTAAACAAAATAAAATTTTATGTATGTACTTGTCATTTTAAAACTCCAGATATTTAATTTTAATTTAATTATTATTCTGAACAATTATTAGATTTTATGAGGTATGTAAGTCTACTATATTTGCTAATAAGAGTACGTGTAAATTTTTCTAGGTCTATACTTACTATACAGTTTTTTTGTCTGTGTCTCATGGCTTTTTTAGCATTTATTCAATTTTTAAATTTTATTCAAACATTATATGAGAGTATTAGAGTATTATAACATAAAAATAAATTGTATATATATGTACTGTATTGTACTTTGATATGATTATAAATAATATTATATTAAAAAATTACAAAATAATTTATAAAATTTTTTTATATATAGTTTACTATAGTGAATATACATACTTTATATACTTAGTTAAACTAATTAACATTAATCCAATAATATGTTAATTAATAATTTTATACATTTAAATTTATAAAATAAATAGTTTACTTCATGTAGTTTACAGTAAATATAGTCTGTAAAGTACACTCAATGTAATTAACTTCATTTGAAACGACGGTGGTATGAAATAAAGTCGAACGAAATAAAGCCAATTCGACTTAACTACCAAAAACAATGGAAATAAAGTCAAATTAGCAATTCATCTTATTTCCAAAAAAAATGTTCAAAAAATAAAATAAATGAAATAAATTCAAAAAATAAAGTTTGAAAATATTTAATTATAATTTTTATTACATGTACAAACTTTAATATCACAGTAATATGACATAACTTCTACAGCCATAAGTTCCATGAAATTGGTTTTGAATTTATAAGCTAACAAACAAACCAAAAAACATTCTTCTTTATATAAGAGAAGATATTATGTACATGCCAGATTCGGAATGTTTACATCCCTTTTCCGGAAGTTGTATATGTATAACCCTAATTTTGGTTAATTCGGCGGCATAAACTTAGATCACTTATTTCATCTCTTAAAGAGGAAATTATTGAAGAAACAAAACATTAAACAGAAATAACAAATTATTGATAAAACGAAAATTAGTATCTATTTAACGCACTTAAAAATACATCTTTTGGTTATAAATATTATAGTTATAATGTTCAAAGAGGTCTATTGATTTTTTGTAATGGCAATATTCGAAAATATGGTAGAAAACTTGAATGAAAAAAAGTCATAATTTAAAATCATAACATTTAATCTGCAAATGACAGACATTTCAAACCCTTTTACTCAATGATTTACCAACCAACTTTCATTTTTTTCTTTTGATAATGATAAATATTCAGTACAGTCATCTTACAAAATTAATATTTTTCCAAAATTTTCTGATTTTCATTAATAATTTTCCATTTTTACAAAAAACCCATGTAAAGTGTATATGTACATACATATGTATCATATAATATGTATAACCTATACCTATAATATACATATTCAAAAACGACGCTCTTTGATTCCGTTAAATTTTTATTTTATTTTTCTTTTCGATTAAAAATTTTAAAATATTGGTTGTATGGTAGGAGTAGGAATTTCACAATATAACTGAATATAAAACTTACAATTTTACTTTAGTGTTTAGTACAGCGGTAGAGTGTGGGGTTATTAATAGTAGCTTTTTGATTTTGCAAGTTCGATTCAGTTCTGTTTTTTTTTTTTATATTTTAAACGAAATAAATTCTTACATATCACAATATCATCATAATATTTAATCTGTATTGATAGACATTTAAAACCCTTTTACTCAATGATTTACCATCATAGGCTTCTTATAAAATATATATAATAGATATATATTGAGTTTCCAATACTTAATAAATCAAGGGGAACTTCTAAAAGATAATAATAACCGTGTTTTTACAAAAAATATCATTTGCAAAGAAATTCTAAATTCATGAAGGCTTTAATTATTGAAAATTATATTTTTACATTTTAAATAAAATCATAAAGAAACTATGCTGTATATATTGTATTGTAATTGCTAATTAAAACACCTCGAATTTCGAGGGGCGGGCGAATACTAGTATATCTTATTTTTAAATTTAGAAAAAAGCACGTCTGTCGAATGTCCTATACTGAAACAGAGGTTTTAATTAAAAATTTTGAAAAAATGGTTTATACTTAACTTTCAGAATGAATTTGATAAATAAATAGTACATAGTTAATATAAATTTCAATATGTGTTTTATTTAATCTTTTCAGCATGAATTGAAAAGTAAAAAATAAAACATAAATTTTTTCTATCTAATGAAGTCCAAAAAATGTTCCCTTTTTTCTACCAGTTTAGAGCTTAGACTGATATTCATGAAAAGAAAGTTTACAAATACATATTCCGGAAAAGTAGTCAACCCTAATTTTGTAACCATCTATGTTTTTGTTGTTGTGTTTTAACAAAACTCAATATCTAATTCTAAATAATAAAAATTAAACCAGTTTCAATTTGTTATCAATAGAATAAAATTGGTTTAAATGTAACAATTGCATTTACTATTAATTGCATTTTTGAGTTTGAAAATTAATTAATAGTTGTTTTTAGAATGAAAAGAGCACGTGCTTTTTTAATAAAACTCTTAATATTTAATAATAAGAGTTTCGAGTCGACTTTATTTCCTCTTTTTGCATTCGACTTTATTTTTGGACAATTTTTATTGGAAATAAGATAGAATGGGTTAATTCGACTTTATTTCCATTGTTTTTGGTAATAAAATCGATTCGACTTCGATCCTCCCCCCAAAATGATGAATTATTGGTAAATTAATCATTTTAAATAACACATTTTTATATACTCTTTAGCTAATTTTGCAAAACAAAATTTACTTAAATACACAAATTGTCTGTGACAGCTTAAGAAATCTCATGTATATTTTTTCAATGACAATTGGGACTATTAACAATTGGGCCCAACAACAACTGAGGCCATTAACAATTAGGCTTAACGACAACTGGGGCTACAAGCAATTGGGGTCACTAATAATTACTTATGTATATTCAAATAGCATTTTTATTTAATGTGATACAAAAGCGGATAGATAAAGATAACAAAAGGGGTGGGGTAAATAAGGCCTAGAGTAATAAAGCCTAATACGACTTATTTCACTTTGAAATGGGCTTTATTATTTCACGCGTATTAGGCTTTATTTCTCATTCAAAAGTGAAATAAGGCCTAATTAATTTTTTATAATAATGGAATTAATTTTTTTATAAAAATGGGCCTAATTGTAATTTATTATTCCAATAATAACATTTTTTAATACTTTTCTTTCATAATTTAATTTCCGATATACTTCAGCTTATTTAAGTAATAAAATCTGTTCTTTTTTTGGGACACTTCACTCCGTACGTACGTCCGTCAGTTAGTTTTTCTATAATAAAATAAGTTCAACAAGTTAAAAATGAAAGAATTTCAAATTCAAACACAGAAATTCAACATTCAAACTTATTTCACTTTTTAATGTAATAATATTGTCGAACTTAGTTCAGTTATTGGAGTTAGTTACAAAACCTACATTGTTTCTTTTTCCGAAATATGAATATACATGACTTTAAAACAAATGTATGCAGGACTTTAAAACAAAAAGGATTTTATACTTGGTTATAAAATCAGGATTGCCGCTTTTTCCAGAATATTTATAAATATTCTGAAAAAAGGCAATAACTGTGATTTTGAACCCAACTCTAAAATCTCTGCATGGGAGAAAAAAATAATGTTTCAGCTTTCCCCACAAAAGTATTAAATTTTGACTGTTCTAAAGTATTAAATACTGACTGTAAAAATAATAATAAATTTTGTGAAAATTTAGACATTTTTATAAAAAACAAAAAATAATTGTTTTAAAAGAATGAGAGGTGCTGCCTCGCGCCGGTACGCCCGTATTCCATGCGCCAGTGCCGCTCGCGGATGCGGTAGCTTAAGCACCAGCTCCCATTTCTTCAAGGGAAGTGCGAAGGCAGTTGTAAAGGGAAGGGCTAAGGGAGGGGAAAGAGTGGCTCGAAGGGGAGGGCGTGAAAATCACAGGGCTGACCAGAATATAGAAAATTGTTTGAAACTTGTTGAAAATATTCGGATTTTATAGTCGGCTGCAAATTTGGAATTAGAATAATATAGTAAATATATTATGTAATATATAATATTTCTAAAGTGAAATAAAGCCTATAGGCTTTAATTCTCTTTGAAACGAGAAATAAAACCTTTCGCGAAATTTTACGGATCAACTCAATTGTGAAATATTGCCTATTAGATCATATTGATCTAGGATTTATTTTCCCCTACACAAACAAAAGCATCAAAACTATTTCAAATAAAATTTCAAGTTAATGTGTAAAATATCTAATTCAAGTAGTATAACATTTGATACATTATACGAATCAAATAAAGGAAAAATATTTCTTTAAATTCTTTTTTCTTAAAGATACTGGAAAAAAATCAAAATTTTATTTACTCAATTTATAGCATTTAATTTAGTTACTTTTTGCCGAAAAAGAATTCTTCAGTTTTTACATTTAAAAAAATTCTAATTCTAAAATTTTCTTTCATTTAAATTTTAAAATTGAGGTTTAAAAACAATTAATTTATTTATATAATTTTCATGTCAAAAAAATGGCTTCCGTGTTTAGTAAATTAAGTTTTTCTTTTTTTTTTTTTGTCGATATATCAGCAATAGTTAAGCAAAACTGCCAACTATGTATTTTGAGATTTTTATTTATTTTTTGCTAAAAAAAGAAATAAAATATTTTAAATTTTAAATAAAAGAAAAGTGTGCTGGAAGTAAAATTTAAAATTTTTCTTAAAAAAATACACATTTCTTTTATTCCATTTCTTTTATTACTACCATATCTGATAAACATTGCCTAGATTAATCTTTTTATAATTTTATGGGCAACATTTATAAGCAATCATCAATTCCGAACATTAATTATATATGTACAATTTATAGGTCACCCCTGATATCTTGAAAATTAAAATATTGAAAGCTAAAATCTTGAAAGACAAAATCGAGAAAAAAGACCATCTTTTTTTGGGAGAAAATCTTGAAAACCAAAATCTTGACAAAAAACAAAACGAATTGAATTTTTTGTTACATTCTTTTTTCTTTTTTACTTTTAAATACATATAAATAATATGTATGTATTCAAAAATACAAGATATCAAAAATCAATTTTATTTTCGTTTATTTTATTATACCAGAATAAAAACATTATTAAAAAATTATAAATTATGAAACACCAAAAAAATATTACATATTCTGTAATATTACAGAAGGTTATACAACTACATATTCTGAAAAAAGCCCTATAACCCTACTTTTGAATCGAACTCTAAAATTCTTCCTTATTCAGAATCTCATACATATAGACATACATATGTATATATAAATATTCTGGAAATTCAGTATCTCACATATACATAAATTAAAATTAGAAGTTTTTTTAATATAATATTGAATTAATCTTTATTTATCAAAATAAATATTATTAAATTTTTGAATTTATTTTTTAATTTTGAATAGAAAGATTTTCAGTAACCTGTATCATATACATAAGCAAGTTATGTACACGGTTGTTGTTGTTGGCCCCAATTGCTTATGTCTCCAATTGTTTATGGTCCCAATTGTTTATGCACCCAGTTATCACTGGGCCCAATTGTCGTTGGCCCCAGTTGTACAGGGTTCATTTTTATTTGAGGTGTCTCATCTATGTATGTACCTATATGTAATTTATTGTTCTATGATTGTGGTTTATTATATTATCGTGATTTTAATTAATTTTTTTCTTCTCTTTGTTATTTTCTACTTTTTTTTTTTTAATAACATATAGAATTTATTTCATTTTCAATCATTCATAACGAAAGAAAAAAAATTCTTAAATGTTTTATAAATTATTTTATTTATTTACAAATCTTTTTGAATAATTTTTTTTTTTTTTCGAATAATATACTAAACGACAGTTATAAGTTAACTCAAATTTATAATCCTCTAAGTATTTAAAGGGAGTTAAAAGTTATTTCGTAAATCGTTTTTTTATATTAATAATAAATTCTAAATCCAAAAAAAAAAAAATTTCAATAAATTTAAATATACAAAAAGGAAAAAAAAAAATATTAGTTAATTAACATGTCCAGCGGTCATAGTATATTAAGCGTACAATGGTCGAATCCCAGAAATAGTTCAATACCAAATGTCTTTGCACCAACATATAATGACTATGAAAAATATAAGAAACCATCAATTTTTAGAACAAGTCGACGACGTCGTACATCAACATGGATTCTTGCTACAAACAGTTCTTATCAGCACTTAACTTTTCGCAGAAGTCGTCGCAATAAATGTAAGTTGTATTTTAAATATAGTTGACAAGAAAAAAACAATGAAATTTTTAAAAGTAGAAGGAAGAAGAATACAGTCAAAAAGTAAATAATATCAAACCTTTCATTCATGATTAAAGCAATTTAATATGCAATTTTGTTTTTGTAGCCAGCCTGTTTTTTTATTTTTTTATCTTTTTAAAATGACATTCAAAAACTCTAAATTGGTTTTTAAGATAACCTGAAAGTGTCTTTTCGTTTGCTTTCTCATATTATTTTTGACAGATACGGTTGCTTTAGCAAAATCAAATTTTAACCAGAAACAAGAATTTTTATATACTATACTGAATAAGAATTCCGTACTATCATGATTTTTACGTACGCCATATTGGAGGGCTCTATTCCGTTTTAGGTACATGCATATATATGTATATGCCCAAAATTTTACTTAAGGGTAAAACACATCAACACATATATATAAGCCACATATGAACATATATGTAAGTATATATAAAATATTGCAAAAATTCGTTTAATTGGCAGTACTTGCGAACCACTTAAAATACAATTTAATTCAAATTTTTTGAATTGATTTTGTTTTGACTAATAGTACTCATAGTAGATATAAGTAGCATTTTTTTTTTTATTACATATTCAATTTATAATAACTTTTCATACAATTGTTAATTCATATTTTTTTTTTTTATTTATTTAGCTGCATTTTTTAGTGAACTATTATCATTTTCTAAAAAGCTTGCGACTTTATATTCAAGACACTCAAATGTATCTGAAGTAAGTTTCGGTGATATGACAACAAGTAAAATATTAATAAAAAAACTGAAACAAATGAAACAATTTCATGAAGCTAAAACTATACCACAGAATCAATATAATTCAGCTGAATGGTTTAAAAATTTTGATGGGTTTCGACGAGTTCCAAGTTCAGAAAGTTCAGGAAGTTATTATAAAATTTGTTTGACATTTGGTATACAAAAAGAAGATTTTGCAAGAATGATAGAACTTTTTTGTAAGTCATTATGCATCTAACAAAATTAAAATAATTTTCATAATACATACTTATGTACATTTTAATGATAAACAGTATAAATTTTTTTATTAAGAATATGAATCACATATAGAGTTTGTTTGTTAGTTTTTTTTAGAACAGAACAGAAAAGAACACCTTAAAGTTAAATGTCAAACACATTTAAGAATAACTTTGAACAGAAAATGAACACTTTGTACTTTTTTGTTCTACATTTTCGGTTGTCAAAATTGTTAGTTTTTTCGAATATTTCGGATACATTTACACCTAATAGGTTTATAAATAATGTTTACTTTAAGTTAAGTTCACTAAAAATTAATAAATCATTCATATGATATATACATCTGTAAAAACTAAAAAAAAAAAAACAATTGTTCTTAAAAAAAATTTAGAACAGAAAACTATAAATAACAACACTTTCACACAAACTGAGGACCACAAAATCAGAACATTTTCGTACAAAAAGAACACTGTTCTGAAAGTAATGACCGCTAAAATCTGTACGTTTTTGTTCTAAGTCATTCTAGAACAACTTAATAAACACACTTTTTTTTTTACATACATATAATGTGTAATAAACACGCCTATAATGTGTGGGAAAACCTAGTAATGTAAAGTCCTCCTAAAGTCCTAGTAGTTTTGATAGTTTGCTAAATGTTTTTTTGTTAAGTCTCTTTTGCGAATTGTCTTTTGCTAACTGTCCAGTTGCCAAAGGAAAGTTGCCAACTGGCCGGTTCCGTATTAAAAAACATTTCTAAATTTTGTTTTATGAATTTGTGATTTGTTCTCTTTTTGAATTAATCGACCCTCGGCGTTCTTATAACTTATAATGTGATGGTAGTAGTATGTTAAAAATTGACGTGGAAGAAAATGTCAAGCTCTCTTGATAAGTGTGATGGTAGTAGTATGTTAAAAATTGACGTGGAAGAAAATGTCAAGCTCTCTTGATAAGTGTTTGTTGATTAAATTGGTAGGTACTTCATATAAATTTCATTTATTCATTAAATTTTTTTTATCACAATATTATGTAGAATACAATGTTCTTTTTTTAAAACATTAATCCTAAATGCTAAACAATATAAATTAGGTTATAGCTAATGTTAAATCATATTTTACATTTGAATTTAAGATAATTTTAATAATAAATACGTTTTTGCTGTATCTACAACGGACGCTCCTGTTCGTTTTCTATACGCAACCAGCTGTCAAAATAAAGTTTAAATATATTAAATAGTATGAAAAGTATTAACAATGACGTAATTGTTTCGCAATTGTTGTTTAACTTTTAAGCGTTTTCACGACGAAACTTGCTCAATTTGTTTTAGCTTTCTGTAAGAAATCAAACCTCAAATAATACGATTTTCTTCTTTGCAATATTTTTTAAATCGGTTTAAAATATTCAAAAAACAAAATATTAAAGTACCGAGAAGGTGAGATCATTAATTGTATATCCAGCTTTCATTTACATATACAGTTCTGTAAGAAAATAGAACGTCAATGTTTTTATCAAAGTTTCATCAATGATTTAATCAAAAATTAGTTTAATTAAAAAACGACGAAGAATACAGTTGCCTTTGTCAACTCTTAGATACCCGTACGAACCGTTAGTGTGTTCACAGCCTGTCACTCTGCTTACAATATTATTTTTTTAATATTTTAGTATTTTAAAATAATTTGGGTGAATTTTATAATTTCTAGAACTATGGGTTGTACATATATTCAAACTATATGTTTATATGTACATTCTTCGAAAGCAGATTCTAACCTTTCACATAACGATTATCAATCCAAAACTTTTTCAAATATTCTATAGTAACATTTAATACTAAGCGGTAAATGTATATTAAATTTACTTAGTACAAATTAATAAATATAATTTTAAATATTATATTATATTATATTTAAATATTCCATTGACAAAATAATTTCTTATAAGTACAATAAAATACATATATGTACATACGGCGCGCTATATAATATACATATATACTCTTATCATTCATTCACTAGTGACATATACGATATGTAAATAAACATATTATATAAGTATGTATATATATCAATATCATATAAATAAAAATTCTTCAAGACACCGTTATGTTGTTTATTTACATTTTTTTGTACTACGAATTATATCCTCAACAATTTCAAATTATCGAGTAAAACAAATGCAAAAAATTCGTTAAAGAAATTTGTTAGAAAATTTGAAAAAATCAAGTAACACTTTCGTCAATTATAAACTAACCCTATATTATTAAAAAAAGTTGTTAACAGAAATAAGAGTATAATGTTGAAGCTTTAATTTTTGTATTACTTCAAAAAAATTTTAACAGGTGTTCAAGTTACAGGTGTTTAAAAATAGCAAATTTTCAGTTTTTGATCCCTTACAGCTCCTAAACGGGGGGTGATACAAAAAAAATTTCTGAAATAACTCATACTTATTTTCAAAGATCTAACTTC
This sequence comes from Poecilobothrus nobilitatus, assembly GCA_947095535.1. Lineage (NCBI taxonomy): Eukaryota > Metazoa > Arthropoda > Insecta > Diptera > Dolichopodidae > Poecilobothrus > Poecilobothrus nobilitatus. Next base: position 15,670,726 of record OX352772.1, read on the forward strand.
TGTCAAAATTTCAAGTTTCCAACTCAAACCGTTTAGAAGATAGAAGGAAAGTATTTTGCAAAATTTGAGTTTCCAATAACGGTAAATTAAGACATCGTATGCCACAAATATATATTTATTGTATATATATTTTTAAAGCTAATAAAAGCAGTAATCGTTTGCCGTTTTCAAAATGAAGATATACCTTATACAACTTGTGCTATAACAATTTAAATATAGAGCTTTTTTGAACCTTTGGGGAGCTGTAGCTCCGTAACGGGTGGGGCTACAAAAAAAAGTTATTAAAAATAAAATTAATATTTTTGTGAGAACTATCAGCAGTTAAAATTTCATAGCTCTATTTTTAAAAAAATGTGGGGATCTAAAAGTTAGGTGTTCGAGAGCTACCCTAAGTTTTTGTCCAAACTCAACCAAAAAAAATAGGGAACCTACAAATTACTCCCAGAATATTTAGTGTAAATTTCAAGATTCTAGCTTTCTTAGTTTTTGAGTTAGCGTGCTGACGGACGGACGGGCGGACATGGCTCAAACGTCTTAGAATTTTTTTCTGATCCGCTCCATACCTTTGAAGGTATATCTAGCTCGCTTATTTCGAGGTGTTACAAACGGAGGAGTAATTTTAGTATACCCGATCCTATCGTACGGATATAACTAAGCTAGAACTATTTTTCTATTTTTAAGCTAGAACTAGTAAATTATTAGTTTCTTTACTTGTCAACCAATAACGTAAAGAAATCGTCATTAATATATACGCTGCAGTTATCCAATAGTGAATTTGTTTTTGTATCTTATATTCTTTTTGTGTATATATTATATATCTTTGACTCTTGTAACATTTAATTACCTTTTTCATGTTTTTCTCTTAATTAATTTATCTTCTCAATTTATTTACTTAATTTTTTTTTTTTTTGTTCGTTTTACTTGAATAATTTTTGAAATTTTCGTTTTTATCTAATTTTATTTAAGGCTGAGTTTGATATTTTATTTGTAGTATTATTGCACAATTCATTTTGCGTAATATTGAGCACATTAGATGTAGTATTGAGCACATTATCGGTAATATGAGTACTTCGAACTCCATTTTTATACTCCCCATTTTATATGTTGTACTAAAATCTGCTCTAAAAAACCCAGATGTACTTAGTGTTGTTCATATTAACATAAGAAGCTTGTACCCTAAGATCGATCAATTTCGTACTGTAATGTTCAAAACAAATATGCTTGTCATACTAATCTCTGAGTTGTGGTTAAATTTAACTGAGATTACTAATCTCTGAGTTGTGGCTAAATTTAACATACTAATCTCTGAGTTGTGGTTAAATTTAGATTTAACCTCTGGCTGCGTGAGAATAGCTGGTTTCAAGTTATACCGGAATGATGAGGATAAAGTTGACTCAAGCTGTGGCTGCTTGCGTGGTGGTAGTGTTGCAATATATGTGCGATGTGGTATGGCAATTAGGATACTCAGCAAATCAACTCCAAAAGATGAAATTGTGTACTTGTTTGCTGACCTAAAAACTAACAAAGGACCAGTTTTACTTTGTGGTGTATAGTTTCCGCATCCTTCTATAACACACTTTATACCACGCAAATACTTAATAATCTCTGCTTCAAATACGAAAACATTGTCATTGCTGGTGATTTTAGTATTGATTTGCTTAAAACCAGGGAGGGTATGAACCCCAGATTTCTTAGTATGATTGATAATCTTAAAAATCGTGAAGAAGTTGGAATATTTGATGCTAATGAATTAAATAGAAATTTTTTGGTCCACTGACTACACAAGCTAGCTCTGATAATAATTGTGGCTAAGATCTGGTATGGATGAATTAGTAATTTCAACTGATAATCATTTCTGTTTCAATAATATTAATTTTAATGATGTTAGCAGAGCTATTCTCAACTCAAAATTCTTAAAATTTCTTTTACCAGTTATTTTGTTTTATCTAGTTTACATATTTAACACTATACTCATAACTTCTCAATTCGCAATGATTTGGAAAAGGGCGAAGGTAATTCCAGTTCCAAAAAAAATCGAATCCTGGTATTAATGATCTAAGACCAATCAGTATCCTAAGGCATTTGAATTTTTAGTACATGAACAAATTTTACAGTATTTGAATGAAGCTGAACTATTGTTTCCATTCCAATCAGGTTTCAGGAAGAAACACAGTACTAAAACTCCACTTCTTGAAATTACGGATTTTATTTCTGAGAAAATTGAAAAAGGCATGCCACTTTACTTCTACTCTTGGATTTCTCCAAAGCATTTGACTCAGTCAACCATAAATTACTCTGGGAAAAACTTGAACACCATTTCAAATTTCATAGGTCTGCAGTCAAACTTATCAAAAACTACCTCAACCACAGATCACAATCTGTCACCATTGGTAATATCGCTTTAGATTATTTGAAAAGCTTGTGCGGTGTTCCTCAAGGTTCCTTCTTAGGACCATTTTTATTTTCAATTTTTATAAATGTTCCCAACCGATGATGTTCCCAATGATGTTCAGATATTCTGCAACTTTTCAAAGCTTTCATCATATGTTGCCAAAATGAATGATGAGCTTGATGCCATATCCTACTAGGCGGTGACAAATGATCTTAAATTAAACGCAGCTAAATCGCAAGCCCTTGTTATTTATTCAAAAACAATTCAAACTACCTATTTAGCCAAACTGACAATGCTATTCTATATGTTTTTTTAATGTTTTATATGTTTTAATACTAAGCTTACATATGTTTATATATGTTTTATGTTTTATTTTTAATACTAAGCTTACGTGGGCTGAGCACATTAAACATATCGGCAGTAGAGTGTATCCTTTATTTCGCAGACTTTGGAAATTGTCCTACTTGGTATCTTTTCAGACCAATTGTGTAGGTAAAGCACTTATTTTACCACATTTCTTCTACTGTGATGTAGTTTACTTCTCTGAGTGCCGGGGAAAGTGCTGATCTTAATGAAATATTTAATGCATGTGCGAGATTTTTTACTAATCACCAAAGATTTGATAGTATATCAGATGTGTCTAAATGTATACTAATTGTACTTCCAATAATTATCTTCAATTTAAGTATCTGTGTTTTCTGCACAATCTGATTACTTTTTCAACTCTTCAGTACTTGTATAACAAAATTTGCTTTGGTAGATCCACCAAATCAATAATAATTACTATTCCTCGGCATAATAGCTGGATGCATCATCTACCATTTTTTGTATGCGTCTCTATGGAACTCCCTTCCAAATGATGTTAAAAATGCTCAAACACAAAATAAAATTTTAATACTTTTTGCTTTTGCTTTGCTATTTATCATATGGATAAATAAATAATTCTTAAATAATTATTCTTAAATTGTGTTATTATCTATAATGTTAGAATTAATAGAATTAATGTTTGAATTTTAATTTAATTTTAGTTTAGTATACTTAGTTATTTTGTATTGTATTAAAACTTTTTTTTTGCATTTTCTGCCACATAAATGTGGACAGGAAATTACACAGCCATTCCTGTTCAGGTGTGGCTGTAAATGTTGTAAGCGGGGAATAACTCTTACGGCGTGTGTGCGATTCGAACCCACACTACCTCGATGTTTATAGCGTATTTTATACTCTCTTACCCACTAGGCCATCGAGGCCCCATTATATTAATATAAAATTGAGAATCTTATTATTATTATTATTGTGTTGGGTTAATTGAATTCATTTACTATATACATATTTTAGAGACTTGTCGTCTCAATTTATATTGCGAATAAAATAAAATAAAATAAATAAATAAAATAAAATTATAATGATTAATTTTTATTATTGATTGAAGACAAAAAATTTGTTTTAAATAAATTTCTTTTATCAGGGGCCTCGGTGGCCTAGTGGGTATGAGCGTATAGAATACGCTGTAAACACCGAGGAAGTGTGGGTTCGAATCCCACACACGTCGTACGAGTTATTCCCCCTTACTGCAGCCACGCTTGAAAAAGAAAGGCTGTGTAATTTCCTGTTCACATTTATGTGGCAAAGAAATGCAATAAAAAAAAAATAAAGAAAAATTTTAATTGTTTTCTTTTTCTTTTTTATTCAAATAGTGAAAGATGTATCAGTACTTGTTCCAAATTTATTTAATGGATCATTAGAACAACATATATACAATATGAGACGTATTAAAGAATGCCAAACATTATGTCGTACTGCACAAGGATTTAATAAATCATTTGCAACATTACCAATTATATCACCACGTTACATATATACTGGACGTTTAATTAATATAAAAGACGTTTTTATTAAACTGGAAAAAAATTCTAAAGTTTATATAACATGTAATAGAAATTTTGCACAACGTGTTACTAAATCTGTTATATATATGAATATTAGTACATATATACCAAATTTAGAAATTGGTGATATTTTATTAATTGAAACTGGTATTAGATTAAAAATACATAGATTTAAGGATGATGATATATTAACATGTAAAGTTGTCATTTCTGGATTACTTTATTCATATTCAAAAGTAAATTTACCAAAACGTTTTAAAAATTTTGATTATAATATAACAGATGAAGAAATTGAAGATTTAAATTATTTATGTAATATATCAAGTCCAACAATTATTTTACCAATGGTATGTAATAATTATAAAATATATTATGAAAGTATATTAGCACAATTAAAAAATTTATTATATGAAAAACGTTTAATATTAGTACTAATAACATTAAAAAAATTTAATGAAATATATAATAATGATAAAAAATTTTTAATATGGTTAGGAAAAAAATTTGATGGTATTATTATAAAATTTTATGATAGATTACCAATTAAAAGAAAAATATTAAATTTAAATAATGATGAAAAAAATTTATTTGATATATTTTATAAATTAAGAAAACCAATTATATTATCTAGTTTTTTTCCACATAGAAGTAATAAAGAATTAAATCAAAATATAATTGTTAATCCAGATATACATAAATATATTTATTTTTATACTGATAAATATTTACTATTAGAATCTGAATATGATATAATTTATAGAAGTGCATTACATGAAATAATGTGTGAACATATTATATCAATAAAAGATTATGCAAAAAATGAAATTAACAATATAAATTGTTTTTTACAATATAGTAATTCATTTGCGAAATCAATTGTTGATTTAAGTTATCAAATAAATGCATCTTGTATTATACTAATATCAAAAACTGGTAAAATGGCAGCTAAAATATCACATTATCGACCACTATGTCCAATTATTTTATTATTAGATAATCCAAAAATAGCAAAATTTTATAGTATTTATCATAATGTATGTGTTGCATTTTACACAAAAGCCCATTGTAAAAATTTAGATTTATTAATAATTAATTTGAAAAAAGTTTTATTTGGTGTATGGTATGGCTTAGTATATGGTATTATATCACGTGATTCAAAAATAATATGTGTATATAGAAAAAAAAGAAATTTTGCATTTCCAAATAAATTATCAATACTTACAGCTGATAATCGAGTTTTAGATAACATATATGAAAAAATTATTAAAAATCATTAATAAAAGAATAAAAAAAAATATGAAAATTGTAAAATATAAAAAATTGAAAATTGTAAAATTGTAAAATATAATTTTAAAAATCAAAAAATGTTTTTATATATAATAGATTTATGTTAAAATAATTATGTGTTATAGTAAATTATAAAATCAATAATTATGTGTTATAGTAAATTATAAAATCAAATTTTAGCAAAAAAAAAAGAAAAAGTAAAATGAAAATGAAACAAATAAAAAAAAAAACAAACAATTTTTTATTATTATAATTAATTTTAAAACTTGACCAATTTTTTATATGTAAGATAACAGAAACTGTTCCTTCTAAATCCTTTTGTATTTAAAATCTAAACTGTAATTTACCCTAGACCTATACTAAGATTTGTTTTTGGTAATTAATAATTACAAAAAAAAAACTGTACAAACTCAAAGAACTCTGCATAAGTAAGACTAATACATATGTATTTAAAAAGATGAGATTTTGTGTAACATGTAAATAATTGGACAGTTCAAAAGCCTATCCTAATTTCTTTTTTCAAATTCGAAAAAAATGTAAATGAATTTACCGCTTAGTACGAAATGGTACTAGCAACAAAATAAAATTTTCAGTTTTTTTCTAGCATTTAATTTTATAATTTTTTAATATAATTAAAAATATAAAAACTTAGTTTGAACTAAAATATATTTACCAAATTTGCAGTATAATCCATTAGAAAGCTTTTAAATTATTAGGTTATGTTCACTAATTTATTATAATTGAGTACTCTCATAATTTTTTGAGAGTATTAAATGGCGACGGTTTGAAGTTTTTTCTTTATGTCAATAAAAAAATTAACTTTCAAATCATATTTTTCAGCAATATTTTGAAGAAAAGAAAAAAAGAAGTACCAGATTCTGGTAAAGCAATTTTCGTTTTTTTCTATACAGTCTATAAAAAAACGAGGAAGAATACAGTTGCCTTTGTCAACTCTTAGATACCCGTACGAACCGTTAGTATGTTCACAGCCTGTCACTCTGCTTAAAATATTATTTTTTTAATATTTTAGTATTTTAAAATAATTTCGGTGAATTTTATAATTTCTAGTACTATCGGTTGTACATATATTCAAACTATATGTTTATATGTACATTCTTCAAAAGCAGATTCTAACCTTCCACAACGATTATCAATCCAAAACTTTTTCAAATATTCTTTAGTACCATTTAATACTAAGCCGTAAATATATATTAAATTTAGTAAGTACAAAACAGTAAATATAATTTTAAATATTATATTATATTATATTTAAATATTCCATTGACAGAATAATTTCTTATAAGTACAATAAAATACATATATGTATGTATGTAAATACGGCGCTATATAATATACATATATACTCTTATCATTCACTCACTAGTGACATATACGATATGTAAATAAACATGATATTATATAAGTATGTATATATATCAATATCATATAAATAAAAATTCTTCAAGTAACCGTTATGTTGTTTATTTATTTACATTTTTTTGTACTACGCATTATATCCTCAACAATTTCAAATTATCGAGTAAAACAAAATGTAAAAAATTCGTTAAAGAAATTTGTTAGAAAATTTGAAAAAATCAAGTAACACTTTCGTCAATTATAAAGTAACCCTATATTATTAAAAAAAGTTGTTAACAGAAATAAGCGTATAATGTTGAAGCTTTAATTTTTGTGTATTACTTCAAAAAAATTTTAACAGGTGTTCAAGTTACAGCTATTTAAAAATAGGAAATTTTCAGTTTTTGACCACTTACAGCTCCTAAACGGGGGGCGATACAAAAAAAATTTCTGAAATGACTCATACTTATTTTTAAGGGTCTAACTTCTGTCAAAATTTCAAGTTTCCAACTTAAACCGTTTAGAAGATAGAAGAGTTAAAGAATTTTGAAAAATTTGAGTTTCGCAGTTTGGATATACATATTTAGGGAGGATATACCTCAACATCTCTAAAAAAATTCATTAAATGCGTCGATTGCAAATCAATATTCCCGAAAGAAAGGGGAATTGAATCGGGCTCAGATTATTTTGACGAACTGGACAGAGGGGGTCTTTCTTTGCCTACAGATCAGGTGCTTTATCTTCTTTTTCATATGACTGCAATCTTTCAGGAAATATTACGGGACTATGACTTAAAAGAAAAATTTTTTGAGACCATTAATCAAAAAGGATTATTAATTAAACTTACATTTATTAGTCTTGGCATAGGCCAATACGACATAGATTTGGAATCGACGTGCAAATGTGGTACGAAAAGTCGCGATATTTTTTTCAAAATTGGTAAAATTTTTTCAAATATTTTATTAAATAATTTCGTTGAAGATAAAAATGACATTTTAAAAAGTAATAAGGAAAATAGAAAATTAAATAAATTTAATTAAAAAAGGCAATATTTTGTGATATTTTTTTTTGTTTTAATATTTTTTTGTAAATAATTTATTTTATACATTCTTGTTAAATATGAATTATATTTTTTTGTTTTTTTTTTTGTTAAAAAATTATTTATTTATTTTATTATTATATAAATATTTTTCTTATTATTATATAATTATTTTTTATATATATTAATATATTTTTTTTTTCATTATTTTAGTTTAAGTGGACTAGGCCTTCAGGGGATACCACTTTAAAAAAAACGCGCCATATTCCCTACCTCAAAGGTGGTGTGGAAAGGGGAATAACTTATAATGTTAATTTATTTCATTATATTAATAAAAACTACATATAAGTTAACATAAATTAACTTATTGGGAAAACAATTAAATAATTTATTTTTTGCACTTAATTTTATATGCATTCTGCATCATGAAAATGCAAAAAAATTTACTTTATTTACTAAACCAAATTGATATTGCCTTAAAAATTATTTTGCAACTTTTTTTTTGCTCAGTAATGTACCAAATTAAAGTTTTTTTAAAAAGTTTTTAAGAAGCTTTTTTTTGTTGAAAAGTAATTGGAAGACATTTTTTAAAGTGCATATTTATGAATGAAAAATTACAATTTTTAAAAATTTTCTTTTACTAAAAGATGGAACTTTAATGCTCCCTTAGGACGAAATTGAAAAAAATCTGTAGTTTTTGTGTTATTTCCAGATTTCTAGGAGGACTACTATTTTTTCCCATAAGACTACGTGTATTTTTTTTGAAAAAAAGGACTACTATTTAGCTTTCCTCTCTCAATGTCCAGGCCTTCTAAAAATTAATGTGTGTTATGAACCAACAAACAAATTTTTGACACAAATGAATGAGCAAATGAACGAAATGAGCAAATTCAAAAAAGAGCAAAGAGAATAAAATTGTTATTATTTTGTTCTGTAAAAAAAAAAAAAAGACAATCATAAATTTCATATTTCATAATATTGTATTGAGTATTGGTGTGGTTAACATTGACAATATTGGCATTTGGCATTTGTTTTTATGAACAAAAACAATTCCTGCCTGCAATAAAGCAACAATGCATTATTATTATAATCTCTTAGAAAATTTTTATTAGAAATATTTTTTGAATGAAAAAAATATCGCATATATGTACATATAATAATATACATGTCTAAATATAAAAAATTCAAATCATTATTTTGTTTTGTTCAAAAAGTAAAAACAATCATAATATAACCATTAACCATAGATTCTAACATAAAGAAACTATATACATAGAGTATTCATCCAGAACAAAATTTTCTAGTCAATTTCTTAAAAACGTTTTGTACCCAAAATTACTCAATATACATCTTATTGTACCCAAATTAACTCAATACTCAAAATATTATCACTCATAAATTATAAACATTTTGTAAATGAGAAAAACTGATTTTTTACACTCGTAAATGTACTCGTAAATGTACGCTTAAATGTATTTATATTACTTATGAAAATAATATGAATGTGCAAAATGTAAATAAAGAATTTATTTAACATAAAGAATAGAAAGAAACTAATTTGAATACTACATATAAATGGTATAATATCATTGTTGAATGTATTAATGTTTGAATGTGTGAATTATATTAATAATTATAGTTACTCTTATAATCATTTTTATAATAAAAACCGTTACTACTCTTTTCTTACGTTAACAATTTTTAAATATGTAAATATAATTCATATGATTTTCGTAATTGCATGATTTCTTATTTTAAATTGCTAGCGCTCTTACAAGTATTAAGGCAGGGTGGTGGCATCGGTTCCCGGACGAATAACTTTTTTTAAACTTTGGTTACTCGTAATTTTGTAAATGCTATAGCCATACAAAATTTTTTTTTCTTGTTAATTTGGAATATTTTAAATACAAATTATTTTAGTTTAAAACATTTGAATAAAAAATAAGATAAAATTGAAAAATAAATAAAAAAGTATTCGATTTATTTAGTTTTCGGACACTAAAATTCAGTTTACGGACAAAAAAATTCACTTTCCCGACAAAGAATCTCAGAAATATTTTAATAATAAAATTTTAAATAATTTCATTTTTGTTTGTTTTTGTTGAAAAATAATTATTTATGTAGTACATATATGTTTGATAAAAACTAAATTAAACATTAGAATTCATTCTTTGATTCAAGGAGTTAGAAATTTTATATTCTATTATAATATGTTGTTTATTTTAATATAAAATTTTAAATTAAATTACATTTTAAAAAAATTGAAAGATTAGATATAAAATAGTTAGTCTTAAAATAAAAATCAAAATTGAAGCTTTTTAAAGCAAGATGAGGAATGTACTGAAAGTACAGATTAGAAAGTACATATTATTTTTTAAAAGTATAAATAGTTACTGACATACCTACATATGTTCTTTAAAAATAATAATATGTACATATATACATACGAAAACACTCTAGCATTAAAAAAAGCAAAAGATCTTATTGATAAACATATGATGATGTTGTATAATAATAAATATACAAAACTCTATATGATGTTGTATAATAATAAATAAAACGAGAAAGAATACAGTTACCTTTGTCAACTTTTAGATACCCGTACGAACTGTTAGTATATGTTCACAGCCTGTCACTCTGCTTACAATATTATGTTTTTAATATTTAGGTATTTTAAAATAATTTGGGTGAATTTTATAATTTCTAGAACTATGGGTTGTACATATATTCAAACTACATATGTACATATATGTTTATACATTCTTCAAAAGCAAATTCTAACCTTTCACATAACGATTATCAATCCAAAACTTTTTCAAATATTCCATAGCACAATTTTATACTAAGCGGTAAATGTATATTAAATTTACTTAGTACAAAATAGTAAATATAATTTTAAATATTATATTATATTAATGCGCACATAGTATATTTATATTGTTATAAATATGCACATAGTATATTTATATTGTTATAAATATATCGCCATACATTGCAATATTTCTTTAAAAATTTTTCCATTCATAGAATAATTTCTTATAAGTACAATAAAATTCATATATGTAAGTATGTAAATACGGCGCTATATAATATACATCTATAATCTTATCATTCATTCATCAGTGACATATACGATATGTAAATAAACATGATATTATATAAGTATGTATGTATATCAATATCATATAAATAAAAATACTTCAAGCAACCGTTATGTTGTTTATTTATTTACATTTTTTTGTACTCCGCATTATATCCTCAACAATTTCAAATTATGGATTAAAACAAAATGCAAAAAATTCGTTAAAGAAATTTGTTAGAAAATTTGAAAAAATCAAATAACACTTTCGTCAATTATAAAGTAACCCTATATTATTAAAAAAAGTTGTTAACAGAAATAAGAGTATAATGTTGAAGCTTTAATGTTTATGTATTACTTCAAAAAAATTTTAACAGGTGTTTAAAAATAGGAAATTTTCAGTTTTTGACCCCTTACAGCTACTAAACGGAGGATGATACAAAAAAAATTTCTGAAATGACTCATACTTATAGATCTAATTTCTGTCAAAATTTCAAGTTTCCAACTTAAACCGTTTAGAAGATAGAAGGGTTAAAGGATTTTGTAATAATTCAGTTTCGCATAACGATAAATTAAGACACCGTATAGCACAAGTATATATTTATTGTATAAATGTTTGTAAAGCTCATAATAGCACCTATCGTTTGGAATTTTCAGATTGAAGATATACCTTATAGAGCTTGTGTTATAACAATTTAAATATAGACATTTTTCGAACTTTGTGGGGCTGTTATAGCTTCTTAACGGGTGGGGCTACAGAAAAATTAATAATATCATAAAATTAATATTTTTATGATATCTATCAGGAGTTAAAATTTCATGGCTCTATTTCAAAAAAATTGTGGAGATCTAAAAGTTAGTTGTTCGGGAGCTACCTGAAGTTTTGGCCGGAACTCAACCCCGAAAAATAGGGAACCTACAAATTGCTCCCAAAATATTTTGTGTAAATTTCAAGATTCTGGCTTTCTTAGTTTTTGAGTTAGCGTGCTGACGGACGGACGAACATGGCTTAATCGACTCAGAATTTGATTCTGATCCGATCCATACCTTTGAAGGTATATCTAGCTCGCTTATTTCGAGGTGTTACAAACGGAGGAGTAATTTTATTATACCCGATACTTATCGTACGGGTATAAAGAATAAAAAAATGTTTTTAAATATTTTTTATTTTTCAACCTTATATGTAGTTTTCGTTATTTAAAAAATTACAATGACGCGTTTCGAACTTACATGTTTGCATTATGCATGCATTATGAAATAACTACTACAATTACATCCCTAACAATTTTTCAAAAAAACCTAATTGGCCTCTGTCCGTTCGTCTGTTTACAAATCTTATACACTGTTTAATAAAGAGCAATGAAATATTAACCATGCATAGGTCTCTTAAAAGAGTAATGTCTAAGAGACCTATGTAATGTAAGCAGAATAGTCTTTATGCACCCTCAACCGTTGGAGATTCTACAGTACCTACAGCTCTTCAAATTTTGAAAAGCTTCTTTTTAAATGCATATATACATCTCAGATTCTGTTTAACATATTTTTAATAAAAAAAAAACAGGATTTTTTATAAATTTAATCAGAATTTTTTTACGTTACTTTTTTCTAACAAGTAATTGTGTTTGTATGTAGGTAGACCACATATTAGTAATGATGACATGATGACTGTTGTATGGAGAAGATTATTTCCGTTCTTTAATAACGGCCGAAAATGTTATGTTATTGAAAATTAAATACAGTATTCTTAGGATATTTAATAAGGTTATTTTAATTACTATTATATATTACAAATTTGCATTGAAAGCTTTTTATGGAATATTAAAAAACAGTATAGAGAAAAGTATAGAGTGTTGAAATTATCTTTTAACATTATAACAATACAAAAATTAGGCAGAATATTTTTGATATGTACTCGTGCTGAAATGTGTTAACAACAAAAATTTGTCACAGGCGTTATTTAGAACTGTAAATTCATCCTGCCGAATTAGACAAAAATTGGGAATAAGAACTATTCTTGGCAGTCTATCGTTCCGTAATGAGTTAATGTATCACGGCAGAATTAATTGAATCAGTTTCTGTCTTAAAAGTTCAATAATTGTGCCAAAATTAAATTGTTCGAATAAAGAAATTGAAAAACTTCATTGAGTCCTGGTGCCGAAACGGGGTTAATGGATCGTAACCAAATTAACAAAATAAGCTAATGTGGTAAAGAGCTACACTTTTGTAAATTTTCCATTCAATTGGTAAAACAGTTTAAGCGCGACAACAAAGAAATTAAAAAACTCAGAGCCTTGGTGCCGAAACGGGTTAACCGATCGTAACTAAATTAACCTAGTGAGATTTTCTGCTAAAGAACAACAGTTTTGCAAGTTTTCAAATCAATTGATTAAACCGTTTAAGCAGAACAACAACAACATTTAATGAACTTCTTTCGGTATTAGTGCGCAAACGGGTTACCGGAACTTTATAAAAATTTGTCTCAAGCTTGTCTTTTTTCAGACCATAAAGCCACCATACAAAATTGGACATAAATCGGGAACAAAATTTTTTTTGGAAGCCCGCCGGGTCGAATCCGGGTAATATATTCCAACTAAATTTCTTCGATACCCGCCTAAAGCTAAGTAAAACATTTTTACAAATTTGGAACTCAATCGGTTAAACCGTTTAGGCAGGACAACGAAAAAACCAAAAAGCTTTAAAATGCTCTCGGGCCGCAATGGGTTAATGAACCGAAACGCGATATAGTCTATAGCTCCTTCCGAAGTCGTAGAAATGTTCCTGCAAAATTTGCTTGCAATCGGACTGGTGGTTTTTACATGAAAATGGCACAACCAAACAAACAAACAGAATTTCTTCCTTATTTATTAGATAAAAATAATTTTGTAAATTAATTGACTTGTATGTACTTGCGTTTTTTAACAGCTTTTTATTAACTTGGTTGGGTAAAGGATGGAATCTTAGAAGCCATTTTAAACACACTTCCCGTTGAGCTAGAGACTTGAAATTTTCTTCATTAGATCAGATCCCGATGACAATACGTGATTTTAAAATAATAATATCGAAAAACATTAGACAAATTAGCTTAATTTCAAAATTAAATTTTCATACAAAGATATAACAGAATTTTTAACAGAATTATTACAGAACCAAAATAAAATATTTTATATAAATTTACTAAACTCACCAATACCAATACCAATACGTATACGTAATCCATAAATGTTTTTTTTTTCTAGAAAAGACTATTGTTTTTTATGTAACCATTGCATTGTATGCGTACATATACATAGGTACATACTTCAAAATATGTAATAATATGTGCTTCGAAAATATTTTTGGTTTGAAAGATATGAATGTGTAAACAAATTAATGTGCCGCACTTGAGAACACAGTGTAAAATTTAATATGCATTTACTTAAAATTTAGTTAGCAAGTGTTAAATTTAAGTTTTTTTTCATCAAATCAATTGATTTTTAGTATACATTTTTATTCATAAAAGCAATGTGTTTATTTATAATATTTATATAGATACGTGTTTTTTAATTCAAAAACATTAGCATTTAGAAGTAAGCAATTTAATATATTCTCAATTACATACTTTTAAAAGCAAATTTTTTTACTACATACATATGTAGGTACAAACATGTACAAAAATGGTATGCATATTTTTATGTGTGCTGTACTATTAAAAACCTGCTAAAGCAGTCACACCAAATTCCCAAATTCCCAACTATTATTATTTAGTTGATTCTTCGATTTATTATTTTTTAATATGTAGTATTTATATGAATGGACGGTAAACATAAACGAACAAAAAAAAAATTTATGTATGCATATGAATGGACGGTTAACATAAACCAACAAAAAAAAAATTCAGAATGTTCTATAGCTAATAATTTCTATTTTTTAAATAGAATGCATGTATAAATTAAACATTTAAAAAAAAAAAAGAAATACTTAGCGTACCTAAATAACAGAAAACAAAAAAAAAGGAAAATGTAATACTGGAGAAAAATAAAGAAGAATAGAAAAAAAAGAGAACAAAAAATGTTACTTTGATTGTTTTTAAATATTTTTAAAGTCATAAGAAATAGACAAAAGAAATAGTATATTTTATTATGTAAAATAGTATATATACTATTTTACATAAGAAATAGTATATGTGCACATCTGATATTTCTCTACATAACAGATAGAAAAAAAGAACTATTAAAATGTTATGATTTTAAAAGAAAGGTTCATACGTTTGATATTTCCGTACATAACAGATAAAAAAAAAAAATATTAAAATGTTATGTTATGAAAAGAAAGAAAAAACAAGGCAGTGTATGAATCAAAGTTTTTAAAGGGTCGCATTTTAAGTGGAAATAAAGAACATTATAAAATTGCAATATTTTTATTTAAATTTTGACGTTTTCTTAATTTTTTAAAAATTTTGCCGCATTATGATATAATGCAACACTGCGAAGTTCAGCTCATAATATAGATGCATATGTATATGAATGAATATATGGCTATTTATGTATGCAGTTATAGATTTATTATTTTTTAATATGTAAGCAACAGTTATATTTATATGAATGGACCGTAAACATAAACGAACAAAAAAAAATTTTATGTATGCATATGAATGGACGGTAAATATAAACGAACAAACAAAAATTCAGAATGTTCTATAGGTTATAATTTATATTTTTTAAATAGAATGCATGTATAAATTAAACATTTAAAAAAAAAAAAGAAATACTTAGCGTACCTAAATAACAGAAAACAAAAAAAAATTAAAATGTAATACTGGAAGAAAAATAAAAACGAATAGAAAAAGAGAGAACAAAAAATGTTACTTTGATTGTTTTTAAATATTTTTGAAGTATATTTCTTATGAATATATTTTGCACATCTGATATTTACCCACATAACAGATAGAAAAAAAGAACTATTAAAATGTTATGATTTTAAAAGAAAGGTTCATACGTTTGATATTTCCGTACATAACAGATAAAAAAAAAAATATTAAAATGTTATGTTATGAAAAGAAAGAAAAACAAGGCAGTGTATGAATCAAAGTTTTTAAAGGGTCGCATTTTAAGTGGAAATAAAGAACATTATAAAATTGCAATATTTTTATTTAAATTTTGACGTTTTCTTAATTTTTTAAAAATTTTGCCGCATTATGATATAATGCAACACTGAGAAGTTCAGCTCATAATATAGATACTATGTATATGAATGAATATATGGCTATTTATGTATGTAGTTATAGATTTATTATTTTTTTTTAATATGTAGGCAACAGTTATATTTATATGAATGGACGGTAAATATAAACGAACAAAAAAAAATTCAGTATGTTCTATAGGTTATAATTTATATTTTTTAAATAGAATGCATGTATAAATTAAACATTTAAAAAAAAAAAGAAATACTTAGCGTACCTAAATAACAGAAAACAAAAAAAAATTAAAATGTAATACTGGAAGAAAAATAAAAACGAATAGAAAAAAAGAGAACAAAAAATGTTACTTTGATTGTTTTTAAATATTTTTGAAGTATATTTCTTATGAATATATTTTGCACATCTGATATTTACCCACATAACAGAAAGAAAAAAAGAACTATTAAAATGTTATGATTTTAAAAGAAAGAGACATACGTTTGATATTTCCGTACATAACAGATAAAAAAACAATATTAAAATGTTATGTTATGAAAAGAAAGAAAAAACAAGGCAGTGTATGAATCAAAGTGTTTAAAGGGTCGCATTTTTAAGTGGAAATAAAGAACATTATAAAATTGCAATAACAATTTTATTTAAATTTTTAATTTTGCTATGCAATGTTTCCTTAATTTTTTAAAAATCTTGCCACAATATATAATACAATATAACAATCAGAAGTTCAGATCATTATATAGTACCCATACTACTATAATATGTATATGAATGAATATATCAGTATATAATGTGTGTAGTTATAGATTCATTATTTTTTAATACGAACAATTATATTTATATGAATGGACGGTAAACAAACGAAACAAAAAATTTTTATGTTTGCATATGAATGGACGGTTAACATAAATGAACAAAAAAAAAATTCAGAATGTTCTATAGCTAATAATTTCTATTTTTTAAATAGACTGTATGCATAAATTTAATATTAAAAAAAAAAATTAGTTCTTAGCGTACTTAAATAACAGAAAAAAAAAGTAAAATGTAATACTGGAAGAAAAATAAAAACGAATAGAAAAAAAGAGAACAAAAAATGTTACTTTGATTGTTTTTAAATAATTTTAAAGGCTATTTCTTATGTAAATGTGTACATCTGATGTTTACACACATAACAGATAGAAAAAAAGAAATATTAAAATGTCATGCTATAAAAGAAAGAAAAAACAAGGCAGTATATAAATCAAAGTTTTCAAAGGGTCGCATTTTTAAGTGGAAATAAAGAACATTATAAAATTGCAATATTTTTATTTATATTTTGAATTTAGCTATGCAACGTTTTCTTAATTTTTTAAAAATTTTGCCACAATAAATTAATAATAAAAAAATTCAATATATTCTATATTACAACAGGTAATAATATAATTATAGACTGTGAGGGCAACTGTAAAAATTCAAAATTAAACAAGGAAAAAAGAAAATATCAATTCAATACCTATATTTGTTGTTACTAAAAAGAATAAAATAAAATAAATAAAAAAAATTTTTAAAAAAACAGCTTTTTTGAACTAAAAAGTAGAAAATAAATTTTTAATAGCAAATTTTTCTGTAATTTTCTAAACTATATTGCTACAATCGAGATTTCTTTGAAAAAGTTTATTTCAATATGTCAAATATATATATAAATATAAGTATATATAAGTTTTAAAGTCTGTGAAATTAAAATAAAAGCTGGAGGCAACAAGCGCATAACTATAAACTTATATTTTTAAATTTTGCCTCCAGCTTTTATATTAATTTCACAGATTTTAAAACTTATATATACTTATATTTATATATATATTTGACATATTGAAATAAACTTTTTCAAAGAAATCTCGATTGTAACAATATAGTTTAGAAAATTACAGAAAAATTTGCTATTAAAAATTTATTTTCTACTTTTTAGTTCAAAAAAGCTGTTTTTTTAAAAATTTTTTTTATTTATTTTTTTATAGTATATATTATGTACGTACATTAATGTCTATTTGTGTAAATTTTTTAATTGTTTTAATAATTTAAATAATATTTTATATAATAATTTTTTAATTTTTTTGTATTGGTTTTTAATTAGGTTTTTTTGAAAAATTGCTAGGGATGTAATTGTATTAGTTATTTGATAATGGGCATGTAAGCTCGAAACGCGTCATAAAATTGTAATTTTTTAAATAACGAAAACTATAAGGTTGAAAAATAAAAAATATTTTTAAAAAAATGTTATTCTTTTTCATTTAACCGTTATTACACCCGCACGATAAGTACCGGGTATAATAAAATTACTCTTCCCTTTGTAAGATCTTGAAATAAGCAAACTATATATACCTTCAAAGGTATGGATCAGACCAGAATCAAATTCAGAGTCGATTAAGCTTTGTTCGTCCGTCCATCCGCACGCTAACTCAAAAACTAAGAAAGCTGGAGTATTGAAATTAATACAAAATATTTTTGGATCAATTTGTAGGTTCCCTATTTTTTATACTTTGGTTGAGATCCGATCAAAACTTCGGGTAGCTCTCGAATAACTAACTTTTTGATCTCCACATTTTTCTTTAAAAATTGTTCAAAAATTCTACATCGTTTGAAGTAGACCCATGAAATTTTAATTACGGATACATATCCTAAAAAAATTAATTTTATGGAAGAAATTTTTTCTGTAGCCTCACCTAGCTAAAAGCAGCTATTGTTTGGCTTTGTCTGATAGAAGATATGCCGTATAGAACTTGCGTTACAATAATTTAAATATAGAGCTTTTTTGAACTTGGGAAGTTGAACTTTCTTCAGATTAACCAATCGAAAAAGTTACTCTTAATAAATTATTAATAAATTGCCAATATGTAAAAATGATTCTAGGCCAAGGGTACAGTATCGTAAAACAGACCGTAGTAAAAAACATTCAGCTTGCTAGTTGCTGGTGTTTAAAATTATATTTGCTGAAACATTTTATCTTGATGTATGAAATTATTTGAGCCTATTACAGAAAACGCGAATCGAATTGCGAACGAGTAATGTGTCAGTTTCTGAAAAATAACTGTTATTGAAAAAGTTACGAATAATTGTGAAGCAGTAAATTTTTTAAGATATGGGGATTATAATGTATGAAAATTTAAACATTTTAGTAATTTTTTTGCGGATTCATACATTTTTGTTCTAGGTTTTTAGCCTATTTCAAAAACATTTTTTAAAAATTTGCTTATTAGTTTCAATCTGTCCGTCTATGCGTCTGTTTACAAAACTTCTACACCGTTAAAGATAGAGAAAATAAATGTTAACCATGGGTACGTCTCATAAAACAATTAATTTTGTAGAGCAACTTTTTCATGTAGCCCCATCCATTACGAAGCTGCAGCCCCTCTAACTTTGCAAAAGCACTATTTCTAAATGCGTATATTTCATTTTCTACTTAACATTTTTTCAATCTGAGGACGCTATTCAACAAAATTTTTTTTAGCTTTGTAAATCAATATCAAAATTATACCATTTTTTTAAATTTAGTTTTTGAATTAAGAAAGAACCTTTAGAATTAGAATAAGTTTCCTCAAAAAATTTTTTGGACCACCCCCAAAAAATTGAAAATTTGATATTTTTAAACACCTATGACTTAGGCACCTGTATATATTTTTCTTCGTGACATAAAAATTAAAGCTCTAGTAATATATTTTTAAGTGTGTTAACAGTTTCTTTTTATTGTATAGGGTTCTAGAGTTCAGCCCCTCAAAATTGCAAAGAAGCCCTATTTTCAGATGTATATTTCCTAAGCACTGCGTAGTAGTTTTACAATCTAAAAACACTATAAGACTGGAAATTTTTTTACCTCTATAAAATAATATCATAATAATACTAATAATTTAGTATTTAAATTTATCTTTATGTGAAAACCAACTCCGCTTTTGTTTTACTTTTTCAAAGATACTGCTCGTAAAATTATTGCGGTCGGAATAATTACAGATCCCATTCATTGTCGTCGCAATTACGCTCGTTCTCCTAAACCACTGCACTCTTTTGTAATAGGATCACTTTATTCCAGCCTTCTTGAATTGGATTCTTAACTGCTGTTTGTCCACTCATTTTTACATGTGTAATTGAAAATAAATTTTGAATCGGGAAAATAGTATATAGTTACAATATTTGGTTCTTCTACCGGAAGGCGAGGCTTAATTAATAGAAAAAATACTTTTAATGATATTGATCTTATTAAATAGACTGAACTATCTTATCTAAATAGACTTTAGACCTTATCAGTAGTAAGGATATGGCGGAGCCGCATGGAGGAGCTTTTTTAAAGCTTTTTCTATGGCGGAGCCGCATGGAGGAGCTTTTTTACCGCTAAAATACACAATAAAAAAAAAAAAAAAATTGTCTTAACTAACAAATTTAGTATTAAATTATTTATATGAAAAGTTTAAGAATATTGAAATAAAAAAAAAAAAAAAAAATGTTTTAAATAATAAACTCAGAACTAAGCTTGATTTAAAGTTTATATGAAAAATTAAAATAATGGTTTTAAAAGAAAAAAAAGAAAGCTTAATGAACTTAATTTTAAACTTGTTTCAGAGTTTATTTTTAAAAATAAAAAAAGTGAAACTTTTGGTTTGTGTTTATACTATATTGTTGGAAAATTATAATTATTTGATAAAAAGTCTTTTCAACGGTTATGCTGCCTGCAGGAGCTTAAAAAATATATATTGATTATAAATTCTATTGTTTTAATTAAACAATTTTTAATTTTTTTAGAAAGCTTTATATTGAATTTAGGTTTTACAATGATTTGAGTAGAACAATTCAATGAATTATTTTTGTGGTTTTTTTGTTTTCTTTGAATAATAAACCTGAATAAATTAATGAATTAATGTGCGATTGAATCACAAAAGAAATAAACAGAAATATGTGTATGTGTGTGTGTGTGTGTGTGTGCACATGTAGATTTGTATCATTATAAATTATGAAATATTGTGGTGGTAACAGGTGCAAAAAATATACAAACTTTAAAATATCTAAAAACAAATAAATAGAAACCAAAAATGACGTTAGGGGATTCCTTTTGTTAATATAAAAAGGAAAAAAACCAAATATATACTACAAAGTTTTTTACATTTAATTTTTAATGATTTTCGATGTATATAATTTTCTTCTTGTAGATAGAAATCGGTCAGATATTAGGTACCTTTATGAATATATTATGGTTAGTTTAGGTTCAATCCCAATTCTTACCTGGATAAGTTTTTCTTAAGTTAATAATCTAAGTTAATTTAAGGTAATAATTTAAGTCTAATAATCTTATATGTTCAAAATTGTATAAAAGGTTAATCTTATGATTAAAATGTGTTATAACACGATAAGTTTAGCAAGTAAAACGATCATAATGTTTTGGGCTGATAACATTTTACATGGTTATAAATATTGCATTTGCGGGATGAAATGGGCTTCAATTAGAGTAATTAATTGGAAAATATTTCATGATTTTTTGGAGATATATATAACCCCAGAAGATGGAGAAAAGATATGTGTTTTAAAAATTAGAAATGGTGAGTCAATAAACAGTAAATTATTTTTATCTCCATTGGAATGGCAACATATAAAAATTGAAGTATATGGCGGTGATATTTCTATTATTGGTACAATTAGACAATCATCAATCAAAAATAAAGTAACAAACAGTTTCGGAGATGATTGTCCATTTGCTGAAGAGGATGATTGGGAGTTGATTGATAAGAATATTTCAAATGTATTACCAAAAGATAAGAATAAAAGAATTTCACAACATATTGAATCATTGTCGATGAAAACAAATGAATATGAAGAAAATCAAAATGAGTTAAAAAAGTCGATGATAAGAAAACGAATTGAAGAGGGAATTATATTTATTGCATCAATAGAGAATATGTATAATGAAAAAAATAATAAATCAAAAATTGGCGATAAGCTAAGTCATTTTAGAGAATTACTTGAAAATTTAAAAGAGGAATATTTAGATTACATGGAAGCTTATTCAGATGGAAGAGATAAGTTTTTACCGCTTTTTATGTATTTGTGTTCCATTATAAGTCAAGTTAAGTCTGTACACAACAAAGAAATTTCTAGAAAATAAAAAAGAAAAAAAGATTTGTATTTTGAAATTTCTAATAAAACATTACTTCGTTAACCTTTAAACAAGATACATCGTACATTTTTTGATTAACTATGAAAAGATTTATATTTTTCATATTATTTTTGTTAACCATTCAAGCAAATTCGGCTCCATTTTCTAATATTAGATTAGATGAATCAGCCTTTGGGAGCACATACTTTAATATATTACTTCCAAGTAATGAGACTGTGAGAGTAAATTTATCAGTTCAGCTATTAAAACATGTAATTTCACCAGAATTAAACAAAACAACAACAAATGCTGTAAAAACTACAACCATAGAATCAATAACTACTTTACCAGATGAACAATTACCAAAAGATAAAGCTGACTCAGCACCTCAATATGTTTCTATAGATGAGGCTATTGAGGCTTTTAGGCAGGAATTAATTTTAAAAGAACGTAATATTGGTGGAATTATAAATAGTGAAAATATATTTTACAGACATTTTCAATTGGAATATGATAATAATAATAATAAAGAAATCCATATAAGATGTGAATATAATAGCAATTTTAGACAAAAGTCTCTTGCAATTAAATGCTTAGAATATCGAGAAATATTAGCAGATAGAATTTTAAGTAATGGAGAAGTGGAAACAGTTCCTATTATAGATGGAGATTATAAATCCGATTACACTATACTTGATTTGCGATCAATAAAACAAAAATCATCATATCAAATGGAGATTTCATAATTTATCAAAATAAAATAATAAATTGCAATAATTGTAAGATAATAAAATAAAAATAAATTTTTTTTTTTTTTTTTTTTTTCATAATAAATCTGTTTTATTTATCCAGGAATTATGATCAGAAGAAAACCCTAACCATTTAACAAAAATTTTATTATCTCTAGTTTTAAGAATCTTTTCAATCAAAAACAATTGTTTATTTTCAGTTTTTAACAATTCATATTCATAGAAGCTTCCTTGTATGAGTTGACCTTGATAATCTTTCAGTAAATATGTGATAGGGTTAGTGATTTGAACTTTTCTTATCTTAAATACTTCCGTTGTCCAATTTGGTGTGTAACCTTTTTCAAAAACATGTTTATACTTGCTTATACGAACTGAGTCACCAATTTTAAATTTAGCTGGTAGAGAAATCTTAATATGATTATAAATAGTGGCTAACAATTCACCAGCATTTTTTCTGTTTACCTCTGTTGGTTTCTTTTGAATAGTACGATGTTTAGAGTTATTGTATTCGTTGACTAGTTTTGAAATAATATTAACCCATTTGTAACTCCCATTGAAACTGAATTCTTTCCACATTTTTTCTTTTAGAGTACGATTAAATCGTTCTACTATGGAAGCTTTTAACGAGCTAAATGTTGAATAATGATTTATTCGATATTTATCCATTAAATTTTTGAAAATTGTATTGAAGAATTCTTTTCCATCATCAGTTTGTAAATTTTGGGGATGTCTTTTAGAACTTTTAAAAATATTTTGCATTGCTTCTGTAACGTTCTCTGAAGTTTTTGTTTTTATAGGAATTACCCATGCATACTTAGAAAAGGTATCAATCACAGTTAACAAAAATTTAAAACCCTTGTTCTCTTTAGCATATAAACCCATTTCTACTAAATCAGCTTGCCAAAGATCATCAAATCCTTTAATTATAACTCTACGTCGTTTGAAATTTCTCCGTGCAGGCTTATGAAGCTCTTCAACAACCTGTCTTTTACTCATTTTTAAACAAAATAAAATAAATGTACGTAATTATTATGTATAACTAATTAGAAAATCTTTGATTGAAAATGAATTTCCGGTGATTACTATCTACAATCTTAGAAATAATATCAGCAGTATTTTGAATTCGTTGATTAAATCTGTAGCGATCCAGTGCTATAACTTCCCAATATTTTTGTCGAGCTAACTTATATGCTATATTCCATTTGCATAATATATGTATTTGGGGCTTTAACATAAATTTAACTCTCTTTTTTACTTTTTTTTCATCATCATAATTCTCTTCAGATAAATCTGAAATATCGTCAGAAGCAACCGAAATATCATCTTCCTTTTCATCGCTCTTATCAGATGAATCTGAAGCATCAAGCCAATTGAATAAATCTACAACTTCGTTCTTACTCATCTTGAAAATAACTAATTAAAATATACTCTTTCACTCATTTATAAATAAAATAAATAAAGCAAACAATAAATGTTCAAATTGTAAAATTTATATTTTTTTATTTTATTTAATAGTTTACAAATATGTATACTTTTATTATAACCTATTTTCAATTCTTTTATATAATCCCATTAGTTTGGTACAATGTAACATACGTTTTTCTGCTGAATAACATGGGCAAGTATCTGGAAAACTTTCAATATTATCTGATGTATAAGGACATATATCCCAATGATATCCATTCTCCTTTGTTTCAATTTGTAGAGAATTTTTAAATAACTTTAAAAATTTGAAATGGTCTTTTAACTGCTCATAATGTTCTTCCAATAAAATATCTTCATATTTATTTAAAAAAATATTTAAACAATATCCTATTTGATGTATATCCATTTTGGAAGTTAAATGAAAACTAATCACAATTAATTTATTGAATTATTAATTAAATCCAGCGCTGATTGAGCTTTGGCTTCAGCGTTTTGTAGTCGTGCATTAATAAATCCAATTGGTTTTTTAACTTGAAATTCAATAAAATCATTAATATTTGAAAATTTTTCATTTAACATTGCAGAAAATTTGATATGGATTTGCTCTAAACTATCTTGTATTTTTTCTTCTAATATTCTTAATTTTTCTTCTGCTAATTTAAGTTCTATAGACATTGCTGTCTCTGTATGATCAAACATTTCTTTTATCTCGTTTTGTAATAGTTCTTTGTGAAAGAAAATTTGGTTATTCACAAATGTTTGTGTTGCTGCATCATTTCCGTTAACTGGATCTTGAACATTTGATAAAATTTTGTTATCTAAATCATAATTTCCTTCAGAAGTTAGTTTGAAACCTATACCTGGAGGACCCTGAGTATGTAGTTTTTTAAAAGAAGCTGCACTACGTCCAAACTTATCAAGTGACATTTTGATTTTTACTGATTGCTAATGTAAAATACTATTGAATTATATTTGCTTCTCTTAATTCTTCAATTATAGATACAATTTCATTATGAAGATTATTGTTACCAGCTGATTGTGATGAAATTAGAAGTCTTAATCTATCAACTAACTCATTAGGATCATCCCAATAAACATATTGATTTGATTGATTTGTATAATTTAATTGGGTTTCTGGCGTTAAAGATTTATGAAAAAATTGAGTAAAATTTTTTTTCAAATAACCTGATCCAGTTTTTTTATGCCTAGTGTTATAATCATGTTCATATAATTTTCTTAATATATTCTTGAATTTAAAACCTTTGTTTCCCTTTATTTGTTCTAAAGGATTATAATTTCTTCTATGTGCATTCGTTTTGTTAAGAATTTGATGATATGTACTTAAATCACTTTCAGTATATTTTAGAGGTTTTTTTTTAAATATTAATTCATATAGACCATCTGTACCTTCAAAAACTTCCTTATCAATCAAAATATTTTTATTAATTTCATCTATTTCAAAATTAGCATTGCCAAGTTTTCGCACATTTAATGATTCATCAAAATAGGGTCCATATGTCTTATCGAGTTCGGACTTGTTTAGAAAAAATTGTGAAATTGATGGTGGTTCATCATTATCAAATTTTATAGTATTCGGTGTTGAAGTTTTAAATCCATTGTAAGTATTACTTCTGTTGTTAGGTGTTTTAACTTCCGACCTAAATGACCCCATTAATTTAGAATGTTTATCATTATCATCAGCCCATTCAATTTCCGGTTTGATATCTGAAATTCGTTGTTGTTTAACAATATTTGTTAATTCTTTTAATGGCTTTGTAATTGGAGTAAAGTTTTCTTCCCGATTATGATCTTCTGAAAGCTTCTTAATTTTTAAAGATTTAAATTTTCTTTTTAAACTTTTACGAGTTTTAATTAAATCTTTCAATTGAAATTTTGTTTTTAAACTTTTACGAGTTTTAGTTAAATCTTTCATAAGTGATTCATCCATTTTTAAATGGAAAGTAATCTGTTCAATTATTAACTGCAAATTAACGACTGAATTGTTCTATAGCTAACTGCTAACTGGCAACCGCTAACTGCTAACTGCTAAACCGCTACCTGATAACTGGTAACAACTAATTTCTAACTGCTAACTGCTAACAGCTAATTGCTAACTGTCAACTGCTAACTGTTAACAGCTAATTGCTATCTGCTAAACGATCCGTTCAGTTAATAACGAACGGCTAACCAATCTCTTGTTAACTAAAATTTAGCAAATGTATCAAAATTTTTTCTATAACGACCATTATTTAAATTGCTATCTTTATCAATTAATAGAAAACCATATTTATCATTCCAACAGCATGCACTCAACCTTTTAAAATCATTAAAAGACATATCAGAATTTACATGATCATTATATATATGTTTTAAATTTAAATAATCTTGTTTGAATATAATCAAAAAGTTGGCATTATCTCTAACTAAATGCTTTGGAATTCTTGTATAAGACTGACACAAATAAAAGCTATCCACTTCTTGATGTCGTCCCATGCAAAAGTAGTTTCGTATGCTATCTTGCTTATCGCAAGCTACATCATCGAAAATAAATATTGAGTTTGGTTGTGAGACAGAAGGTTCAATTACATCAACGTTATTTGAAAATTCGTTATATCCCATTCCTTTGATTGGTTTTATTAATTTTTTCAAATATTCGTATTTAGGTTGATGCAATGATTTCGAGTAAATATATATGTTTTGAAATTTAAGCCCTTTAGGATCTATTAGCATACTTATCATAGCATTAGTTTTACCACAATTTGACGGTCCGACTATTAATCCTCTTATACTATCTGGAAAGCATTCACCATGTTTTTTATTTTTTTTCTTTAAATTTCGATCAAAATTTTTAACTTTAACTGCGTTATCTACTTTTATAAATTTCATTTCATTAACTTAGTAAAATATTTTTTCTTTTAAATGATTATGATAAGTTTTAAAAGGTGATTAGTGTTTGATTGACTTTCTTAAACTAAACTGCATATTATGCTTTTTCGAAATAAATATTTAAATAGTGATAAAAAAACTGTTGAAGGAAGAGGAGTTATTAATTCATTAATTAATAAATTACCAATTGAAGCACATTTACCTGGTTATAATTATTGTGGACCGGGAACAAAATTAACAAAACGATTAGCTCGTGGGGATAAAGGGATTAATGGTTTAGATGAAGCTTGTCGAGAGCATGATATAGCATATACCAAAAGTTCTGATCAAAATCAACGTCATATAGCTGACAATATACTAGCAGAGAAAGCTTGGCAAAGAGTTAAAGCTAAAGGCGCAAGTTTTGGTGAAAGGTTAAATTCATATCTAGTTACAAACGCAATGAAAGCTAAAGTTAAACTCGGAATGGGTTTAAAAAAGAAAACAAAAAAAGTTCAAAGAAAAAAACCTTTGAAAAATGTTATAAAAGAAGTTAAATTAGCTATTAAAACTACAAAGAAACCAATGAATGATAAAAATATTATAAAAATTGCTTTACATGCAGCTCGAAAGTTTTCTAAGGGTGAGAAAAAAAAAATTGATATCCCTCGAATAATTCCGGTACCAAAAATTGGAGGAGTTTTACCTTTAATCCCAATATTTGCTGGTTTGTCAGCTGTTGGAGCACTTTCTGGCGGTGCTGCAGGTATAGCAAAAGCTATAAATGATGCTAAAAGTGCTCGTAAACAATTGTATGAGAGTGAGCGTCATAATAAAATGATGGAAGCAATAACATTAAAAGGAGGAAAAGGATTACATTTAAAACCGCATAAAAAAGGTTTAGGTCTGTTTTTGAATCCAAAAAACCATTAAACGAGCTACCCAAAAGAGCACTCAACAATTATGAGATAGAAGAATTTGGAAGAAAATATTTTAAATATTTCCGTGGAGTTTTTATGAGAGATAAATTACCGGTACATAAACCTTGGAAATATGAAACTGGTATAATAAATTTGGATAATTTTATTGGTAATGGAACGCATTGGGTAGCTTATTACAAGAAACCACAAATTGTGCAATATTTTGACAGTTTTGGAAATTTAAAACCTCCATTAGAAGTAATTCGATATTTAGGAGATAATCTTGTGTACAATTACAAAAAATATCAAAACTTTAATTCATATAATTGCGGTCATTTATGTTTAGAATTTTTATTTCATATTGTTAACAAAAAAAATAGCAGTAAATAAAACATGAATAAAACAAAAAAAAAAAAAAAATTCTTTATTATTAGTCTAACTTAATTAAAAAACTAATCTACCTTAATAATTGTATTCAAGTTCAAGGTTAAAAGAAACAAAAAGTACTGATAAAGAATAGTTAGAATTTATTCCAAAAGAAATTTAAAGAAAAATTGAATTGAATTGAAACATATTATATATACATATGCATATTTTTATTGTGATGAATCAACCTTGAAAATCTATAAAAGCAGAATACATTTCTAAAATATCTCATTATTTCAATTAAAGATATGTCAATAACATTAACTTTAAACGGAAACTCTTCTATATTGTCAACTAATTATTTTCCTCCTATAGACCTAAAGGGGAAAGAGTATACGTGTGGTTTATCAGATTTTCAGACATATAATTCAATACCGAATATAGATGAGGAGAATAATAGATTTATTATTGGTGATAAATCTATTATAATTCCAACAGGTTCATATGAAATTGAAGATATTGAAACATTTCTCAGAAGAACGTTAAATATAACTACAACAGATAAGGAAAAATTAATTTTAAGAGCAAATAATAATACATTAAAGTGTGAAATTTTTGCTGATAAAGAAATTGATTTTGTAAGAGAAGATACTATTGGAGGATTATTAGGCTTCAGCAAAAAGAAATTATCAGCTAATAAATGGCATACTTCAGATCTTTTTGTTGATATTAACAAAGTAAATATTGTAAGAATAGAATGTAATATTATCTCTGGAACGTATATAAATGCAGAGGAAGCATGCATTTTACATGAATTTTCTATTAATGTCAGTCCTGGCTATAAAATAATTGAAGTTCCTAGAAGTGTAATTTATCTACCAGTAACTGTTGATCAGATAAGATCTGTCACTATTAAATTACTCGATCAGAACGGAAATTTAATTAATTTTCGAGGAGAAACAATAACAATTAGATTGCATTTAAAAGTTTAAAATGTTAGTGTTTAATCAAAATCAAGATTCTTATATATATTCTCAGAGTCGATCTTCATATTTCAATGTATTAAAGTCAGCAGGAGGAGAAAGAAGGCAACCCTACAAATCAAACAAAAAATTAACTGTCGAAAATCAGCAATATTTAAAATTACTTGGATACCAATTAAAATGAACCTAATGAACCTTTTTGGTGAACCTGTTTTTGATGAAACTATAATTAGTGCTCACTGGCATACATATTATCCATTCAACATAACCAATACCAACACCAATAGTAATATAAGAATAGTAATACAAAATCAGAATTTAAATATATTACCTTCAACAAGTCTTATTTATATAGAAGGATATCTATCCAATCATGATAGAACGACTCTTAAAAATACTAAGCTAGTTAATAATGCTGCACCATTTCTATTTGAGAGAATTGCTTATACGCTTAATGGTAAGGAAATTGACCATAATAATAGGGTTGGTATAACTTCAACATTAAAAAATTATATTTCACTTAATGAAAACGAAAGCAGTGCTTTATTTAATGCAAGTTGGTCTCCAAAAACATCAATTCAGTTGGAAGAGCACTATTTCAGTTTTTACATTCCATTAAAGAGATTATTAGGATTTGCGGAAGATTATAAAAACTATATTCCTAATGCACAACATGAATTGATATTAACACGCGCTGGAAGCAACAACAATTCATTAATATGTTCCAGTGCTACTGAGAAGCCTGATATTACTATTACAAAACTAGGCTGGAGAGTTCAACATGTTAATTTGATGGATGAGCCAAAAAACAAATTATATAAAAGTATTGGTAATGGTTCTGTTATGAAAATGGGTTTTAGAAGTTGGGACTTAAACGAGAATCCATCATTACCGCCAGCAAATCACTTCATTTGGAATGTTAAATCATCTTCACAATTAGAAAAACCTCGTTTTATTATTTTCGCTCTACAAACTGATCAACAAAATATCGAAGAAAATCTTTCAAAAGACCCTTCAAAATTTAATCATTGTGATGTTTCTAATTTTAAAGTATATTTAAATTCTCAAGTATATCCATATGAAGATATGAATTTAGAGTTTTCAAAAAATCGTTATGATTTAGCATATGAAGCATACTCAAATTTTCGAAGTGCTTACTACAATCATCAAACATCAGAACCTTTAGTTTCGTGGGAGAATTTTAAAAATTCATCTCCAATTTTTATAATTGACACCCGTTACCAAAATGAAGATCCTAAGATGGGTCCAGTTGATATAAAAATTGAACTGAAAACTATCAAAAGAATTCCAGAAAAAACTACCGCTTACTGTCTTATTATTCATGATCGCCTAGTAGAGTTTAAACCGTTAACAGGTGAAGTAAATACAATTATTTAAATTTCTAAATAAAATAAATGATCTACAAAAAAAAAAAAAAAAAAAAAAAAAAAAAAAAAAACGAAACATTAAAAACTTGCTGTATTTTTAGAATTTCCCCCATTTATTGGTGGGATAATTTTTATGATTGCGTTACACTGTATAAGTTTTTAATTTACAAACTTTATACTTATATATATTAAATTTAATCAATTTAATTCTTCTTAAACAAAAAAATGGAATATGTAATAATTGATATACAAGGTTTCCGAGATAATAATAATAAATTTATTTTAAAAGAAATTGCTTTCCTTTCATCAAATGATGAAATTGAACATTTCATAATAAAACAGCCTTATGGTTATCATTATTTGAATACAAAAACAAAATACACAAATAAATGGCTTACTAAAAATCATCACGGCTTACAATGGCCTGACGGTAAAACCCATTTTTCTGATATCATCAATTTTTTAAAAATTTTTGTATCCAATCAAACAAAAATTTATGTTAAAGGAGAAGAAAAAAAACAATGGATTTCTAGTATTTTAAATGAGAAACATAACATAATCGATTTAAATGAACAAGTTTCAACAAGTCTTAAGATATTAATGAAACAGCAAAACAAAAAATTTCAACGTTGCGCATTTAATCATATTGGATGCTGTTCTTTAGAAAATGTTTACTTAATAAAATCGATGATTTAAGCAATTTGAAAGTATTTAAGAAGAAAAATTATTAAAATTTATTCATTTTACTTCTAACAATAAATTAATATGGATAAAATAAAAAAGGCTTTGAATAAAAATCAATCATCAATTACTTATACAAAATTAGTTAACTCATCATCGGAATCTACAAGGAAATGGAGGGCAGAAATCAAAAATGAATATCATAAAAAAAATTCAATGAGCAGTACAAAAGCAACCTAAATAACTAAACCTGTAAAGCTATTAAAAGCTACAAAAATTAACCTATAAAAAAACAAACAAATTTTAAGTTTTAATTTTTTTTTATTAAATGAAATAAAAAACATAATATAAAATAATTTTTTTATTCCATAATGCTGCTATCATCATCATCATCATCATTATCATCCTCATCGTCACCTTCTTCTATATTAATAAACTTTAGATTGTAGGATTTTCCTGCGGGGCCAAGATTAATAACTCCATATCTGGAATTACTCAATTTAAGTAAGTCCTCATCATTCAATTTATTATAGCGAATTGGTAAAAATATTTTAAATTTTTCCAATGTCGCTATGACGCGTTCTCCAAATTTGGTGTTGCATTTTTTCAATCCTAGCACTCTATAACATTTATGTAATTTCATATCACCAACTTTGATAGTTGGTGTTGCTGTAAATCTGCTGTTAATAGTATTTAAAAAATCCATTTTTTATTATTTTATTTAATTGATTTATTGATTACTTAAACAATTATGTGATCTATAAAAAAATATTGCCCCTTTTTATATAAAATTAATTATCATTTTATGTTAATTTTAAAATTAAATATTCTAATCTTTAAAATTTTCCTAGTTATTTTAAATTTTAAAAAATGTGGTTTCCAAAATTTTATATAAATAAGCTTACTCATTGAATTAAAAAGCAAAACATTTGTATACATATTTTTTCCACTTTTATATAAAGTATACTAAAGAAAAAGTATAGTTACAAAAATGAGCATTGAAATAGCTGAAGCAGATTCAACTTCAGGTTTTGAAGTTATTGAGAGGGACCAGATTAGGCACGATATGCAAATTCAATGTCCTACGGTTGATTCAACAGTTGAAGATTGGGAGATAGCGTCAACGCACATCTCCTCAAATTTATTACAGCCGCATTTAGATGAAAATTTCGAAGAGCAAGAAGGAATAAATAATGAAGAAGAAATAAATAATGAAGAAGAAATAAATAATGAAGAAGAAATAAATAATGAAGAACAACAAGAAAATGATTATGATGATGATGATGATATTTTATTATTCAATAATCAACAGGGTGAGCCATATTACCTAGAATGGCTTCAACGACATTTAAATTTAAATTTTCAAAATTAATGTTACCCTTTTTTTCTTTTTAAATAAAATTAAACAATTATACTTTTTAAAATGTTTTATTTAACTTATTATTTATTAAATTAAAATTATATATGTAATTCTATATTCAGAAATTTTTAATTATATAACAAACAGCACAACAATTTTCATTTTTTTGTATTACATTTCTGTGCTGATATGAACAGAAATGTTCTTCATCATCTTCACTCATTAACATTTCCTCATAACATTTCAAATCTATTCCTGCTGTTGTTGTTGTTGTTGTTGTTGTTGTTGATGTTGTTGTGGGTTTTTCTTGGTTTTCTAAATTTGATATTTCTTCTTTTATATCTCTTAGAAAAAGACTTCTAATTTCTTCATTCTCCCAAATGATTAGATCCCACAGCTTTTGAATATTATCCATCTTACGTTAAATATTAAACTTGCTTAACTCAAATACGCTGATTTTATTGAATACTCATATATATTTCTTTATATATATATATATATATGATTTTTATTAAATAAAAATTAAAAACAAAAAAATAAACACTAGATAGGTACAATAACTCATATTTTCATAAAACTTAAAAAACCGCAATAATTAAATCAACAACCTGTGAAACTATTACAACATATAAAAATTCACCTGCACTCGTAATTTTTAATTAAATATGATAAATAAAATTAAGGGAACCGCAATAATTGTATAAAAAAATAACCTAGTTTCATATTGACTCACCATTTTTTTCTTTCATTTCAAACATATACAATCATTCATCTTCAAATTTCTCTGACTCAACCCATGCTGTTTTCAAATTTCGATAATAAAACATTAACCACAAACTTCTTTCTACATTAATATAAATTAAAATTTCTCTGACTCAACCCCTGTTTTCATCACCTTCAAATTTCTCTGACTCAATACCTGTTTCTAAATATCAATAATAAACATTAATCACACCTCAATAATATTGAATTAAAACTCATAATACATAAAAACCACAAACCTGATTAATATTCATAACACATCCTATACTCGCTAACATACCGTGGGAAAAAAACACACTAATTACTCCCATTATGCCAGAAACGGCATTTCTATACTACTTACACTATTCAGTTTATATAGAACCGTTTTAACAAGAACCAAAAAACAAAAATTAAAAAAAAAAAATGAGTTCACCAAACAAAAAATTAAAATTAACATGTGAAATATGTTCGAAGGAATTTACGAGAGCAGATAATTTAAAAAAACATAAAAATATTATACATAAAGATAAGGAAGAATATTTTTTTTGTACCTACTGCAAAAAATACGTATCCAAAAAGTTTGAAGCTGCACATTTACGTACTAATATACATAAAATAAATTCAGCTAAACGTGTGTCAGACAATTTAAAAACAATTAATCAATCTTTTTGTAATAGATTGGAGGCATACCTGCGTGAGAATGAAAATGAAGCCATTTTAGATCCTAAAGAGTTTCTTGATGGTATCAAAAATGAGGTTGTTCAATTACTAGAACAATCAGTAAGAAAGCATAATGTCATTAAATTCAATCTTGAACTTTTTGGAGATTATGTAAAGCTCAATGATGAAAA
Organism: Poecilobothrus nobilitatus; assembly: GCA_947095535.1. Lineage (NCBI taxonomy): Eukaryota > Metazoa > Arthropoda > Insecta > Diptera > Dolichopodidae > Poecilobothrus > Poecilobothrus nobilitatus. Next base: position 15,705,379 of record OX352772.1, read on the forward strand.
TATAGAGAACTTATCAACTAAGTCTTTTCAAACTAAAATGAAAATTGCTACACGTTCAGATAGTCTTTCTTGTATGTATGATGATGTAATAGAAAAAATCCAACAACAAGCGGAAGATTTTCAAGAAAAAGATAGCGGTTGGGCAATAATACAAATTTTGCGGGTTGAAATAAATATAAATAAATATGAACCAATCCGTGGATCATCACATATTGCCCTTCCATCATCAATTGAACAAAAAAGAGCTTGTATTAATGTACGAAATGAAGACCTTTACTGTTTCAAGTGGAGTGTTATATCAGCAATGCAACCATTTCCACCACAATATAACGGATATAAACCATCGTTATATAAAATTAATGATATAACATCAACAACTATTAATTTAGAATTTGGACTTGTAAGCTCTATTCATTTTGAGGGTATGACATTTCCAGCAGAGTTGAGCGATTTACATCTATTTGAAGAGCTTAACGAAAATTTAAGCATTAATGTTTTTGGTTTGGAGTACACAAATAAACAACATCAAGTTGTAGGACCTTTTTATATAACCAAAGAAGAAAAAATACATCATATTAATCTCCTCCTACTTGAAAAAGATGAAAACTTTCACTTTGTGTATATAAGTAATCTCTCGAAATTGTTACGCAGTTTTATTACAAATCATGAACATCAAATATATATATGTAATTCTTGTTTGCAACATTTTTATGATTCACAACAGTTTGTTATTCACAAAGAGGAGTGTAAAAATATTGTTACAAGACTTCCTACTGAATATAACAACATACTAAAATTTAGAAACTATCAACAACAAATGGAAGCGCCCTTTGTGATTTATGCAGATGCTGAAAGCATTTTATCACCTATTGCAACATGTGATCATAATCCAGAAATTTCAACAACTACAAATACACATAAACATGTTCCAATAGCGTTTTCATACTATTTTAAATGTTCATTTGATGATTCTTTGAGTTGTTATAAGCAGTTTACAGGAGTGGATTGTGATAAGCAGTTTATAGAATCATTAGTTATTAAATGTACTAATATTTTTCAAAATCATCATATGCTACCAAAATCAATGGAAAAGCTAACATTGGATGAAGAATTACATCAATTAACAGAGAGGGATTGTCACATTTGTAGTAAGTCTTTAGATTATATTGATAGAGTAAGAGACCATTGTCATTTTACAGGCAAATATAGAGGCCCTGCACATTTGTCGTGTAATATATTGTATAGGCGACCCACTTTTTTTCCCATATTTTTTCATAATTTTTCAAAATACGATTGTCATTTGTTATTTAGGGCATTGAATGAAATTGAAGGTATCATTACTGTATTACCTTTAAATAAAGAACTTTACATTTCACTTTCTAAACAAATTAAAATTGACAGAGATAACCATTTTTATTTACGCTTTCTTGATAGTTTTAGATTTATGGCTTCAAGTCTTGACTCATTGTGTAGGAATTTAGATAAAGATAATTTAGATCACGTTAAAAAAGTATTTAATTCTGAGGAAAAATTTGAATTAATGAGACGCAAAGGAGTTTTTCCTTATGAATACATTGATTCAATAGAAAAACTTTATGAGGAATGTTTACCACCTCAAGAAGCATTTAAAAACCGGATGACAAATATGGCTTGCTGTAATTCTGACTATAACCACGCAACAACGGTATGGCATACGTTTAATTGTCGAAACCTTTGGGATTATATGAAATTGTACTTAAAAACAGATGTGTTAATATTGGTAGATGTTTTTGAAAACTTCCGAAAAATATGTAGAAAAATTTATAAAGTAGATCCTGCTAATTTTTATACTGCACCGGGTCTTACGTGGGCTGCAATGTTAAAATATACAAATATTGAATTAGAATTATTAACTGATATCAACATGTATCATTTCTTTCAAAAAGGAATACGTGGTGGTATTAGTCAATGTTCTTTAAGACATTCAAAGGCTAATAATAAATACATGGGTAAATCTTATAGAAAAGAAGAAAATTCTAATTATATTGTATATTTAGATGCAAATAATTTATACGGTTGGGCAATGTCTCAATATGTACCATATAAAGGTTTTCAATGGTTTGACACTCCCGAAAGTATTAATGTAATGGAAATTTCAGATGATTCAGAAATAGGGTATATTTTAGAAGTAGATTTAGAATATCCACAAAACCTTCATGATTTACATAACGATTTACCATTTTGTGCAGAAAATAAAGTTCCCATCGGTAGTAAAATACCAAAACTATTGCTTGATTTAAATAATAAACATAAATACGTTATTCATTACCGAAATTTAAAACAATGTCTTCAAAATGGTTTGGTACTTCAAAAAGTTCATAGAGCTC